>RJWH01000575.1:354004-487228 GCA_004363575.1 Solenodon paradoxus
CCCCTCCCCTCCCCTCCTGTCCCCTCCCCTCCTCTCTTCCTTCCCACTCTCAGGACACCAGGCTTCATGGATAGCCCTCACTCATACACTATCTACGCCTTCTCGCGTTTGTGGTCTCACATTTACCCTTGTCCTTGCTTACTGTGTCTGACTCTATAGGAGGACAGACAGGAGATTTGAGTTGAGTGGGATGTGATGGGTAATTCTCGCATCCCCAGACAAGCTGCAATGCCAGACACAACACATGGCCACAATGCAGGGAGTGTGTGGGTGGGAACAAACCACATCATGGACCTAGTTCTCCAATGCATCCCTGAGACCAGTCCCATCAAGGCCTAAAATAGAGACTCACACTTCAGGCAAGGAAGAAATTGCCTGACATTTGCTGAGTCGCTAAGACACTAGAGTTACAGTTTGTGGGGATAAAAGAGATAAGAGCTGAAATTATCTCCCTCTGGGAAGATAAGTACAGACCCAAGTGGGCGAGTGAGTATTAACTCAAAGGCAGGTGGAGATACCCTCAAGGGAAGAAGAAGATAAATGAGTAAAAAATAGAGGAATTTCCAGGGGTCCAAGTTCCAGGGGCAAGCTGCCAGGGCAAACCCCATCCACAGCTCTGTCCCTGAAGCTAGTCCAGGTGAAAACAAGCCAAAGAGTACTATTTGAATCCCTCAGATTAGTACGTGAATCCTTATTGTTGTACCTTCCACCACTGCTTGTGATTGTCTACTTCCCATCCACACTGTAAGCTCCTTGAAAGCAAGTTCCCAGAGTTAAATATCTTCATAACCTCAGTGTCTAACATAGTACCAGATTTTAGAAAATAATAAGCAAATGAATAAAGGAAAGAAGGAAAGGGGAGGGGAGGGGAGGGAAGGGCATCTCTATTCATTACTATTTATGCTCCGCAATTAAAATATTGGAAAGTTTCTTTCTACAAAACATGATGTTCTTTGATTCTTGTGATCCACTTTATAGAGCTTATCACAATGTTTAGCCTCTTACAATGAGCTTTTGAAACTTTAACCTAGGAACTTGAATCTAGGAAATCGATGCGACTAAATAGGGCCTCGCAAGCATTGGATATACCTTCAGAAACATCATGAGCAGGAATATGATCAGTTACTGGATGGCGTCAGACTCAATTCCAGCCCTGTCCTGTCCTATTCTGTATCCTAGGGGGCTAATCCCTGCCAACTACATTTCTCAAATTCCAGTTCCACCTGGCTTTTGCTTAAGGTTGGTCAATGGAGGTGTCAGCAAATCTTTAGAGGGAAGAAAAAGCCCAGATACTCCTCTCACTTCATGTTTTAGGAGACATCCCAGCAAGAGCTTAGTGTGTCTGGATTCTACCTCTTCTGGGAAGCCTCTCCCTCTACAATTGTGATGACTAAACTCTGAAACGCCACCTCCTCCTTTTGTCCCTCCGGCCCGAGAAGTCGTAGTGGCTTCCTGCTAATATACAGGAATGCTTCACCCATTTCTTCTTTTAGCTCCAGCAACCCTGATATGTAGCAAGCTTCCTAGATCAAGTGTCCTCTCCACCTAACTGACACAGGTTCTGTTTTACTAGCCAAACTTGACCAGTAATATGGCTGCCGTTTTCTACAAGCCTTTCTCAACTCCTACTACGCCACCAAAACCAGTTGGAATTTAAAACTGCGTCTGCGCCAAGCTGAATAATAATGGGTCTGGGTTTAGCCAGTTTCCTGAACTAGGTGATAACCTGGCCGGAGGAGCTTACACAAGGATATGCTGATAAATCTGTAACAAGCTGTTCTCCCAGCAAGAAAACCTCTGATTTATTACAGCTGACAATTTCTATGGTGTAATTACTCCCACTCTAGTAGGTTTAAATTACCAACACAATGTCGTAGCATTGGAAAGAGACACACAATGAGGTTGAGCTGGTACAACCAGTTTTATAGATGTCTGAGAACCAAAAACCATGTGGTGCATCCTGATGGAGTAGTAGTTAGGGTCACCACCTCGGGCTGAGGATAGTTCATATACAATCCCAAGGACCTGGGCTGAGGGGGACAACCAAATGTACACCTAAAATAAATATAAATAAAATGCCGTTGCTTTCTATCTCTTCCTCACTGCCTGCCTACTTACCTTCATTTCTTCCTGCCCTTGCCTTTAAAACACAAAATGCCCTGTGGCAATTGAACAGAGAAGAGAATTTGGGCAAATGTGAAATTGTTCTAAATAGAGTAAGGAACTTAGGAGACTGCAGAGGGGAGAGAGGTCCAGGAGGACAGAGGAAGTGGCAGATAGCAAAAGGGGAAACAGGAAGAAATGTTAAATGGAATTTGGGGAGTGAAGTGTCAAGAGTTGTGAGCTCTAGTTTTCTCCAACAGAACTATTGGATCAGCAGTCAAAGATCTTGTTATTAATGTGTTGGAGTGTTGGGATTATTGGGGGAAAAGGATAGGTGAATTGAAGAGCAGAGGGATCTGCAAAAGAAGGACCCAGCCGTGACGGTTACATTGGATCACAGAGCGGTGTTATCAACAGGAGCCTAAAATCATCCAGACCAACAGTACCAGTTAACATTTGAGGAAACTGAGCCTCAGAAAGGCCCTGACCACCCAGGAAGATAGTGGTAGAACCAGACACAAACTCAGCTTTCCTGAAAAGACCATTCATTCTTCCAACAGATATTCCTTAGCAGTGAGAACTGAAGGCTTCTGGGAGCAGTCCGGACCTGACCCTTATCTTTGAGGCCCTTACTATGCAGTGGAAGAAAGAAGAATTAAACAATTTATCATCGTTCCTAGCTACTTTTTCATGTGATAAGTGCAATGTAGGAAAAAGAATGGTTCTTTTCATAGACCTTACATGAAGACCTAATTCAGACTGAGGGTAGAGAAGTCATCACTGAGGAACTCATACACTGAGATAAGAATGACAAACACGAGTCTATCGATGACGAGAGGAACGAAGGCCATCACGTGAAGTAACTGTCTTTCAGAATTTGAGTCCTCAAACAAATGCCATTTGTATAACCTGTCTTCTCTTTCATAGCCAGACAGTCTGAAATACTGAGTTATAAGCAAAATGGCAAAACTTATTCATAATGCAGTGTCTTGAATTTAGGTCACCTATGAGAGGGTGATTGGCTTTTAGCCTTATACTTTGGAATGAAAATTGGTGGATATCTTAAGCATGGGCAATGTCTCACCCAGAGTACTTAGCCTCTCTCATTTGCTACACCCCACACCTCTCTTTGTGGGAAAAGCAGAGATAAAAGGATATATATCTTGTGCTTTATCTTTGTACTTTTATCCCCTGAAACCTAGTGTCTACCGACTAGCTGAGTAGATAACATACTCTTCGAAAACCTGTAAGTTCCTCATACCCTTCACCGGCAGAGGTGAGATCTGTAATTCACTTCTATCTTATGAACTTTGGACCCTTCTCTCCTAGCCACTTTTCTCACAACTTGATCTTCTAAGACTGGGAGGAAATATTAGAGCTTATTTCACTTCCATTTTGAACAAGTTCATCGTATCATGCTTCCCAATCAATAATTTCATTATTTTATATTTAAATATCACTGGAGCCAGGTTTATCTCAGAGTTTTTCATGACCTTTCCAGCCCTTAATTTTGGACAGACACCATTACCACTATGTATTAGACTCACGACACAAAATTAAAATCCATTTTATTCTTCTCATCTCAAAAATAGATGCATACAGACCAACCTATTCATGGAAGTAGCTGTAAAGAAAAACAAACAATTGACTTGTAAGGTTCTGGTATTCTTCCTGAAGCACCATTTAGAAAGCCTAGCTCCACAATCTTGTGGATAAGATTGTGATGTCTTCCATGAGAAATGTCATTTCCCAGGAGGCCAAAATTCTAACACACTAGTATTTCATGACTTTTAGCAAGCTGCTTGAATTCCTTTATACTCAGTTCCTCTCTTTTGCAAAGAAGGGTAAATAATACCATCTTCTTCACTGGCACCACAGAAACAATTTTTTTAACACAATATTGCCTGCTGTAGAAAAGGAAAGGCATTCAGGGACACCAAACTTCTTTTTGTATTGAATTACTCCAACTAGACACAGAGGCTTTAACAAATACACAACTGGGGAAATCAACAAAGATCTTCAAACAAATTATGCTTTGTTTTTTTTTCCAGTATATGCTATGGCTGTGCATTTGGGATATCAAAGGTCAGAGTTTTTCATCAGTATTTTTGAAATGTGCTTCTCTCTGAAACTTTTGGGTGTAAGAGACTGAATAAATGGGAGTTCCTTGTGTCTCTAGAGAATATTTTACTTCTTTTCCCAGACTTACCACCCCTACCCAAGATCACTTGTCACTGAGACGGAAAGACACCCAAGAGAGAAACTTTCTGGGAGTGTAAGATATTTCTCAGGATGTCAGGAGCTGGAGTACAAGTATGACTCAAGAAAACACACACATACATCCATATTGGAGGATGGCTGAGACTGCAAAACATGCCCTGGAAAGGAAGAGAGTGATGATTATCTTCACCCCCTCACTGTGCTCCAACCAGAAGACTCGATTCATTTCCTCTGGGCCTTCAATATTCCACTTCCAAACTCTCCTCCCTGGAAACCGTCTCTGGTTCCAGAAACCAGCCCTTTTCCCATCCTCACCCACAGAACTTACTCATTATCGTGTGAAAGGTATTGATTCAGGAACTCCTAATGGCTCCCTACTAAACCACTGATTTTTATTAAATGCTTTGTCCCTATTGCTTTGAGCAGCTCCCAAAATTCTGTTCTCGTGTGTTCCTTTCCATTTCCTTCATTATAAGTCCCTCCTCCCTCAAATAAACCCTAACTTGGGTTTAAGACCTTCCTGCAAGATGATTCTATAGCCTCCCTTTCTAGACCTTCCCAACCCTCACTCTCATTCAAATGAGAGAATCACTAAAGGCCTCCTTGTCCTTGCCCCCCAGCAGACCCTCATAAATCCACAGTGAAGTTGGTTTTTTTTAATTAAAGCGTCCAAATAATTAATGATCAAGTCCATTTGTGCCATTGAAAACTCAAATGTCACACGCTTGAAAAGCCCCAACCAAATAATTCAGTGTACCCTATAAAGCTTTTAAGGAAAAAAAAAAAGTAGAGCCCAAGAAGCCTGCATGACTGGTTTCTGTGCTGTCTGAAAAGCTTGGTTGGGTTTTTGGGCTCTTGATTGGATTCCAGGAATAATGTGCCTTGAGCACAAAGGACTCTTTTGATGTGTCTGTACATAGCTCCTCCTTCTTCCCTCCTCACTTTACCTGGGATACACATTCTCCTTGTCTCCCAAATTTGAAAAAAAAAATAACCCATGGAAGAGAGGAAAAAGCAGCTGAAGGAAAGCTGAGGATGAGAGTTAGGGGGAAAACTCTACTTCTTCATCTGAGTTTGGTTACTAAAGGTTGGTTGTTGTTTTTTTCTTTTTCCCAGAAGGAATAGACGTGGATTTTATACAATGTCTATCAGTGGACACTGGCAAATATAAAGAAAACATGACTCTTGTTTGACTGTGGTCCCTTGAGCTGTGAGTAATGCATGAGTCTCCCCAGCAAGGACCTGTTACTTCCAAAGAGTCAGAAGATCTGGATAATCATCATGGATTTACATGATTAATTCAGGCAGCAAATCTCAGCAATAGGAAGTTCAGCCTGTTGATTTGTCATGGGTACTAGAATATTCAAAAAAAGAGGGCAGAGTCTCCGATGCTAGAATATCCTGAAAAAAGCAGCAGAACAGTGGAAAGTCAGCATTAAACACTGACATTGGGCAAAGGAGATCAATTCTAGTCCCAGCTGTAGGGGTGTCCAGGTGGACAGTAGAGGGCCAACATGTTTTTATTTAGCTGCTCACATTGGTTATTCCTCCTGTGTATTTTGTTGAGACTTGACTTGCCTATTTCTTTATATTGCACATATGAGTGAAATTATACCATACTTCTCTTTTGTCATTCTAGCTCATTTCATTTAGATTAATCACCTCCCGTGGCATGCAAGTTGTTGCAAAACACACAATTTCATCATTTTTAATAGCTGCATAGAACGCCATTGATTAGATATACCATAATTTCTTTATATAGTTATCTGTTGACAGGCATTTAGGTTATCAGTTCTAATGATTTACCTATGGATTCTCAGCCTGTCTTCTCTGTAATTACCATCTGCTCTCAGCTGATGAGATCACAGGGAAGATGTTTGATCTATGTGTTAGGTGTTTAAGTTGCAGGCACTCAAAGAGATCAAGCTAACAAGTGCAAAGTAGGATCCATTGTAAGGCTCTGGGATGCTTCTGTGACTCACTAGCAGTAAAATAAACTATAGGGTCTCAGAAAAGACAAGACTCAGAATAGCATTAAGCATCAACCAACTGTCTCTTCCAGATGTTCTATGGAAATGAGCTCTGTACTCCCCTTGTAATACTACTTACCATTCAAATTCCTCAGAGAGCAAGTCTTGATGGATCAACCATTGGCCATGTTACCCACTCATCCACAGGCACACCAAATCTGAATACAATTTGGGAGAACTGTTACCTCCCAAGGAAATTAATTTTATATGCTATTAATAAGGAGGGAGATTTGATGATGGAAGACAAAATAATACATAGCCACCAAGTTATGCCAGATAAGATATTCTGAGCAAGGGAGAAAGAACAAGAGAGAGGGATCACATTCATATACAACATTCTATTAAACATATTGTTATAATTTTTCTATTTTACTATTGTAGTTCACCTTTTACTCTGCCTAATTTATACATTACATTTTAGGTGTGGTCTGGTGGTTTAGTGGAGAAGTCTGCTCCTCTGGCTGGGCTTAGGTTAGCATGCAAGGAACAGGGTTCTCACCAGGGCTGGGGGAGCCACCAGAATGAACAACTAGATAAAATCAATGTGTATTGCTCCTCCTCTCTCTTCCTGTCTGCCTGCCTGCTCATCTTCACTCCTGCCAGCCTCTTTCTCTAAAAACAAATCTTTATTATATATATGTATAAGACAAAAAAAGTATATATTGGATCTAGTGTATGGGCATTTTCAGGCATCCACTGGAGATCTTGGAATGTACCCCCCCACACACACCCAGGTAAGGAGAACCATTGTAGATCTTTCTGTCCTTCACCCATTTTATTAGGTGTTCCTTTTAGGAGCTAAGTTTTGGTGATGATAGTAGATTCGTGCCTCAGACCATCCTTTCTGTCTCTAGCAGCACTGAAAGTACTTAGGTTCTCCATCAATGTCCCACATTATTCATTTCTATGTGAAAGTGGATCTTCTGCCTAGCTTAGTTTCCCTGTACTTTAATTTTCTTCTCCCCCATTAATATGCATTATGCTGTTGAAATAGGGTTGATTAATAGCCAAATACATGTGTGTTCCATCTTGCTTTATTACCTCTATCTTCTGTCTCTTTTTTAAGGGAGGAGATGTGTTTATTTTGCTGTGGTTACTTTGGAAGAAAAGTCCTAGTATTTATCCTGATACAATCAGTAACTACATTGAATTCTAACTGCTTATTGAACTGCTGACTTTAGGTTTGAGCACACTTAGTATGTAAAAGATGTTTGTGGGTTTCCTAGGTGTTTTTAATCCATAAGAAAATGGATCAAGGTCATCCTGATCCATTTACTTAAGGAAAGAATTACAGTAAAAACGAAGCGAGGTTAAAAGTCTCTTACCTTAGCCATCACTCATCTCCACCTTTATTTATTGCCCCTCTGGTTTTCATTAGAGTGCTGACAACTGGGGCTACAGACATTTCCATTCACACTCCAACTACTGCCCTGATTTCAGTTCCAAGTTATGAAACCTAATCTAAACCTTAGAAGTGAAGCTACAAGTTGTAACTTTAAATTTCAGTTTACAGAGTCCCCCAGGATGATTCCAGGAACTGAGTTGGGAGAGGTCCTGGGAATCAGAAACCAAGTACCACCTCCTTCCTCCTCTAAAAGGACCTGAGGACATTGGAAACAAAACTCATAAAATACCATTTTCACAACATCTTAATGGAGGAGAATTGCAAGAGAACCTCTCATTCACCCCATCTCCATCCTGACAACTGATCCTAACTAATCCCAGACAGAAGGAGGTGTCTCTTATTCTTCAAGATCACTTGAAGGACATTTCACAATCTCCCTTGGTCACCTGTTTCAAAATATAAGAACTGGGTGCCAGGAAAATCTTCCTCATATTCAAACACCAGTTCTTCCTTCAAGTCAGACCATTTGGATAATTAAAGTATAAGATTTCAGAACTGGAAAAGACTCTAAATACCATTTAGTCTAGAGGTTAAAACTGGTGACCCAGGAATTGAGACATATTTTGGTAGGGCCATAGAAAGTTTAATTTTTGAATTGTTGTATTATTTGCCAATGCTTATATATTGAGACAGTTCCTCTTTCAAATCTCTATAGCTATAGAAAAATCAGAATATATGGAATCACTGTGGTTCTCATGCCCAAGACCACAATCAGAATTGGACACTCCTCTTCAGACTAGAGCCATGAGGGGAAAATAAACTCCAGGACAGCAGAATTAACTAGACTTCCTCATGTCATTTATCTACATGACTAGACCTCTCTCAGCGTCAAAGCTTTAGGACCCTGAGTTTTGCTGACCAGAAAACTAAGAACCAGAAAACTGGTTTGACTGAGGTCACTAGTATATTATAGATATGACAAGAACTAGAACAGAACTCAAACCTCCTGGTCCAATGCTCTTTTCCCACAGAGCGCCACTTTCAGACTGACTGTTCTCACCTGGGACAACTGAAGAAGAAAATTATAGAAGATGAGGAGGTGATATGATTCAAAATCCACAATTTTCATATTTCCTGTCAACTTTTTATAGTCCTTAAGTTCACCTAGCAGTATTGTGTCATTAAAGATAATAACTGACTGACACTCAATGACAAGAAAATGGAAAGGTTTAGAAGACCCAAACTAGTTTTCTGGTTTTTTCGTGTGTCTTTTTTTAAAGAAAAGTTGCAAGCAAGAATGAAGTCAAGTAAACAGGCAGGAAAGAAGAGAAAGGAAGAAAAAGCACTTTTAAAAATTTTTATTTAGCTGCTCACATTGGTTATTCCCCCTGGACCTGGGACACAAATCTGGCTCCTTGGGATACATGTGGACTGCACTCCTTCAGAGGCAGCTGACTTAACTGCTATTCTACCAAGGCACACCCAGACCAGTTTTTATGTTGGGGAGTATATGTATGTACGTGTGTGAGTTTAAGGGGTGGTTCTCATTCATAATCCAGAAAAAAAGAAAAAGAAAGAAGCACAGTAATATACTCATTTCTGGAGAAAATGTGCAATGTGGTGGAGTAGAGGTTGGGCACAGTCCACATAAATCCCAAGCTCTGGGGTTCACATCCAAGAGCCGGCAGGAAAAACCAAGATGAACAACTAAATAAAATAAATAAAATGCTTCTTCTGCCTCTCCCTTCTGGCCTGCCTGCTCCCTTCCTGCCTGCACCTTTCCTTTAAAAAACAAAACAGAACATGAAGTTCTGGGAGAAATTTTCCTATGAAGAAAATGAAAACCAAAAATTCCTATCATGTGTATATTTACGAGAAGTTGTTAAACTCAAAGGTCAAGTGATCAAAAATAGAAGTAGAGATTTCTCAAGCTAATTTTTTTTGTCTTCAGTAGATAACAGTTTAAACCAGTCTTTTGAAACTCTAAAGGAGTAACCACAAGGCTTAGTGAAGAATTTTGTGCAAACCCTCCTTAAAACAAGAAAGAAAATACTTAGGTTAAAAGTTAAAGCAACATCTATAGAAACAAAGTACCCAATGGTCACAGTCAGCTCAGGCCCTGAATAGGCTAGTTACCCTGTGTACAAGGACTGAAGGACTGAGGGCATCATCAGCTACCAGGTGTTTCATTCAAGTGTAAACCAGTCCTTTGAAATGGTTTCTGGCTGTGAATGTGGCTCAATATAGAGAAAAGTGGCCTAAAGAAGCTTCCAAATTTCATTATTATAACTCTTCACGTGTAACAAAGGAAGACTGGTAAAAGAGACCTTCTTCTTAAGAGAAAAGACATGACCTGTACTGGAGACATTTTTGAGTTTAGTTGAAATTTATAGTAATCTAAATCCCTCTCTTTCCACCAAGACACTGCACAATTGGCCCTAATGTGGAAGACTATTCCTTGGAAAGTCAGCCAAAAATTCTTTCTCAAGATCAACTGATTTTGAATAAGCTTAGTGGTCTTTGTGGGTTACATAACAAATTGATTAACATCCATTTCCTCCCAAAGCTCACCAGCTAGAAAGAAACTGAATTTACCAGTTGACCAACTCCTCTTTCTCTCTTAAATCTCTCCTTTAGGAAACCAGAAATAAGTTAAAAGAGCATTCTAGAAGGGCACATTTCATGCCAGGTGGTCAATAAAACCATATTAGTCGACTAGCCCTTCTTTTTCGTAGATTGAATGCCATAAAGGCTGCCTAAATGGAAATTTTCTTTCTTCTAATGACAGTGAAGACTTTCCACAAGAAACAAGAGGACTCCCTCTTAAGAAAACCCAATACGAAAGGGAGATGATGCTGCAGATCAGGAGAGAAAAGAATAGGTGCTATAATCATGCTACTAATATGCAAAAAAAAAAAAACCCTCTTAGATATTCAATACCTGCAACATCCCTTTAACAAAACTATACTTAATGTTGATTACATATAAAAATATGACTTCAAAATTTTATTAAAAAATCATAGCATATCTTTAAAACTGGAGTAGAAAAGACTATTTTTTAGTCCATACACATATATTTTTAAAGCAACAAGTTTAAAAAGCTTGATAAATTACCTACATTAAAATAAACATAAAGCTTGTTTGAGTAAACAATAAAATAAAAACTAAAAAGACAAGCAACAGACTAGCAGAAGATATTTGCAAATATATGACTAACAAAAGATTAGCATCCAGGATATTTAAAGAACTCAAATATTAATAAGCAAAAGAAAAACAACCATCACAGCTGCTAATATGCATGTAATTGGAGTCCCAGAAGGACAGGAGAAAGAGATTAGAAATATCTGCAGAAATGATGACCCCCAAGATTCTCAACTTAGTGAAATATAATTTCAAGCAGTTCGACAAACCCCAATCATAAATTAGAAAATTTTTGCCTAGGTGTGCTAAAAACATGAATAAAGAATAAATCTTGAAAGCAGTTTGAGAAAAACGATTTATTACACATCAGGGAACAATAATTTAAATACTAAGGGTTTCTCATCAGAAGCCATAGAAGTGAGATGACAGTAGAATATCTTTAAAGTACTGAAAGAAAAAGGAAAACCACACTCGACCCAGAATTTCATATTGAGCAAGAGCAGTCTTCAGAAATTAAGGTAAAATAAAATATTTTCAGATAAAGAAAATTTAAGAGACTCATTGCTAGGAGACCCACACTATGAAACACGCTGAAGGAAGTGCTTGAGGCTTCCAGAATGTGATAGTGGAGTAAAACTGCATCTTCAGGAAAGAATAATGTACCAAAAATGTTAAATGATAAATAACTGGTTTATAACCCATGCTGAGAGGATGGTTATCATAAAGATTTGGCTTATATAATTACAGGGTGGCGATCAGGAAGAGAAGGTAATGAGTTATCTAGAATCTCACACTCTAGTCCTTTTGTGAAATTTTAACCCAGGATAATATCCTTCTGCTTAATAGAAATTCAACTGGTTATCACTAGGCATTTTAATTCCATCTCCAGAATCACTCACTGCACTGCCTATATCAATGTTTGCTAAGTAAGCGGAACCATAGTCCAGTCTACCCAAGTAGATACATCTAAATGCCATTACCCCCTCATTAAATATAAAACACTCCTTTCTTTCCTGTTAAACTCTTTAAAATATATACAATGGCTTAATATAAAATTTTTAATTAATGGGGTTTTCATGGTCTCTGAATGCACCACAACATATAACAACTTTGATATAAAGAATGGTGGGTATGGAGTAAAGAGACCATAGAATTGTGATATCTATGTTTCACACATGTAGCAATATTAATTGTTAGTATACCGTGGATGTATATATCCTATAGATACATAAAATTACCACTAAAAATATAATAATGTATAGCTTGAAGCCAATATATAAATTAAAACAGAATAGTAAAAGGATTTAAATAACCCCAAAAGAGGCAGGAAAAGGAGAACAGATGAACAAAAAGCAAATGTTAATTTAAGAAAATAGTAGGCCTAAATTCAACCACATCACAAATTATATTAAATGCTAATGGCCTAAATATGTAAATTATAGATATTGCCAGGGTAAATTAAAAGAAGACAAGACTCAAGTATCCTACCTACAAGAGACACACTTAAAGATATATGTAATTTTAAAGTAAGTGGGTAGAAAAGAGACACCATGCAAGCAGTAAGCATCAGAATGAAGACTATATTTTAGAAGGCAGATCCCATAACAAAGAACATAGCCAGGGACAAAATTTTAAAGGGAGAATTCACCAGGGAGACAATGGTATAAAAGCTTGCACCTAAAACGAGAGCCCCGTGAATCAGTATCTGTCAGAATTAAAGAAAAAAATAAACAATTTCACCATCACAGTAGATTTTAAATTCCCTCTCTCAACGACGATAAAACAACCAAAAGATGAACATCACTAGTTACCCCCAATTTAATTAACATCTTAGAATTCTATCCAAATATGCCTATTGTAAGCACACAGCCCTCATTACCAAGATGGCTCAGATGCTGCTCCATATACTGTCAACAAGTTCAAAATAAATGAAACTATGTACTGTGCACCCTACGATCATTAGAGAATAAAGCAATAATAATGGCAATAATAAAATAGCTAGGAAAATTCAATTATTTGAAATCAAATTACATACCTTCAAATAATTGATGGTTTAAAAACAAAATCACAAGGGAAATCAGAAAAGGTTTTGAACTGGATGATAAAGAAAGCACATCATGAAAACATGTAAGATACAACCATACAACTAAAGCTAAGAGGGGAGCATCACTTTAAATGCAAAAGAAGAAAAGCCTAAAAATAGTGACTTAATCTACTTTATCATGCTCAAAACAGAACCAAGTACAAAAAGTGAAATAAAGTGCAGAAATCAATGAAACTGAAAACAATCTACAGGGAAAATTAGCAAATTTGAAAGCTGGTTCTTTCAAAAGAAAAGAAAAATTGGCAAACCCCCAATTAAGCTGATTAAAAAAGATAAAAAGGGGGAGCGTACATGTGCCAACACTAGTAATTTAAAAAAGGGCGGGTGTTATCACCATAAATCTTGCAGACATAAGAGGAAGTGGTAAATTTTGTGGTACCTTCATGAAGTAAGCTTCATTTACAGCTTAAATGAAAGTAATATTTTCTTGAAAAAACAGAATTCATTAAAATTGATACAGAAAGAAACAGAAATTAAGAATTCTGATATTTGAAAGAGATTTCACATTTTATCAAAAATCTCCCCAAAAGAAAAGTAACAAATGGCAAAATATGTGAACAGCCAATTTACAAAAGAAATTTAAGCAGTTCTCATCCTCTGAAAGATGCTTGATCTCAGTGATGATTAGAAAACTGCAGATTAAAACTATATGGGTGGCACATCCTGGTGAAGTCACAATTGGGTCAGCCACCTCCGCATGAACACAGTCCACATACGTCCCACGGACCCAGGTTCACGTCCCAGGTCTGAGGAGAACAACCAGTGTTAACAACTGAATAAAAACTACATAAAATGCTTCCTCTTCTCACTTCCTGCCTACTCATCTTCATTCACCTTGCCTTTAAAATATTCACATGGGAAACTATTCACACTTATCAAATAGATAAGAAGTTAAAAAGCCTGATGATTCTTGAGAAAGTGAGAAAGAAGAACAGAAATGCTTGTAAACGTCTAGTGGAGAAGCAAATTGATGCCAGGAGTTTCACAGGCAATTTGGTAACATCCAGCAAAGTCAACACAGCAGATATCTAATATCTCAGCAACTGCTAGGTATACAGCAAGAGAAACAAAAAACATGCATCATGCCAATGTTCCTGGAATTATCATTTGTAATAGGAAATGCTGGATGCAAACTAAATGTCCATCCAGAGGAGAATGGATAAAAATAACATTCTGACACATTCATATATGGAATTCTAAACAGCAGCTCATATGAGAAAACGAGAGATAAATATTCAAAATAAATCTCAAAAAGTGACTTGCAACCGGGTACACAGATCATGTCATTTATTTAATACTATGTGAAAATGCTATACAATTTTAAGGATAGAGAGAGAGTAGATATATAATGACAGACATGAGAAAGATAAATACCAAAATCAACTACTGTTGTCTTTGCTGGGAAATAGAGGGAGAGGACAGGACTAGAGACCCCAGCATATTTGTCACCATTTTATTTTTAGGCTGATTGGTACACACGAGTGTGTTCAGTAGAGGGCACATGGCACTTTTATGTTTGTCTGATATTCTGTCGTTTTAGAAATGAGAAAGGAACTAGAGTCCCAAATGTGGCTGCTTGGCAAAAGATGGAGGCTTTGGTCATAATGAAGGAACAGACGCCCTGCTGAATGCCCTCAACTGTTTTGACTTCTGGAGGGGCGGGCCGTGATTACAGCTGCGATTAGGTGACTCACCATAATTATGTTTTGTTGAAATTGAATTTATTGGAGCGTGAATCATTCTGCCCAAGTCCTACCTAATTGCTCCAACGCTGTGGATGAGCAGGATGGCGGAGGAGTTTTCCTTGGAGTCATTAGCGAATGAACGTGTACGTGTGTGCATGTGTGCGTGTGCATTCATGTACACACATGCACACTCCTGCCACATTCTCCCGGCAGAAAGGCGGCAGCCCTGCCTTGTCCTGTGATCATGGGAGGTTGGCAGGGAATGTTTACAGGCTTGGCTGTGGTTTCTTTTGCCTCCCACCCACTATTCCTGGTTATGACCAGTTACTTGGCTAGCTGTCTCCCTGGGGGTCTCTGAGTCTCAGATCGTCACCCCCTTCTGGTGCTGTCTGGTTCCTCCAAGCTGCTGACAGATTTTATCCAAGGCCACAGATTAGACTCCTCCCTGCTCAGAAGGTATCCTAGGGATGTCCTCAGAGTTGTGGGAGGTTGCAGAGCTGGAATTTATATCAACGAGGGCACTTTAAGTAGCAAACAGCAAACCCAGGTTCTGATGGGACCTCAGTCTCCCTCTGCACCCCTCATGTACAGGGAGGAGTTGAGGCTGGGAACAATGTTGGCTCTTACACACTTAAGTTACCCAGTCTCATACAAGCACAGAACTTAGAGCCTGTCTCCTGACATCTCTTAACTGTGAAGACCGGGAGGCCATTGTTGTATCTTTGTGCCATACAAATTAAGTAAACACATAATGACATGAGGGAGGACAGACCAACAATTTTTCTACCGTCACTTGCATTGCAGAGACAACTGCATCTTAACACAGAAGCCAAGGCAGAAGAAGGATGAACAAAGGTCATGAGCACCGGTAATGTTGTCTTCATCCAACTGCTCATCTAAAGGCCGCTGGACTCCCCCAATCACCCTTGATTCAGACTGAGGTTTGATCATAGTTATGTTTTTTCATTTATGACATCTTCTGCAACCACCTCCTCGATGCCATTCTTAACATAGTAGTGAAACTGGCCTTGGAAAGTCCATTTGTTTTGGGGTTTTTTTTTTAATCTTTAACATCTACTTATTAAAAGAATAAGTGCTCTGGTAAGAAAATAAATTTGAAACTCATGCCAGAAAACTTTTGGGAGAATAGGCTGATATAGACTCACAAAAGATTTTTGGAGAATTGAAGGAGCAGCCAGGAATGGTGGTGAGGTCAGAGGCAGGCTACTCCAATTTATTCACTGCCCCATTATCCTGGGGAACAAGTCTCTGTCTCATTTTTATTTTTTAATTCTGGTTTGTTGCCTCTGAATCACCACGGGCTCCAAGCTGGCCTCCAGGCAGCAGCTCCAGAGATCTGTGCAAAAGTGACTGTCGGTGTCAAGTGCTCATGATCACACTCAATTCTTTCCTTTCACAGACCAGGAAATTGAAACCTCAACTGCTACATAACATGTTCACGGTTATATAATTGGACGGTATCAAAGCCAGTAAAAGGACTCATAAATAAGGTCCTGAGAGAATCAAGAGCCCTGAGCAGCCAAGGCAAGAGTCAGATGCCCTTTGCTTTTTCCCTGCTCTTTAAAGACCCTTCAGTGGCTCTACAAAAATGTTCTGTACACAAGAGTGGGAGGATTGAATGTATTGGCTGAAATAAATATTTTGCTGTGAAGCAAAGTGAAATTTAACAAAGAAAAATATACTGGAAGATTATTTAAAATTTATCTAAGAATTTACATTCAGAGGATTTAAATCCAGAGGGTTCAGACCCCAAGGTAGGGGACTGCATGACTACATTCTACCCTTCAGAGATCTGATTTCAGTTTTATACCATTTGAACAGGTTGCACACAAGAAAAGAGTACATTAATTGTTCTATGCATCAAAAAGAAGTCACAGGAAACATTTGGTTAATTTCTAATAGACTTGGTGAGTGATGAGGGAACAGTCATGACCAGGTATTATCTGTGTGAGAAATTGCAAAGACCAACTCATTTTTCCTAAAGAACACTTCCTACAGACTTGAGGATCAAGCTGTAAAGTCAGGTTTTATGGCCAGATAGTCATCTAGTCTTTGGTCCTTTGACAATTCGTAGCATGACCTGAGGCTCCTTCAAGCATCCTGGCAGTATGTTTTGTTAATGTCTGAGCTCTGCAGCTGTTATATTTGCTTACACATGGCAGAGAGACATAGAGTGTTCAACCATAGATTCCACATCCCAGGTGCAGCTCTGAGACTCATAATCCATGTTACTTGGACAAGCCACACCCTTCCAAACCTCAGCTTTCTCAATGGTCAGTTGAAAAATATCAACCCTCCTCATTGGCTTGTTTTGAGCATGAGATAAATACCACATCTAAAAGCATCTAGCAACAACTTCTGGTCCTCACACACACTTAACAACTCTTGGGAGCTTCATGAATGCTTTGCCATTATACTTTGCTTAGAGAAGAAGACTTTGGAATCTTTGAGTTGAGTTTGATTTTCCAACCCAACTGGATCACCAAGATCTTGCTTTATTTCCTTAATTTACAGCATGTTTATAAGTATCTCTTTTTTTTCTTGTACCTTTGCTTTTTTTCCCTCAACCTCTTAATTTGGTATCATTTTCCAGTCTCAACAAATCTGTTATCCAATGTATGCAGAATGCAGGGTGTAGGTGAGAATCACTTTCAACCTCTGAGTCTTCTGGAAGCTTTTCTCTCCCAGGTATATGTTTATAGTCCGCTGTGCAGTCAGCCAGGCATCTACCAAAGGTGTCTTATTGTTCTCAGGCTCCTGGTCAAACACTTGTCCTGGTGCTCCCTTCTTGAGAGTGATTCTATCCTCACCTTAAATATTACTCTTTCCTAGTTCTCCTGTTCTAAACTGCACCCATTAATAACAGCATCACTTGGGTTCAATGCCTAATCTCTGCTTTAATTTCAATAACTAGGATAATGGAAACCAATGTAGAGGAAAAACTAGAGAAATCAAATAGCACCGCCTCAAAAAGCTCAGTTTTCATTTAAGTGATCATTTTAAAACTATGACTGAGACTTTTGCCTGTAAAATAGAGTTTAGCTCTGAATAGTAACAATGCAAAAATATTCTGAAATACTGTATTTGTAGAGATTTTATGGAAATCTATAGATGGGGGTGGACCATGAAGGTCTAATGCAAATATTTTGTCATTATTATTAAAATGAAAGAAAGAAACCTCATTCTGTATTTCAGTGAATGAATAAAAATAAAGGAAATCCCAAGAAGCAGAAGGGAACAGGAATCCAAGGGAAGTAAAAAGTTAGAATTGAAGGTGACCATCAATATTTTATTTGCTAGGATTTTGTCTGTACTATTCTATAGCAAGGGAGTTGCACTTTTCAGAAAAAGTAAAATAGAGATTTAGAACAGCATCATCTACATATATGATTGCAACAGTTGGTAAACCAGCAGCGGTATGCATACAACTCTAAAACAAATGTGCTGTGTTAATAATGTTCTTCAAGACATTGTCTGTGTTGGCATCACCTCACCTGTCTCTCCCCAACAGTAACACCTCAATATGCCCAGAAGCAGGTGTTTGCCTTGGAAGCAGCTTCTCCTTCCACTACCACGCACCATATCCACTCCATATATAAACCCTATCAACCTCACAGTGGGTGGCTGAACATAACCACAGTTGATTTACATGTGATTATAGTGTGTTGCTTACAATATACCAAGTTTAACCTAAGGCAATCTATCCACCTTCAGAAAGGGACAACAAATTCCCATCCTTACTTTTCCTTAAGGAAATTGGCTAAAACCAATTAAACTGGTGTAATTACTTCTTGTCTGGCTTCCATGGGACATGTAGACAAAGCAAAGATATCTTTGTCTCCAAATTCCTTCTAACTCCATACTTGTGCTTTCTGCCATTGCTTCATTCCTAAATACCTGAAGTATCCTCCTAACTTAAAGAGTCTCATTTCCCTACCTTACTCTCTCTTTAGCCTCTACAATAAAACAATTAGACTCCAAGGAAAAAGGAGCCACATTTTTATTTGTTGGTTTTTACCTTAAACCAACACACAGTCATGAATACGTTAGCAAATGTAAACAGGAAACAAAGTAAATGCTTTTGATTTCAATTTTGAGACTTGGTTCTTAGTAAATACCTGCTGAGAACATGTATTTGAGCAGACAGTGGATGATGGATTGATGAAGATTATCTCATATTTTGGGGAAAGGACTACTAAAATTATATCACTTGGTCATCTGGGAATTCTTCCGTTATTCTATACCAGAGACAAGAAGATGTAAAACTTGTATTCAGGAAGACAGACCACCAGCCTCTGAACACCTATTAACATAAATATGTTGACAATCACTTCAGGGAGAGGGGGATTGGGCAGCTGGCTAGATTTACTAAGACATCTTGAACTATTTTTCGAATGTTTAAAATTTGGCAAATAAAAGCATTGTGCCCCAAGCACCTTTTTCCCTTCATTTAAAACCCATGTGTATTAGAGATTATGTTTCTGATTCACTTACACTTAACTTATCATCAAAATCCTACTTGGTGGGAACCACTGGATGCCCATAAGCTTTCTGAACTTTGTGTAATAAACCCCTTGGAAAAGTCTTTTCTTTGAATCTTGGAAACCATAATGAGAAACTATTTTCAGTGACTTCGGTAGGGGGGATCAAGATGGAATTCTGATTTTGCTCTCAGATTTTACCACAGGCAACAAATTCTAACGTTGGTTAAATGCGTTGCCACACCTTGTATTTAGTTCTTGCCAATATCCTGAGATTAAGTGACCATCATTTTGTGAAAAAGTCAACAAATATATTGGACTGAGATCTAACCCCAACTATGTGATGAGTGCTGTGTGGGTCTCTGGCATGGGTCCCAATGTTCTCACCAGTAACCTCTCTCTCCTCGGGATTTCTGAGTGACTCTCTTTCCCTCTGCTACAGTCTAAAAGCATAGGTGATACTGTTCATTTGTAGAAGGGGTAGTGAAGAAGGATGGCAAAAAGAAAGACAGCAGGAATTCTAATGCTATCAAGGAAACCAGAGCATTAAGGCCTGTATAGAAGGCCGAGATTATGGGGACATTTACAGAACATGACCAAAGTTCACACCATCCGTAGGCTCATCCCGAGCAATATCTTTAGACTACTTCAAACCTGGTATGAAAATTGAGGACGCTTTTGGTTAACTCAATTACCTACATCAGTCAGCAGTAGATGAAAGAAGAGTCATAACTAATATGAAAGCAATTATTATCCACCTTTGGCTTTTGATTTCTCTGTACAATCATAGGGAAATTCAAACATATAATCCCTTCTCTGCCTGGGCCTGAATCTCACCAACATGTGGGAGACAAGAGAGAGGAACTATTTCTTTCTAGCTCACCTGCCCCTGGTTTCCTGACCAACTGGATAAATGGTAGAAGAAACCAGGTGGTCCTGACCTGTTTATAGATACGCCATTCACAGGTAATCAGGAGCTAGCTGTTCTCCCTGCAGTGAAAGTCAGGACCTAGAATTTCCTGACTCGTGCCTACCACATTCCCAGCCTGGTGTTTCATTAAGATCAGAGTGCTCATAAACATTGCTCTTGGAGCTCACATTTCTCCCACACCCCTCAACGCATGCTGTCCTTCCCTTGAGTCCCACTACTCGCAATATATGAAGGAGAAAAAGAAGCGTATTTTCCTGTCTTTCCACTGAGACCACTATGTTATTTATGCTCCATCATTTCACCCAGAATTCTATTTGGGCTACCTAGCTATTAAACATTCACTAATTTCAAAATTCATGAAAGTATAGTTTCTTGTGGAAATAACAGATTTTATTGTTTCTCGCTGGTCTCTGGAGAAGCTGCACCATCGAAAGAGAAATACCTGAGGTTTCTCTTGTCAACTCAGCCCCAAAATGGAAAAAATAATAATAATTTGAAATCTAAAAAGAGAAATGAAAATTAAAAAAGGAACCTCCTATTTGACTAGAATGGAAATAGGATGCAGTGAGGCCAAGTTCATGAATTCCTACCACATTCCCCTTGACATGTTGTTCAGTCTGAATTGCCTCTAGCCAGGAGAGTTGTCATAGGAGACATGCTTAAAACTTTGAAATAAACAATTCAACATGAAAACAAACAACCTAATCAAAAAAAAAAAAAAAAAAAAGTAACAGAGGATCTCAAGAGATATTTCTCCAAAGAGGATATGCAGATGGCCAATAGGCACATGAAAAAAAAAAATGTTCTTTATTAGTTCAAATCTCAGTTCTGCCTTCTACTACCTGTGTCACTCATCTTTATGAGCAACAAGATTTATCAGCTACAAAACAGGAATCATATTACTTTCTTCATTGGGTTATGAAGACTGAATGAATTATGTATTTAAATTCTCTCATGTAGAATTGGCATTGAATGAATAGTAACAAACAAGTCGCTATAAATATTTAGCTCACACACTTCTGCTCTTCTGGGAATTCTGACTGGGTGCTCCTTCAAGTTAGGAAGTTATTACTAAAAGTTAATTATGTTACCTAAAAGAAATAACAATAGTCTCTGTCAATGACTGTCATCTTGGTATAGACATATTGGTATGTCAGCCAACCTTTCTGATGTGAGAGGGACATGAGATAAGTAGATTTTATTGCTAAAAGGCAAGGGAGTAAAAATTGGAACATGGCATGTTGATGTTAAAAGATAAGCTGAGGCATAATAAGTTTTTTAAGAGTTTATCTGTGCAAAATCAATTTTAATTGGGCAACCAGAGGTGATTAGAATGTTCAACCAACAGAATCTAGGACAAGGCTTTTATAGACAGGACACTGAAGTAAGCAAAGAAATTAGTGAATTGGCTATAGCTTAAGCAAATGCATTAATTGGGAAAGCCTAACTGGTTGCTTGTGATTAGTTGTCCTTAGGTTTTGACTTCTTAGCCATGAAGCATTGAAGGCTTAGGTTTTGTTTTGCTTATATAACTACTAAGGTACAAAAGCCACCTCAGTCTAATGGTCTACTTGTTTATTTAATTTGACACTGGGAAAGCAAATTCAAGTGGGGACCCATTACTGAGATTTCAGGAGGTCAAGATGACAGATAAGAGTGGGAAGTCAGGAAAAGGAAAATGTTAGAAGGGATGAGAAACTCTGCACAAGGAAAAAGTTCACTTTGACCTAAGAGCCCAGCAGCCTAGGTTCAAACCTTGCCACCACCAATGTATGCTTGTATCACTAATACACCACTGCATCCAGGTCAGCATTACCCCCTTGTGCATCTCTCTGTGGTACCTAGTTTCCTTCACAGCAAAGCACATAGTGGGAGTGGAATAAATGACCCAGGGACCTAACGGTATTTCTAGACATCCATGGAGCAACAGACAACATTCCCAGCCCTCGTCAAGCAGGGTCTTTTTATTGTTCTTTGTGACAAATACAGAGCAGGAGAGTCCCCACTGAAGACCCTTAGTCTAGTCACAGACTATACAGTGACGGAGTGAAGCTCACTACCTAAATGCTGAATGCTGTCACAAACACCTGCCTCTTCAGGAGAGGGAGAGGAGGCAATGAGATTGTAGAAGCAGGGAGATTAAAGGGTTTGGATAAGTGGTACCTTAGTGATTGTTTTCTGGAACCTGATAAATTTGCAAACCACATCAAAGTTCCCTGTCCACCTAAGCCAGAAATTTTCCACCCACCGGCACATGGATTTTATGAGAAAGGTACTTGATGGGAGATCCACACATTTTCATAATGGTCTTCTATTCTGTGAAGAAATGCTTTACATAAGAGAGTGCCAGCTTTTCTTCAGGCCTTCTAAGGACAAAAGGGGCAGTCTGAGATTGACTGCAAAAATGAAGACTTAACGCGGCCATCATAAAGCTCTGGAAGAGAGGGATCATATGTCCCCACAGAGATTTTGGCTATTTTTCTTTCCTGTTTCTAACAAGAGCATATGGTAGGTAAAATACATATCTAAAGCCAGAAATATTTTTACCGTGTCTTCCTGACAAAGTATGCTTGTTTAAAAAAGAATTAACCTTGGGTTATAATAAATACATAGTGCTAAAAAGTTGGTAAGAAGTCTGTAGGAAGATGCCAAAACTAGAGCCATATTCATTTAAAAATGTTCTTGACCAAAATTATTTGGATATTTCTTTTGGACTTAGAAGTATGAAAGGAGAAGCTCTGATTTCTCATACTGAGGTCTAGATAAGTTTCTGTTGAACACTTATTTGCATTGTGTTGAAACCCAATTAATATTCTAGGCTGAGCTAAATCAGCTACCATTCACCCCTACTCCGTTCCATTTTCTGCCATCTCTGCTTAATCTTGCTCGCTGGCCATCTGATCATTACAGGTTGCTGTATCCTTGTTATTTTACTGGTTGGCTCTAGATGTTAGGGTTTGACCAATGAAAGACCCAAAGAGGATAACAGGATACTAAAAGGTAAGTGTGTGAAGTGATACAGAAAAATGATACAGTTAAGGATTTCTAAAATTGTTCTGCTCCAAAAAGCAGTCCCCCAAAATGTTGCAAACCCTCTCAGAAGTTGTTTCAGAAGTCTGGAGAGTCATCAAAAATTGCCACAGCCCAGGGGGTTTTATTTAATAAAAACAGCTGAATCTCAGTAAGAATAGCAACTCTTCCCCTAAACCCATCCCACTCCCCCAGCTTCATGGCAGCGTTGGAAACTAACTTCCTGCATTCCTGGTCTCTGATGGAGCAGAAGGAAGCTGGACTCCTTCAAAGACTAGTTCCCAAAGAGCAATCATCATTTGACCTGCCCATGTTAGATACCCTGATAGATATCCACTCCCAATTTTCATGTCACTCAAAACTATTCCACCTGCCTCAGAATGGGCAGAGTTGAAACCGTCTTATATCCCTCCAGAGAGATACGTGACTTCGACTTCCTCCAGCGACATTCATGTCTGTGTGAGGAGCTGAGTTGTATGCTCCCCAAATTATATGTTGAAACCCTACCCCACCCCAGTACCTCAGAATATGGGCCTGTAATTGAAGATAACACCTTCACAGATGCAATTCATTTAAAATGAAGCCATCAGGATGAGCCTTAGTACAAGCCGATAGTCCTTATAAGAGGAGGAAATTTGGACACAAAAAGATAGCAGGGACATGTGTGCACAGAGAACAGACCCCAAGTGAGAACAAGCAAGAAGATGACCATTTGGAAATCAAGGAGGGAGGTCTCAGAAGTCAAATCTGCCAATACCATGATCTTAGACTTCTAGGCTCCAAAACTGTGAGAAAATAATTTTCTGTCGTTTAAGCTTTTCTGGGTGGTGCTTTCTCGTGACAGGCCTAGCAAACAAATACAGCCTGTTCCCCGCCCCCCGCCCCGGCCTCACCCACAGTGTGCTGTGAAACTTGTGAATTCATGTCACTTTGATTTGTGAGAAAAGCAGAGCTTTAGTCAGCATTACTCTTCTTAGGAGTGCAGCTGAGTGTGAAAGGATCATTTTCCTCTACTTCACAGAAGATGGTGGCTATTTTCCCCAATTTGTACAAGTACAGTATGTCATAGTGTTGGGGCCTTTAGCTGGTACATCATTTTTTCTGGTGAACCACAGGCAATTCTTTCTGAACTTTATGTAAATGTTACATAGTGACTTTTATCAGTCGTGTGTGTGTGTGTGTGTGTGTGTGTGTGTGTGGATGTGTGTGGGGATTTTGAGTCACATAAAAAGCCCTTTCCTAGTACTTGTATGATTTGTGCAGCTTGTATACTTTATATTTCAATCTCTCATTCTTTTAGAATTTATAGCATAGAGTCTAAGGTTGGAAGGTTGGCATCAGTTTTTATCCTTTTCCAAGTGACTATCCAAACACCACTTTTTTTTTTAATTTCACCTTTTCTTTAGGGAATTGAAGTGGCATTTTTATCAAATAATATGCCTTTACACATATATCAATCCATTTCTGGACATGGTAGTCATTCCTCTTCTACCTCTAGTTCTCTGCCGTCACACAGACACTGTATTAATGGCTGAGTCGCTGCACAGATTTTAGTCTCACTAAGATCTTTTGTTCCTCATTGTTTCCCCTTCCACTGCCCGGAGTTTTCTAGCTAATCGTGTATGTTTATTTTCCAACATGACTTTAGAACAAACTTATTTATCTCCAGAGGGGGAAAAAAAAAGTTTATTGGCATTTTTCTTGCAATTGGGTCACATTGACCAATGAACTTTGAGAAGAACTGACATCTGTATGATGCTGAGTTGTCCTTTCTAAGAATAGCAGGTGCCTATTTTACTTACTCCAGTCTACTTTCCTATCTTTTCAGTGTACTTACACTTTTTTCCTCTTTCAGTTTCTGTATATTTCTTTTTCAGCTTCACCTTCTGTGTTGCAATTATAAATGTTTTCTCCTCTATCTTGTAATTAAATTTTAATATATGAAGCCAGTGGTTTTTAAGTTAATTGCATATCCTGCTATCTAACTGAATTTCTTGTCTAATTTCCTTTCCTTTCATAACTAATTCTTGAGTTTCCACACCTCACCATCATTTCATCTGCATGTAGAGATAGTTTTTCATCTCAAATTCTTATCCCTTTTATCTTAAAGAATTGGTAAGAGCTCCAATACAATGTTAAATAACAAATAAGACAAACAGCCTCTTTAACTTTTTTTAGTCTTAGTAGTAACCCCTCCATGCCTCCCAATTACATACGTTGCTAAATTTAGTGTACATATATAATCACATATACACGTATAGATTTATATAAATTGTACGTCATGCCTATTTTGCATACTGTTGCCTATTCTACTGAGTGCTAAATATTGTTGATGGTTTCTTAGCAACTATAAAGAAAACCATGATTTTCCTTCTTATCTACTAATAAAATTAATTATAATAATGAATTTATTCATCATGAAAACCTTGCATTTGGTACTGATGTTGTTTGCCTAGGTGATTTGGCACTCTTTTTGCTAGCGTTTTATTTCATGTTTGTACTTCTATCTATAAAGAACATTCACCTATAATTTCCTTACCACTAGGAGTACTAGGAAGAGGAAGCGTAATAGCAGTTATTGTCTTTATTAGATTTCAGTACTGACGTTCTGCTTGCTTCTTCAAAGGAATTTGGAAGTTCTCCATTTTGTGTACACTGGAACAATTCACAAAACAATTTATGGGGCTTTGAAATTACCTGATCGTTAAAGGTTTATCAAATTCCCCTGAGCGACCATCTGGGTCTGGTGTTTCTGTACAGAATAATTTGTTGCTAACTGCTGCCATCATTTCTCCACCCTGGAGAGCGGTCTGTGTGCACTTTCTGTAGCAAATATGATCTGTTTTGATAAATTACATTTTCACAGAAAGTAATCAGTTTCATAGTTTTCAACTGCATTTGCATAGTTTTTCAAAGTAGTCCACTTATGATTTATTTTCCTCTTTGTAAGAGTGATTTCTCTCTACTCCATATTTTGCATATTTGTGTTTTGCCTTTTTTTCTTATGTAGATAGCCATGGGTGTGTCTCTTTTACCTCTTTTTAAGCAACCAACACTGATTTACTCATCAGTTCTATTTGTGTTGCTATTTTTGACCACATTAATTTCTTCTTTTGTCTTTATTATTTCCTTCTTTGTGCTTTCTCTTATTTATTTTGTGATTTTTCTGTATTTTTGCATTGGGCATTAAATTTCTTTGTTTTAACTATTTTTAATTGATTTAGATACTCAGGACCATGGATTTTTCTCAGGTCACTGCTTTGATATCATGTACCCCATAAATTCTTATATGCATAGTTTTCATTTGAATTATTATTTTTACAGATCCTGCCATTTCAGTTCACACATCTCTTTTCACCCAATAGTAGCTTAATAGAGTTATCTAACTACTAGGTAGAAAGACAATTTTAAATTTTGCTATTTGTTTCTCTTTTATGAAATGTACTGTCTTTCTTTTCAGCACAGCATGTGACCAATTTTTGTGACCATTCTGTGTGCTTTGAGAAGATGTATTTTCTATATTATCAAAGTGTGAGATTTAAAATATATCCACAATACCTACCTTACTGAGTATACTGATTAGATTTTATACCCTTATTTATTTTATTGTTTCCATTTTGCTGGAATATGTTTACTAATCCCTTTGTTCTTAACTTTTCTAAACCACATTGTTATAGGTGAGTCTCTTACATATCTCACAGAATTGAGTTTTTCTGTGACTCCATCTAAACATATTTTAAATGTCAAAGTTTTACCATTTATTAATAAATGTACTAACAATTATAACACTATCACATACAGAATTTTCTAATTGATATGGTTGGTCTCAACCCATATTTTGTGTAAAATGGGCTGTGTATATTATGTTTATCCATGTGCCTGCCAAATGTATATTTTGTTATTGAGCAAAGTTGGTATTTTTGTTGTGGTGGTAACCTTCATACTAATGCCCATCATAATTAGCCCATTTTTTATTTACCCTTCTGCTTACTGATTTGTCTGCATGAAATGATATCCAGCATGTTTACATTACCTATGAAGCAATGTATTATTTCAGTTTTGTCAAGTTATTCTCTTCTTCCACTCCCATCCCCATCCTTGTTTTAGGTGTTCATTCACACTGAAATCTACTTGACATTTACTCCCAGTTCATTCACCAGATGTCCCAGTCCTAGCCCTGTTATGGGTGAGTAATGTTCACCCTCCAGTAGAGAGTTCTCTTAATTTTTGCCCAGGGAGTACAGCTTCTTACATCTTGATCCTCAGAAATGAGCTTATTTTGATAAAAATGTTCATTTCACACTGCTTTTCATTTCTTCAAAATGTCACTTCATTGTTCTCTTATTTTACATGGGAAGGCCATTGCTTTTTACGTAGTTTTCTTTCCTACATAAGCGATTTAGTCTTTGCACCTGGAGATTTAGAGAATGTTTTTCTTTACAGGTTTCCTCTGCAATCTGAAAGGAGAACAATTCTATTTGGAATCATATTGGTTATTTGGAAGGGAGGGGGTGGTCTAAGAATGCACAAAATTTTTACCATGTAAATTAATGCTACTGACATTCCACCTAGAAATTTGTCTCAAAGATAGTCTGAAATACTAGTTATTTACCATTGTGATGGTTCTCTTTTTTTAGACTCTTAGAGCTTACCTTCAATCAAATATTTTCTCCCTGATCTTTTTTTGCTTCGTTTCTTATTTAATTGCACTCTGACGCTTTTCATGGCTTTCCTTAATGCTTCTTTCCTTTTCAATCAAATCTGCTATCCCTTGAGTACCTTATAATGTAGGCTTTATTTTAAAAATGATTTTGCCTTTTTCACTTCTTTCCTGAGTTCATTCAACTCCTGTTTCACATTTGCCGATTTCAGTTCTAAAGAAACACAACTTCTGATTGAAGGTTTTTGTTTCACATTTTCAAATGCTTGATTTAGGATATTTAATACAGCTGGCATGTTATGTTAAACGTGTTCTGCTTCATGCTTGACTTTGGTAGGTGTGTTTTCATTTGCTGAAATGTTTGGATTCTCGTATTTTGTTTTCTTAGTGGCCTTTTATGGGTGTTGTCTGCCATTTTCTGTCCATTTGTAAGTATTTCTATATGCAGCTGTATGTAGACACAACTATGGCGGTTGGGTGACTGGCAAAGTTTCTTAGCTCAAGAGCACCCTCTTCTGTTGTTATAAAAAAGTGTGCTTTTCTTTCATTGCCACCTCAAAGGGGCCGGGATTGACTTAGCCTCTGATTTTTGAAATTCACTTTTGTTTGATGATACATTCTGCATCCTTCTTTCTCCTTATTAACAAGCCTCCAAAGACACCTCCACCAAGTGGCCCTCTCTTGTCCAGAAGTGGTGCCCTCCCTACTCTGCCATCGCGTGTCCCCAGGACACGTCTAGTCAGTTCTCCAGACACGGTCCTTTCTGCAACCTGGTCTCAGGGTTATTCTATTTTCCACTCAGGTGTGAACTTCTCTTTCTAGGAGTTCTTTTGTCTGCAG
The DNA here is from genome assembly GCA_004363575.1 of Solenodon paradoxus. Taxonomy (NCBI): domain Eukaryota; kingdom Metazoa; phylum Chordata; class Mammalia; order Eulipotyphla; family Solenodontidae; genus Solenodon; species Solenodon paradoxus. The sequence continues at coordinate 382,596 of RJWH01000575.1, forward strand.
TTCTGCCACACCAAGGCCCCTAGACCCTTCTCTTTCCCATATGTCTTTGACCTTATTCCTTGCTCCAGCATGATGAGGCCTGGAGTTGACCCTGCTGGACCTGGGAGTTTTCTTTCTTACTGTAATGTAATTTGCAGTTTTGAGTATTCTCTCTCCCTTAGTTCGGCTGTATGTATCTATGCATGTAAGCATGTGTATATGTACAGTATGTGAGCATACAAGAGACAGAGACAGACACAGACAAAAAGAGACTCGAGGAATTCTTAAAACTGGACCAAAAGAAAACAAACTTTCGGGATTACGAATGAAGCTTTGCCTCTCCTCTCCATATTATGCACACAAGTGAAATGAACTTGCATCGTACCATTCAGGCCTCAGTATCACAAAGAAAACAAGGTCCTGTGTTAACTGTTTTAGCAAAATGTAAATAGAAACTTGCTTCCCCAACTGGCTTAAAGAGAATTGAGGTCTCTGTTAATTCAATTTGCAGCCTCTCAGGGAGGAGGGGTCTTTGGGCAACTGCCATGTGTCTGTGCTGGGTTTCTTTTATCAGGTCAGGATGTTCCCTTTCAAACACAGTCCTCACCAGATCCAGGGAGAAACCACCAACAACCTTCCTTCTGCTCTGCGCTTTCTGTGGCTCGAGGTCCCGCCCGTGCACGACTCCCACTTTACGAGTCTTCTACTCTGAGAGGAGACTATAGTGTTCAAAGCCAAAGCAGGGAAAGAACAGGGAAACTACAAGAGCAAATGTGAAGGCATACGAGATCACCGTAACCGTGCTTGCCCAATACTGAGAACTTATGTAGTGTTCTCAGTTTTCATGTGGCTAAAGTAATGATACATGCTCCCCACCCAGAGTGGCCGAGAGACAATATCACAGATGACTCAGCCCAGAAGGGCCCTCCAGAGGTCATCTTTGTAATGCCCTCACCTCGCACTGAAATGGCTCTCGTCCATTATAAATAGATGCAAGTATGGAGTGGGTCAGGAGATGCTCCTAATTTTAAAGCTGTCAAGGTCAGAAGGTGAGTCTACCCCCTCAGTCACCTGCTCATGAGTCTCCACCGCCTTGACATTCAGGAAGCGCTGAAGATAGACTTCTTTAATCAGGATCCAATCTCCAGTTCTATTCATTCCAAAACTGTATCTGTTACTCATAGGCTTTCTACCTCTCTGCATCTGTGTGGGGAATACTGGCTGCAAATGCTGACAATAGCAGGTCAGCACAAACCTACACATACACAGACATACATGCACATGCCCACAGATACTCATGTGTGCACATCCGTACATACCTGCACACATAAACACAAAGATACACACACGCACATGCACAGCAGGGCAGAAAGTCAGAAGAAAGAAGATATGTTGAACTGGAATGTATTTTTGGAGAAAGGATTAGGAAATCAGAGGCCAGGAAGAATAGGCTCAAAGAGTCCCCTGAGCACCCCCCAAATATTATACCTTTCCCCAACTACTTTCATCATCTCTACCAATCCAACTTCACCCTGGAGGTCATGAAGATTGTCTCATCTGACTCTTTCCAACTCTTTCTGGTCAATGTCTGTGCATAAGAAAATAGAGCAACATTCAAATACAAATCTGACCTTATTCTTCTCAGAATCCATCATTTAAAAATAAATTCTGATTTTTAAGCTCATCTAAGCTAAGACAAGTCAATAAATAACTAGGTTACCAAGTGGAATGTGTTGTAAGTCAAGTGTTGGAAGAAGTTAGGAGAACTCAGTGGAATAGAAGTTTATTTTAGGTAGAGATCAAGAGGAAAGTTCCCTGAAAGGGTTGATATTTTCCCAAGTCCTAAAAGAAATATAAAGATATGAAGACATTTAAGAACAATACTATAGGAAGCATGCACCCCCAAAACTGAGTGATTATGTTGACCTGTGGCAAAATCTTCATATATGGAAGTGGGAGAAGGTGTTTATCATTGGAGAGGTAGGCCGGGGCCATGACAGTGAGCACCTGGAATGTCAAACTTCTTAAGACATGAACTACTTTTTTGATCAGTTCTTCTCTGACATTATCAGGCTTGGTATCCAGAGTAGTCATTGTATACTACAAGACTGGTAATGTTTGATGCATCAGGATTCATAGTTTTAATGCATTTTTAATTAGAATAGAATAGAATAAAAAATTAAACAACATTCTACCTTTGGTAGTAGTGCCATCTAACCTTGGAGTGAGCTGTTCTGATAGCTTCATGTGGCATCAAGTGTTTCCCATCCTGAAGAAATTCTGACTCCCTCTGCTGAAGATGGGCATGCTAATTTCCATGTGAGATTGGAATAGCATGAAGATGTCTAGGAAAGAGGAATCCCATAGGAAACATAAAGTATTGTAACCAATCTGTAAATGATCACCTTGTGGAAGCACTTCAGTATTTTTGAGACCTTAGAATTAGTTTGAACTAGAGCTAGAACTAGTCTAAAATGACTAGAAGAGTTAGTATACATAATGGTTGCTATCATTAAAGCAAGGACCTGGGGAAAATGGCAGAAATAAGACCAAGTCTGGCTGTGCAAACTGGGCAGTTTATGTCATTTTCCATGTGTCTGTGCCCTGGTCTGCAAAATGGATTACAAAGAGTAGTCACCCCTTAGAGTTACTTTGAGGACTAATGTGGGAATATACTCAGAATTCTTAGCACCATCCCTGGTACATAGATGGGACTTAAATATTCAATGGCTGTCATTAAGTAAATAAATATGAAATACATTTTATTAAAGAAAAAGGAACTTCCATAGATAGATCTTTGACAAAGATCTTTCTACTTTAACAAAGGAACATGGCAACACAATGGAGCAAAGATAGTGTCCTCAGAAAATGCTAGAACTGGACCCCCAAGGAAATCAACTGAATCTAGACACAGACCTTATACCCTTCACAAAAATCAACTCAAAACAGGTCGTAGACCTAAATGCAAAATGTAAAGCCATAAGTTCCTAGAAGATGACGTGGGAGGAAACCAAGATGAACTTGGGAATAGTGATGTCTTTTTAGATAAAATACCAAATAAATGATTTATGAAAGAAGTCGTTGATACACTGTGACTCAAACTTTAAATTTTTGTTCTGTGAAAGACAATATAAAGAGACTCAGAAGAGATGCCATAGATTTAGAGAAAATTATAGCAAATGAAACAGCTGATAAAGGATTTTTACCCAAAATATACAAAGAGCACTTAGCAGTAAGAACATAAACAACCTGAGTTTTAAAATGGTCAGGGACTTTCACAGGCACCTCAAGAAAGACGATCTACTAAATAAGTCTATGGAAAAAAGTATTCACACTTTCTGTTATCAGGGAAATGCAAATTAAAACAACAGTGAGTACCACTGCACACCTGTTAGAATGACCACAGCCTGGATCACTGGCAACATGAAATGCTGGTAGAGATGTGGGGCTGCAGGACCTCTCACTCGCTGCTGGTGGGAATCCAACATGGTGTGGCTTCTTTGGAAGACAGCTTGACAATGACTTACAAAAATAAATATACTCTTGCCATATGTTCCAGCAGTCACATTCCTTGGTATTTACCCAAGGAGTTGAATGTTTAGGTACATAACATACAAAAACCCACAGAGAGAGCCTTGCAGCACCTTTATTTATAACTGTCAAAACCTGGAAGCTACCAAGATGTCCGTCAGTTGGTGAATGGATAAATAACTGCAGTACAGCCACACGATGAATCATTATTCACACACACACACACACACACACACACACACACACACACACACACAGAGGAAAAGGCAAAACTATGGAAGCAACAATAAAAAGATCAGTGTTTTCCAAAAGTGGAGGTGGAGCTGTGAGGAGACAGAGCAGAGAGGCCTGTTAGAGCAGTGAAAGTACTTTGTATGATATTATAATTATGGATACAGGTCATTATATTTTTTGTCAAAACTCATAGACTGCACAACACCCAGTCTTACCAAGAGAATCCCATGATGAACCCTGGACTTTGAGGTTAACCTAGACTGAAAAAAAGGATCATTCTGGTGAGTATTGTTGATAATGGGAGAGGTCTTGCCTAGTAAGAACAAGGGTTATATGAGAAATTTTTATTCCTACCTCTCAATTTTGCTATAAACTTACAACAGCACTAAAAACTTAAAGTCTTAATTTTTAAAATAAAGAAACAACATGCAGCAAAAATAAAAGAGGAAAGAAGAAAGGAAGGGAGGAAGGGATTAAAGGAGGGAGTTGGCGGAGGGAGGAAGACCACATTGATAATATTCCACATGGCTCATTATCCCTGTCAGCGGTATGGATAGCTACATACAGAGAAAAAGCAAGTAAAATACCAAGTAAACATCCCTCAGCAATCACACCTTTGAGGGAAATGCAGAGCATGAACTAAGAGGAGAGACATCTATACTCTGATATTAATTGATGTAGGTTCAGGCAAGTCTCCAGTCCTCAGGTTTTTAACCTCAGAACTACCATGTTGAAATGACTGGCCTCTAAGTCCCTTTAGTTCTCTGAGGTTGTGAGATGGAAGACAAGTGTCTAAGGACCCTTGAAACCCAGAGTAAGTGGCTCCTGAGAAAAGGTTTGGTTGTGGCAGGAAACTGAACCAGTCAGAGACGCAACGCTTCCCAAAGGGCTGAAGGTGCATTTGTTTCAAGAGGGTCCAGTACAGCCAAAACCTTCCACAGAGATAGACTCTCTACCCTTCTGGGGCACCTCAGGCATGGCTACTTCTTACCCTGGCCCTCTCTTTAACCTGCAAGTTGAAAAGCAGAAAAGAAATTAAAATGTCTCTCCTCCTCTTGCATTTTCAGTTTTTCCCAGAGATGCCCAGAAAGTGGTTTAATGTGTATTCATGGTCTTAGAAAATACAGTCTTGCTCGTCTTCTCTGGCCCGGAAAGCCTCCCATTTGGAGCTCTTATCTTCAACACCTCTCAAGGTATGAGCACTGGTGATTCACAACAGCATCCAATGTGATTTAGGCTCATAAATTGAGAGATCGTCTAGGCATAAACTGCACAGAGCCTTAGGCCAGACGCAGCAGCCTCGTGTTTAAGAAATCTGATCTAATCCCCTTGGCTAGCGGCTCTCTTGCTCCAGAGAAGGGCAGGCAGGATTGCCTGGTGTGCAAGTCCCAGCATTATCCATGACTTCAGTCTGTTGCTGGTGGGGCTTTGGGAGACCACTCTTTCAAATGAGAACCATTTTGAACAATGTTCTCATCCATCATCCAAGGAGAAACAAAAGCTAACTCTGGAATTTAAGAAAATGCTCTCAAATACATCAAAATCAACAGAAGGAAATCCCCTAAGTCCCCATCCCATTCTAGGGCTTGTCATTCCAGACTAGGAGATCTTTCTGGATCTGGCTAGGTGGATCCCCAGTACTTTGATTCAAAATCCTCCTCTCTGGGGACCTGCAGTTTCCAAGGCAAAAAAAAAAAAAAAAAAAAAAAAAAAAAAAAGACAAAAGAAATTGAGTTGCATTAAGTCCAGTTTACATGTCAGGGCATATGAGGTGAACTTGGCCCCCGGCCTCCCCAAGGAGAGGCGTTTAGAAAGTCTTCTAAGAGGGATATCTGGTCGCTGCCTGACACCAAGGCTCTTTTTAAAGTCGCTCGGAAAATGCTAGCTCTTCCAAGGGGTCGTGTATCTTCTCAGATCTTCAGGATCCAGGGTTTGTGCCTCATACTTCCTGGAAAGTGTCAGGAGCTAATTCTAAATGGGCAACTGGTGGAGAAAGACCAATGCAAGGTGCAGTGTGACACCAGTCTCCTAACCTGACCCCACATGGGGGACCCAGGACAAGGGTATCATCGCAAAAAAAAAAAAAAAGCATGCTTGTGGGATTTGGTTCCTTTGAGGTGGTTTATCTGCCACTCATGGAGAAAGCCCACGACTAGAGAAGCCAAGCTTCTAGGCCTTCAGAGACCTTCTCTCTTTTGCAGCACCGTCCCCAGATCTCCTTTCTGTCTAGCTTCACACTGACTGAACGATTAACATCCCTGTAAAATGAAATGCACTGCTGTCTCTGAACTGTCTGGGGAAGAGTTCAGGTTAGAGGCGCTTGCTCTGCTGAGAAGGAGTACGGATGGGATGGCCACCAGTCTTCGACTGCTATGTTCAGAGATGTCACGTGGTCCAGAGGTGGGATCGGTAGCATGGCACTGGGAGCAGGTACGTGGCGAGGGTCTTCGGCATTCAAGCTTCTGTAAGAAACACCAAAGGCTGGGTGATTTGTAGGCAACAGAAATTTATTTCTCACAGTTCTGGAAGCTGGAAGTTTAAGGTCAGGGTGCCAGCAGGGTCAGGATCTGGGGAAGGACCACCAGTGTGGGGACCACCAACATTATGGCCTCATGTGGTTGAGGGTCAAGAGAGCTTTCTGTGGCTTCTTTTGTAAGAGTATTGATACTGATGCCATTCATGAGGCACTGCCCTCAAGACCTAGTCACCTCCCAAAGGCCGAACCTAATGTCATCATATCAGGTATTAGGGTTCCAACATACAAATTGGCAGGCACAAAAATGTCACCATGGCAGGGGGAAATTAAAGATGGAAACTGGGGCTCAACATATGGAAGAGTTATCAAGCACATCAAAGGGCCAGGCATTTTACATAGAGTTGGTTCTTAGTATCTGCAGGCCTTATTTTCAGGAGCCCCTGAGGATACCAAAAAGATGCTCAGGACCCTTATAAACAACTGCAAAGAATTTGCATGTAAGCAGCATACATCTTCCCAGATATTATAAAACATCTCTTAAGAGATCACTTACAATACCTATTGCTAAAACTCTATGTGAATAGCTGTCCTATTGTACTGTTTAGGGAATAATTGCAAGAAAACAGAAAGAAGACTGTCCATGGTCAGTACGGAGATAACCATCAGAGATCAAACAACAGGCATAGTACATATTGTTAATTTGTGTTTGGTTGAATCCACAGGTGTATGTACATAGCAGTTAGTCTTTGCAATAAGTCTATGAAGCAAGGATTAGAACATATCAGGAAATAGGCAGAAATGGGGCAAGAATTTTGTCCAAGGTCACACCCAGTGAGAAATAACCAAGACAGGAGACCAACCTCCTCTCATAAACCAATGAAGCTACCTCCCAGGAAAACCGAAGTGGGAAGGTTAGTTCTCTGCAGCATGGAGAGGATGCTGGGTATAAAATGTGGAGGAAAGTTCTCAGAGGTCAGCAACCAGGGATGATCTACACACACGACCTTTCTGGGGATACCCAGCAAGGTCTGGGGACAGTCAATTGCCATGAATTGGGAGGTACTGGCTAGTGGGTTAAGGCTAGAGTTCTGCTAAACATCCTACAAGGTCCCAGAGAGTCCCCACCATAAAGAAGAGGATCCAAAATGCCAGTGCTGTCAACACTGAGAAACTAATTGTAAGATCTTTTCCAATTTCAAAACTAAATTAAGAGGACTTAGTTGTTTTTTTGTTTTCTTTTCTTTTTAAGAGAAATCAGTTCTGCAATCCAGTGTTTCTCAGGGTAGAACAGCAGGAACTATTCTATATATCACTAGACCCTTTTCAAACCTGAATTCCTGGCATGCCAGAGGTCCCAACGAAATTCCGTGACTTCTGCCCCTGCCACCTAAGAATGTGCTGTGAAGTTCTTTGAAGATGAATCTGCAACCCTAAGGTTGTAGAAAGCAGATTCCCAGAAAGCCAGTTCTTAGAAAGACCAATTTGCCAAATGGTCAATTCACTAAATTTAGGAAAGTCACATGCTGTGTCATTTAATGGAAATATTTATCCACTGGAACTTCTGCATGTAACACGGAAGTCTCTTCAGCAGAATCTCATTTTAACTGGGAATTTCTTTCCAGCTACTACTGATTTCTTTGGGATGGTTTTGAATATGGAATTAAATGCTAAATTATACTTTAAATTAGTGTTATCTAAAGCTCAGTTTTGGTACTGTTTAAAGGTAACTGAAATTTTACTGCAACATGCCAGGAGTTTGCAGAAAGTTTGAAGATGAAAGAGCACACCAAAACACCAAAGGAGATGGGAGGGGTTTGAGGTCTTCCAGAAACTTCTGTCACTAGTCATGTGTCAAGGACCACGCATGTAGTCAAGGAAGAATCAACTTGGAAGTAGTAGGAGAAAAATTTGCATTAAAAATGTGGGAACAAATGGCCAGAAATAATAAACCAAGGTAGATTATCTGTGAAATGCTGAAATGCAAAAAGAGTGACAAAAACCAAAGTGAGCATGAAAAAACTATTTCTAAGTACTTTGCTGATTTACCAAAAAGAGACACTGTCACAAAATGCAGATTTCTGGTTAGAAATGTAAAACCAATAGATTTGCAATCTCTTTATATATACATATACATATACATGCATATAAAATACATATTGGGACACAAACGAAGTGTTGATAATGGGATTTTTTTAGGCACTTCTAATTTCCATTATACTTACAATGTCATTTTCCAGTTTTCTGTACATCAAACCTTTTTAGGCAATCATCATCAACTCATCAAACTGCAAAACTGTCCTAATTTTGTGTGTCTGACAATTAGCTTATGTTTATATTTTAAGACATTTGAAGCATAGCAGAATCTTTAAAGGATAGCTTCAGCATAGTGAACATCAAAAAGTTAAATCTGAAAACATACAAAATGAATCGACTTTAAATTAAATTGATATTTATATTCTGAATTATACAAAGAAACCTGAAGTAGTCATTAGCTAAAACAATGTCATATAAATATTAGCATAAACGCAAAAATTCTCATGGGAAATACTGAAAGAACAATACTGATGATAAAACGCTTGTCTTGGCATGCGTAACAAAAAATAGACATTCATATGAAATTGAAAACATTTCTATTTAAGTGACTAAACATCCTAGTTGACTATTACAAAGGATTCATTTTAGTAAGTTCGGCACATTAGTCTCTCCAGCTCCAGGCAGTGGACAAAGGTGCTCACTCTCATCGATTTCTCTCCTCCATGTTGACCTTCGGTGGCCACCCAGTTACAGGTACATCAACTATCCCTGCTTCGCAGCAGTCTACACTTGTATGAGGGTTGATTTAGCACATAGTAGAATGTAGGGACAGCCTCTTTTTTGACTTGTTGTCATATTTCAAACACATACCACAAAATCTGTATTAAAGAGGGAGTTGAATTACTGCTTATGGAACAGCAAAGCTAAGGAATAATTGCATTTTCTCTGACAAGTATTATCATCTTCATTTGAAAGACAGTAAGATTGAGGAAAGGAGAGAGAAAATAAGAAGCCCAGGATTACACTGCTAGTAAGTGCTAGATCCAAGGTTTGAACCCTGAGTCCGTGGACCCAGGGTCACTCCACTGAACCAGTTTTATGAAGCACCTCCCATGTCCGGGAATTATGCTGGTCACCTCTTAACCTTGAACCAGTTTATGCTCTCAACACCCTTTTGAAAAGGTGCTGGTATTTGAAATGAGAAAGCAGACTCTGGGAAGGCCAAAGTCAAAGCTAGAAAATGCTGGAATAGTTTTGTCTGACTCCAGGGCATTTTCTTCCCATCACTCTTTCAGCGTTCTTGCCATAAGAACAACGATCATATCGTTACTATAAAACCTCACATCTACAGTCTATAAATTCTTCTAGAAACTATCACCCCTGCATACTAATTACACCAGAAGTGTGTCACCATTTTTTTTTAACTAGCGGACGAGTTTGGGTTTTAGGAGATTAAGTGGCCTCTCTAAATTCCCACCGCGGGCCAGTGGCGACACTGAGAGACCATCTACCCACGCTGTCCAGCACGGTAGCCATGGACCACACACAGAAACTTAAATTAATTTCAATTAAACAAAAATTTAAAGTCAATTCCTCTGACTCCCCAAGAACCTTTTAAGTGCTCAATAGGCACAGTGGCTGGCAGCTACCATCCTGCAAAGCTCGGAGAGAGGACATTATCATCCCGAAATCCTGCAGAACAGGGCTGAGTCCTTGTCACTGCAGCAACATCACCTGGGAGTGCATTAGAAATGAAGAGTTTCATTCCCCCAGGCCTACAGAATCAAAATCTGCCTTCAAGCAAGGTTCCCCGGAGGAGCATGTTAAGTTTAGGAAGCCCTGACCCACACTCTCCTTTACAGATGAGAAACCGAAGAGCAAACAGATGAGCCGACTTGGCCAACGTCACCACACGGTTGGGAATGGAGCTGGGGCTGGGAGCCAGGTCTCAGCCTCTGCCACTCAGCCTGCAGCAGGCGCGAGGCCATCGAAGGCTGGGTGGCGCCTGGCAGTGGAACAGAAGGGTACCGATAGCAGATAAGAGGACAGCAGAGTGGGCCCCGGGCCGAAGCAGGCGGTGTGGGGATGCCGGGGTCTGGCAGATCTCAGAGGCCTGTGAAGGGAGGGAAGTGGCTTTGGACTGTTCTTCAAGATGCAAGATGATACTAACTGCTTTCGGGCTGAAGAGCAGGGGGTGGGCACCTCCTGACAGGTGACAACTTGTAACCACAGGAGGGGAGGTTACATAGTGGACGGTGCAGCAGTGAGTCTGAGGAGAGTCCCTCCCTGGTGGGGGCTTATCCTCACATGGAAGCAAGCCCCTCATCATGTTGTCAAGTAACTTTACCTTGTGGGTCTCCCCCAATCCCAGCAGAAACTCCAGGGCCACCCACTCCTTCCCCCTCAGCCCAAGTCCTTCAGCTTCTGCCAGCAGACTTGGAGGCAACACCTGGTTCATCAGCCAGTTGGACTAAAAAGCACAGGCAAAACGAAGATGCCAGTTTGTGCTTTGAGGTAGGATTGAAGTCTCTGGAAACAGTACGATCTCTCTGGAGAAATTTTAGGTCTGGTCAACCAAAGAGGAGAGTCTTAGACAAGGATTATCCCTCAAACTAGCTAGTTGTGACTTGAGAGCAGCACTGTCTGTAAGAACTTTCTAGAAAAATGCTCTATATTTGCACTGTACAAGACACTAGTCACCAGTCACGTGTAGCTATACAGTATTTAGATGCAACTGAGGAATTGAATTTTTCATTTTAATTCATTCCCATTTTCATTTATATAGCCACATGGGGTAAGTGACTTTCATATTGGACAACACCGCTCTAGACAAGTCTCTTCTGGTTTGGGGCTTCAGCGTCTTCTTAGGAAGGACTGGATCAGGTGGTAGGACTTTTGTCCCCGCCAGTGGACATCCCATAGGTGGGTAGTGTCACCTGTTCTTGCCTCCTGGGCTGATACCCCTCCTACCAAGTCACCATGAAGATGGAGAAGAAGATATGTTTAAGTAATAAAGACCCAAATTTTCCCATCTTACCCCTTTCTGTTGAGTTAGTTTAAAACAAAGAAGAAACCAAATAAGAGACATGCACTGTTCCTTTGTCCTACATCAGACTCTGAAAGTTTAAACCTTGCGGGTTCAACCCTCTTGTTTGCTGACACACAATTTTAACACATACCAAATAGGAACATTCTACTTTCAGATATGGGTGAAGCCTATATTATAAATGACTTTCAAAGTTTTCTTCCATTCCTTCTAGTCCTAACATCAGTCATACCACCCAAGTTGGGAGCTCTTCCTAAAGTCTCTCTCTCTCTCTCTCTCTCTCTCTCTCTCTCTCTCTCTCTCTCTCTCTCTCTCTCTCTCACACACACACACACCCCACTCTCTCCCTTCTCCCCCACTTCTCTCATCTAAAAGTCTGTCCTCATGGAAGCTGAAACAGAGATCATCAATTTCTTAGAATTAAAGCAGTTCTCTCTTCAGGTCTGACTCCTTGCTTACTATGTCTCTTATCACTTTGCAGATGGAAGAGTGCCATGAGTGGCAGATAGAGGAGAGACAAAGAGTAAGAGGCTTCTTCCAGATCTGAGCACAATGAGTGAGGCTCCCGGACTGCCCTGGGGGGAACAAGAAAGCAACAAGCTCAGCATTGCCCTATTGAAGGTCTCCCTCCCACCTCTTTCCAAAGACTGAAATCAGAAGGCCCCATTAGAAAGAAAAGCCAATGGTGGGAGATGAAGGGAACTTTATCTCTGGAATTCCATCTTCTCAGTGGTCCAGAAAATTTAGAAAGGGCAGGGCACCGGTTTATCTTCCCAGATGGGTCTCAGGTACCTGACACAGCCTGGCAGCCCACGTTCCTCCTCTGATTTCCCTGTCGCCAGGAGCTTGGCAACTCTAGGAGCCAGGGAGAGGCCTTAGGTGCGGAACAGCAGAGGGGGGCGGAAACATGGAGCAGGGAGGCAAGCCCCAAAGGGTGGGCCAGAGAGGGAGATGCTGCCCTCAGGAATGCAGGGCAGGAGTGGAGAAGACCCACCCTACCATTATGCCGTTTCTGATCTCTTGGGATGAATACAAGTTAAGGATTAAAATGAGAGGGGAGTGGAATTAAGACTGAAGGAAAGTGCAAGGAGGACAAATCTGGATTTGTTCTCCTCTTGACTTTGAGATACTCTTCCTCTTATTTTTCTACTGAGAAGATCATGCAGAATGGGAAGAGCTCACACTCTGTCTCCTCCATTGACACTAGGTTTTAGCCATGTCACCTTAAGCATGTCACTTAATGTCTCTAAACTTCACTTTCTCCACCTATAAAATGAGTTGCAGAACCTCAAAGAGTCATGGTAAGGATTAGAGAAAGAAAGCAGAGTGCTAGTCAAGTGCTAGTCAAGTCCTAGTCAAGTGCTGCCCCAGGTCAGATATTCTCTAAATGCTGGTTCCCTCTCCCTCTACCGTGTTGCACCATTCACCTTCATGAGATAGAGCAATCCCGCAGTCAAAATGTGCCCAGAGAAAAACCTACAGGCAGAGGGACCATTTGTTGATGCTTCAAGGCATCGCAAAGTCACCCTTAATACTTTATTTTGTGTCTGTCCTTGAAAAGCATCATGCCTTTCAGCCACTGAGTGAGTGCGATAATCTTCATGAAGAGTTCAGTGAGGTCAGGAAATAAAAGCTTGAGTTACAGAGTTCAATCTAGAAAGTTCAATGGTCTGCTCAATGCTATCCAAGTAGAACAGAGACATGACTGGAGTTGGCGTGTCATGGGTGAGCCGTCCATAATAACAAGGGCTGTCATGCTAGTCTCCCTCTGAGCACAAACCGAGCGGTGGCCACTCATTCTCATCCCCTTCGGCCATCCTACGTGTGTGGACTCAGGATGCCACAAACCTTGGAGAGAAAGTTTAGCAACCAAAGCTCCATACAGCTGGTGAGTCATGGAGTCTTGGGGAGAATGTGTCCCAAGGCAGAAACTCTCCAGGGATGCAATTTTCATCCACCCAAGAAGCTCTTCCCTCCAGCCTCGATATTAGACGACAGCATGCATCTGGAATGCCCAAGAGCCTGTAAAAGGATTATTACTAAGTAAGAGTGGATGATGATAATTAATTATCCTCCATTAAAGAGACAGTCCCTAGAGCAAAGACATCAAAGGCAATATTTTACTGAGTTAGCAATTTTTTTGGCTCTGGAACAACATGACTCCTTAGTCTGCATTGTTGAGTCTGCTCCCTTTTCATACATTCTGACTTGAGGAAGATGCATTTTGACTTTGAACAATGTCTTTTAATTCCCACCTTTCTCCCCACCCCCAATCCAGTAATCATTATTATTAAAACTTCACACCAGGACCACAGACATATTTTATAGTACCCCTTTGATGGATTAATTCATAGTTACAGTCCTTCTTTACTAAAGTTTAAATCAAAAGAAATGTATTTATAATGGAAAATAAAATCTCCCTACTAGTCAAGTGGTAAAGATCATGGAAAATAGGTATCCCAGGGGATGGTAGGATCTTTCTCCACTTCGACAAATGCGCTAAAGGGAAAAGAGTGGGAAGAGCAAACAGATGTGCTATAGTTGCAGAAGAAGTCAAGAGACTGGACCAGATTTCCCTCCCAACCCTAAACCCTAACCCCAACCCAGGGCCAAACCCTGGCCCATGTCAGAAACCTAGTGCGAATTCACGTATCTTAGAAATAAGTACTTTACGATTCTTGGGAAACATCTTCCCTCTTATTGGAGAATCAGCAGACATGGTACCAGTAGGAAAGGTCTCTGCTACTGAGCAAAGTTGACTGTGGAGAGAGCATCTTTAGAATCCCATGTGACTAATGTGCGAAGACTCTTAGACTATTCATGTATGGTGAAAAGTGTGCAGAGGAGGTAGGATCAAGGAGCTGATAGACTGCTTGGCCTTGTGAATGGGAGGTTTCTGGAAGTCAGGTTACTCTTCTATAAAAGAAAACAGAGGAAGAATCCTTCCCTAGTGTGGTTCTTAAAAAGTTTGGAGAAGATCACTGATGTGTGTCAGCACCTAACACGGCTCCTGAGCTCAGTATCTTCCACCATATAATGTAATCACCATCTTGAGAGGATGCCAGACCATCGTATTCCGGCTCCCAGAAGACAGTCTGGGCCTCTGGAGGGTCCCAGGAAATGTCTGGTGAATGAATCAGGGCAATCACAGCCACTTGTTGTCGCTGATACAGTCATAATGTTGATAGACTGACATCAATATGAGCCTGTGAACTTCTAGGATCTAGTGTTTTCTAATCATTCAATCCACAGAAATCTTGTTAAGTCCAGAGAAATCCTTTTGAGATTGATTTATACTCAAGGCTCCCACAAAAGAATCTTGCAAAAAAGTGTGGAGACTTCACAGGACTAGACAGACAGGTGTCCATCAGCCTATTCTGGAGAATCATTTGCATGGTGGAGGGTTTTCCCTGGAAACAGCCAGCCCGCGTCATTCTATTAGTCATGATAATTACTGCTCCTGGCCGGCATGAATCAGTTCCTAATCTCAATGTTGTAGCGCAACAAAAGCTTGATTCCCACTCACTGAAGGTTCAAGATGGCTTGGCTAGGCATTTTCCTCCAACCCATGACTTAGGAGTCTAGTTGTCTCTCTGTCCCATCATATTCTTTTCAAGTTTGCCTGCCAGAGGAGAGAGAGAAGGAGGTCACAATGGCCCTTGGCTGCCTTGGCCCCGAAGCCCCACAGATCACACATGATCACAGCCATTTTCCAGAGCTATTTCTATGGCTCCAATCCAGTTGCAAAGGGAGCACAAGCAACAGCAAATGAGCACTAAATGTCTCCACATCCCCCAGAGAATCCAGGACAGGCATTCTGGGGTCTCACGACTCTGAGAGCTGTGACGCGCTGGATCCCCACCATGTGAACTTTGTTTAAATAGGAGGAGCAAAGGGAGGATTTTAGACAAGATAGTCAAACACCAGGGCCCAGGGGGCCTGGCCCTGGGAACCATTTTCTTCTTTGTCGGTCACTAGACCTTTCTCCTCTTATTCTGACGGAGAATGACCTCCAAAGGGGATTACTGAGGCAATCTTCATGGTGACTTAGTAGCTAGTTCCCTTCCTGGCAACTTGACGGAGAGGCCAAGATCACAGAAAACTGACACCCCTCGCGTCTGGCTATCTCCTGGAGAACAGAGGCCCTCCCTCTCTGGAATGTAAAGAGGCCGCCAGTTACAACATGCCTTCTGCTGCCAGCTGGTGTGCCATCAGCCAGGACTGGGGCCTGTTCCCAAGAAGCCTACAAACTCCGAGGCCTCTGAACTCTTCAGGAGGCCTAGAGCCTGGAGGTGCAAGTCCAGCTCTGCCCCATCAGCCTCTGTCTCTCTGAAGGAGAGAGTAAAGCCAGCCTGAGGCTTTCGGGGGGAGGAAACATATGCAGCTTGAGGCCATAAGGGCTGAAAAGTCAGGCCTATATAGCTCGGGCTGTTGCTTAGCCAAGAGTTTTTTCTGAGCTCCGAGGCTGCGTGAAGTCTGAATTGTCGCACAGCTGGCTGTGGTCCAAGTCACACTCCCGGCACCCCTCACCACCCCAGCTCCCTGGCTGCCTACGGGAGCCCTGGCTTTTTCCTGTGGCAAGCACATTGAGAGTTTTGTGAAAAGTGAATCCAAGAAGAAAAGGAGCGACCAGACTGATTAAGCTCCCCTTCGCCTGGCTGCATGGATTCTTTCAAGGCCCCTGTTGGATCTCTTTGAGGTCTCAGTACGTGCTGATTTGCATGGCTGGTTTAGCGGATGAGGAAAGGAGGTAAGACAAGCTTTGCGCTGGATAAATAAAAACCTCTTTGTTGATGAAGGAGCCACCGACAAGGCCGTGGCCTATGTCAGGCAGCCTACACAGAAGGTTTGATTCTTCTGGACTGAAAACAAGGAAATGGAGAAACTCTTCCCCTCCCACACTGCATAACTTTGTTCTCAGGCTGCTAAGTTATTCCCTGCTACTACATCAGCTGTGAGCGTCCTGTGAAGCTTGCTGTGGTTAAAATAAGACTCGAGCCCCCAAGCATCCACAAAAAAAATAAAAATAGTAAAGAATGTGTTAAGTTATCCAAAACAGTTCATCTTCCACCTTTTCTCTGAAAAAGAGCCTAACTCCTTCCTTTCTACCCAGACTTTTAATGCTCTCCTGTCCTGTCCAAATAGCCTGGTCTGAGATGGCTTGAGAACGCTGAGTGAAACAGGAAGCCAGGTGATTCACCCACCGCCCTGATCTTCACAAGACTTTGAGAATGGCCAGCCCTTTGTAAGGGCGATTTCTAGCCCTGCAAAGACTCTTTGCAACCAAAAGTGATACCAATGACCAAACACCTGGCCACACCCTCCCTACCTCTGTGATTCTCTGCCTTGCTGTACCATCCTCACCTGGGTTTCTGAACCAGATCAACCAGGCTGGACCTCCTCATCTGCCCCTGTCATGGAAAGGTCACACAACCTGTGTTCAATACATGGAGACTGAGAGTTAAGTGTGATCAGATGTACTATGCCTAATATATGCTAGGTAACCAATAAGTAACACATCAAAAATAGCGTCATAAAATTACATTGATATTATTATTAATTCCTCTTCTCCCTCTTCATTTACTTCCCTCGAAAAGAATCAGTCCATTCTCAAGAAACCTTAGCCATTTCCAGGTATCCAAAGAGATAAACTGGGCTAATAAAACTTTTCTAAGAGATTTGAATACAGCAGAAAAGAATACAACAGCCTGGGGTCACTGCAAAGTCAAATGAAGGCTCTCTGTGCCTCCTCTTTCTATTTATTGAGAATTTATGTATGACCAGAACTCTGATCATTATATGGTCATTGTTAGTGTGGCTCAGTCTGGACAGGAGAGTAGTCTGGAGCAGCATCTGGTTGAAGGTAACTCTGGAGGAATCTCAGAAAGCGTTAGTAATACACAGATTATCAAAACTGGCCCAACGATCGGGGTCAAAGTGGTAAAAATCAGGGAGCGCCACCATGGGGTCCCCGTTTCTAGAGGGGTATAGCCCTTTTTCAACTTGTCTTTAAGATTTCAGAGAGTGTTGACGTTTTCTTCTACCAGGCTGCTTGTAGGAACAGTTCCTACAAGAACTTGATGGGCGAATGGGAACTCTTCCTACTCTCCTGTCCAGACTGGGCCAGCCTAACAGTCATCTTTTTATGGTCTCATCTGAAAATCTTAATGACCTGAATATTTATAAGCTCCTGTGACCCTGGGTACCACACTGGTTATAGCCTTTCTTCTCTCTCCTGGCCACCACCCTGCTACAAAAAATGTCTCATGACATCCCCAACCCACTAAGGATCACAGAGCTGACTAACTTTGGGCAGATGCCAAGCTTTTTAGAGCATTGCTGAAGCTAAGCCCATGGGTTTCTGGGAAACAGAGAGTCCCCAATCTGCAATATCTCCTGAGACCCCATGGAACTCTGTCAAACTTAGTCCTGAGACTTCTCCCTCTGGGTCCAAGGTGTCCTACAAAGAGTCTAGTCTGAACTCAAACCATTCTCTCACAAAAACCTATATATTTGCTTCCTCTTCCCATATCTACTAATTCCCCAGGGCTAATCTGACGTTAACCTGGTAATCCTTTTCTTCCCATAGCTCGTTAGCTCACCGGTAGGGGCAAGAGGCACATACCTTCAGACAGCTGGTGATTTCTGGAAGACTGAGAATAGCTCATGATTTTGAGCAGGGAATCAAGAGTAAAGTGTTAGAACCTGTGTCTTGCCTTTCTCTTGGGATAAGCTACTCATTTTCTTAAAATCATAGAAGGCTATGTTGAGATTGAAATGCCAGCCTGTCCAACTTCCTGCTCTGGGTTTTTGAATGTATAAAGAAAGCACGACATCTGGTCCTATGTTTTCCATTAAGTATCCTACAATACTCCATCTCTGCTTTCCACTCCCCCAGATTTTTCCTTCCTGGATACTGGCCCGAGGAGCTTGGCCCCTGCAGAAGCTCATTACCAATGCAAGATTTTCAGTTTTTATTTCCACCCTTACTGTACTGCCTCAACAAAATTGCTTTTAGGGTTGAGGTCTCTCAGCACCTACGCACTTCAATCAGAATGATCACAGATGATAGAAATGCGAGGGTTGGCAAGCCTGAATCTGATTCCTGATTCTCATGTATTAGTGATGACTTACCACTCATCCATATGACATGGTTTCCACAGCAGAGAATATTAATTACTGCATTTATTCAGGATCCGCATGCGTAACATTGCTAACCAATTCTCATCTTTGTCTTTGTAGGACCAAAACAACACTGATGTTTATTGTTGTTCATTTACCAATGTCAAGGTTCAGAGAGATTATTTAAATGGCCCGATTCACAGAAAAAGGCACGTCTAGGATTAGACGCAAGTGAACCTCACTTCAAAGTCCATGCTTTCTCCAACTTTTTCCATCTTTCTCCAGCTATGCTTTCCAGTTAGGAAACTGCCTTTCCTAATCTGCTCTACTGCTCTACCCCACCCACCCCACAACCCCCTTATCGATGCACCCTCTGCTCTGAGGATTACCTGGGGTTCAATCACATACTAAAGAACAATCAAGTTCAGGCTTCTCCAAATGTCAAAGAACAGATGTCCAGAGAACGAAGTTTAATGGCAAGTAACTGCAAAGTTCTACACTTCAGTCCAAACTAAAAAATATATGGGAAGCTTTTAGAGCGTCTTCGTTCAGGTTGGTCATGAGAAGAGAGCTGTAAAGAACAGTAACATTTTAGGCTTGACCGCTGGTTCTGCATGAGTATGGCACTGGACTTGCTCATTTAATTCCCCACAATTCAACAAGTGCCCTATGATGAAGCTACTTGAGAAGCGACATGGTAGGGCCGTAGAAGAAAATGTAAAATGTACTTGAAAAGTGGTGCTAATGGTATTCAGTGGCCTGACAACTCACAAGGGATGTTTTTCATCCCCTTCCTGTTTAAAGAAGATTGTGACCAAGAAGAGGGCATTTGAGAGGGTGTAGTCAGGAAGAGGAGAGAAAATTCACCCTTCTAGTTAAGAAATTGTTTCTTAACATCATTTAGGACTAAGCCCTTTAATGCTGGACACTGTGCTACTGAGATGGAGGAGATACAGACAAATCTTTGCCCTCAGGGACTCCAAACAGTACCTGCCTGTGTGTGACTTCCAATCGCCTCCCCAGTTTGTATCTTGGTCTACAAGCTCCTAGCAGCCTGGCCTCTGGCTAGCTCTGAGAAATCTCCTACCACCTCTCTCTGACAGTGGGGGAATTCCATTTTTAAAGAGGTAATAATTGTGCTGATTTCTTCTTGCCATCACTGTAGCCTGAGGCCTCCTGAGGCTCAATAAATCATCGTGTGAAGATTGAATATTGCAAGTTAGAATATTTAAGAGCAAACATCATAGTGTCAGTAGCTTGCCACTGCCCAAACAATCTACCCATGTTGACTGGCATGAATCACTGCCTTGTTAAAACAAACAAACGAAACAAAAAACAGAGGCCATCCCAACAGCATATGCTTCTCCAGCTGGGTTCTGCCTTCGAATTTTATGGTCCTAATGATGTTTGGGTTCCAAGAGAGGCCATCTCCTATCTGGTGGCTTTATTTCAGCATATGGCTCTTTTATTAAAAGCTGTATCCGGGAGGCCTTCCAAAATGTCCAGCAAAGATTTCTTACACAAAAGGTAAGGAAATGAGTAACAGTATTCAGTTCTCAGAGGGGTTATTATGTGCAGAGTGGAGGCCAGCTGTTCTCCATCTTTTCTGAGGACATATCAAAAGGGAAAACCATTTAAGTAACAACAGGCAAGATACAAGTTGTACAGGTACAAAAACATGCTTAAGGAAAAAGATAAGGGAAGAAGAAAAGTTGAAGGGTTTCTTCCTCTAGAGAAATTGAGCTTAAATAGGACCATGTATCAGTCTGGGTTGACTTGAGTCACACGCCACTTGGAGGAGAGAATGTCTGTAAGAAAGTGACCTAATGTCCCCAAGGTGACCTTGGACATGAAAGTTTCCATCAAAACATAAGGATCATACAGACAAATGAACTTTATCTTTTATATCATAATTATACATCTTGCTTTAGGGAGAGGAATCAAGGATAAGAAGATGTAGACCCTCAATGGCTATGACAATTTAGTATGTAACATTCAAAAGCTGACTTTTTCTTATACTAATTATATCCATAAGCAAATGGCAGGAAAAAATTCTTAAACGAAAAGTTTTGGCTCCTGCTAAAATTTCATAACTTTTAAATGTTAAAGATATTGTATGACTATCATCATAAATGGATAAACAGTTACCATAAGGTCATTGCTTCATAAAGAAAGGGAGTTTTAGAGGAATCATCCTTTCGTCAGATTTGTAGCAGTGCTAGACAGACTTGTAATGATGTGGGAGAACAAATATTGGTCTTTGAGTCCAGACACCCATGTTGACTTTCAGCAATGACAAGTCACTTCACTTCTGTATCTCACTTTTTTTTTGTCACATTAAGACCCTCTCTCGATGTCTATTTCTTCCCTAGAATTGTAAACTTTGGAGGCTGCTCTCGCCCTTTAAACATGTCACAAGAATTAGAAAGGATAACATAGTCAAGTCCTGATACATACTGTTTTCAATATCAATATTTTCTTAAGGAAGCAGCCCCCCAAAAATCGTTTTCCTCCTCTCCAGCTGTGAATAGTACTCAAGGCTTTAACACTGCTTTTCTCAATGAGTGATACTAAGACATGAGAGCAGTCTTTCACTTTCAACTTGCCTCCAAACAAAGCCGAAATTAATCAAACCAGTTACTCGAGCTCCCACCTTGAGTAAAGTCCGTGCCCTGCTTCTTGGTAGAATTATGTGGGAATCCTCTGAAAACACTCAGAGACGTTAATGGCGTGTGCACCCAAGGGAGTTCATCCATGTGCAGTGGGTGCCCGGCCTCAACCAGTGTCCCCAGGTTCTCAGTGTGGCACAAATAAGAGCTACTAGACTTGAGGTAACGCCAGGAGGGGGTGACAGACAGCCCTAACCAGTGTGAACCATTGTCCATGACCAGAAAGACTCCCCAAAACTTCTGGTGCTCGTAAGACCCTGGAAATTTGGGAGCCCCGAAATGTCAAATCAAATTTCCCAGCAATCCAAAGTGACAAGAAATCAGAGTTACATCTGTGCCAATGTAAAGAAAAGAAATGCAATCTTACACACTTGAGTTTGTGGGCTGAGCCATTCCTGGCATCAATAGAACGCCCAGGGGCACACAGTCAGCCCTGCATACAAAAGACCTGAGAATTTCCTAAGATGATATGAAGGGGCAAGGTTATGTCTGGAAGTTTGGGAAGGCTCCAGGGAGACAAAATTCTGAGAGATGTCTGATCAGAGATGAAAGAAAGAGCTAGAACCAGAAGACAGAAAGAATGGTATGTGAAGTCAGTCTCAGGCAGCAGATACTAGACAAGGGTACAGAGTCAGCCTGTATGAACTGACCTCTTTGGTTGAAGCCATGAGCCATGACTTGTGAGTAAGGCTCAAGCAGAACCTCATGCTTTTCTCTGATGGAGGCCTGGAAATAGGGACTTTACCTTTCACCACCATTCATGGCATTCACTTTGTGTTTTATGCTGCCTTCACTTCTGTGAAGGATCAGAGCAATCGATGATGTGATTCACATAACAACATTAAGTGATAGCTAATGACATTTGAAAAAAAACAGGAAATGAATAAATATATCTGGCAATGATATTTTCTACCTTAAAACATATGTAACACGAAAACTTGACCACATTGGACAAATGACAGGATCACTTACATGACCTAGACCATGTTTGTCAAAGTGAGCTGAAGATTTTGCCATCAGAATGACTTGGGGCATTTGTTAATGTGTGGGTCCCACTCTAGAAATACTCTACAAACAAGCTTCGCAGGCATTCTTTATGCACAGTAAACTCTGAAGACACTTACCTGCCTAGACAGTGAACACTGTCTCTATATGGACCCTTAGCACTTGACTCTAAAACATTCTTCACTCATGATCATTGATTGTATATCTGTGTCATTCGTGTGTGTGTATAAACATAGTAAGAAAGGCTTTTATATCTTTTATATCTCCTCAAGATCCTCTCGTTCTGTTTCCTAGTCCCATTAAGGACAGTGAAATTTTCCTATCTTGTTCATTCATGCCAGGTTAAAACTCTGAGTAGAGACTGGCACATAATTAGTGTCACAATATTAACTACCTGAGGATACCAGTTGCCCTAAGAAATGACTTTTGGATGAATAAGTGAGTGAATTAGGATTGTCTGTGCATGATATGTAGTGTTTCTCTACTTTGTCAATGCAAAAAAGTTTAAATATGTGAATATGTATGTGTGTGTCTATACATATGTGCACATGTATATATATTGATATATATAGATATATATATACATATCCACATACACTCATAATGGTTGCTTTAATGGGTCGCTCATCACCTCTAACTCTGGTGTGAGTCAAACATACCGACAAATGTAGACCAAAAGCTCACACATAAGTTGAAATTCATGAGCCACAAGAAGTCAGGATAAAGAATTTGAACTCTTTTTTGAGATACTGCAAGCTGTCTGGGAGAGATTCAAAGGATATAAGTTGTTCAGGTAAGTGACTCTGAAATTCTGCTGCAACATATCCAGTTCCACAGTTTACCCAAGATCAACAGAATGGAACAAGAGAGCTCTGGAGGCTGAAGGCAGGTGGCTGCCTCAGAAACGGAAGAAGACTTCTTTTCAAATGCTATTATTGTAGAAAAAGGCAGCTGGTGAGGAAAAGATGCTGGACACATTGAAAAACCCAACATATAATGTATATGGTGAAAGAGAATGTGTCTAAATAAACTTGAAGTAGAAATAGCCCATATGTTAGGAGGATGGAAGACTGAAGTCGCAGAGCCATGGAGAACCAGAGAGGAAATGGAAAGGGCTTTGGAAAGGCTGTGTGGAATGAATGGGATCATTCAGAATTCCAGATTACCTTGCTTGGTCTCCTCCCATTTTATGACTGTTTGACTAATAAGGATGTCTGATGGGGTCTAGTTGATGCCAAAAGCACTATTCAACTCCAACAGGCTAATGGAAAAGTTGAACAACTCACTAAAGAACCTAAGCCAAAGAGCTATATGAACTCAGGTAGGCAAAACCACCATTCGATGTACTAGGGTGTTCCCAGGATCTCAAGGCCCTAGCTGAAGAAAAGTTGTTCAAGAGCTGGCATAGGCCAGGTAAGAGAAAGTCAGCCATGAAAATTCTTGATATAAACTAATGAGACAGACACATATTGATGGTTGGAGGCTTTATATCAGTCCGAATCACACCCTCTGTCATTGCTTCTCTGAAACCTGATTTTATTTTTTCTCTAGAAAAAAAAATGATAATTCTGATTGAATCAGAAAGTGATCTATGCACTTTTTTCAGCTATTTATGTGCAGAGAGCAACTGATCCAATGTGCTAGTCCTTATTTGCTGGTTTCAAACTCTACTACCACCCATCCTTCCAAAAACACAAAATAAAAAAGTCAACTTCAGAGCTACATGTCAACATGCAGCAAATACAGTATTCTATCAATCCTGTGAATGCTGTTAAATGGGAGCATGAGAGTTGGCCTTGGCAGTTTAGAGCAAAAGTAGTAGTAAAAAAAAAAAAAAAAAAAAAGTGGAGCTTTTATTCATTTATGTGTATAAGTAACACCTGGTGGGCCAAAAAGTTTCCTGAGAATGATTTATTTCTAGGGTCTTGTATCATTTTAGAGATATATGAGAAGTTGAGTGTGAGTCACACTGGCTGTTGTAGAAAGTATCCAAGATGCACTAAAGGAAATGTGGACCCTGTCCAGAGGTTGTACAAAGCATTCAAAATCAACTACTGGAGGGCATGAAAAAGGGATGCAAGACTCAACATAAAACATCTCCCAGTGACCAAGATGGAATAAAATATAGCATTTTAGAACTGAGTTAAAACCCAATTAATAAAATAAATACCCATGAGTCCATACTTATATAAATAAATAGTTAAAGAAATAAATAAGTGATAGAGAAGGAAAAATCTTTCTAAAGAAAAATTCCAAACAATAAATGCAGAATGAATCAGAAAAATAGAAAATCACCATTCAAACACCACTGTAATTGCTGCTATAAGCCAATCCATGAATGAAAGATAAAAATGAATGAGGAAACTTTAAGGAGAACCAGGATATTTACATAACCTCAGAATATCTTCCCCCAAATACTTATTAATTATTGTAGTGGTTTTTAACCCAAATCTACAAACTCTTTGATACTCTTCTTTCCAAAGGTGAATTTTTTTAATTATTTTATTATTTCATTTGCTTTGATTGCTGTATGATGTTCAGGATATTGAATTTGCACCCCAATCTGTGTGCACATCACACACACCTGCCGCAGGAGTTCTGATGCCCATCAGCACCACTGCTTTTGCTTCTTTGCTCCATTTTCCTCCCCTTCCCACCAATCTGACAACCACAGTGTTGAATCCTGTGATTTTCTTTGTGTTTTGTCAGTTCATTTGTTTTGTTTCTTAATATTTTACATAAGAGTGAAACTATCTTATATGTCTCTTTTTTTTTTCTGGCCAATTTTGCTTAGCATAGTCACCCAAAAGGTGGAGTTTCATTCTCTTCTCCTTGAGTATCCTCTGAACGTAGTGACTTATTTTTAACAAATAGAGTAAAGGAAAAGAAAAATAGGAATCTGGCAGATACTACCTTACTGAAGTGATTCAGACTAACTTCAGTAGTCATAAGTCATTTTGATATTTGCGTATACTCACATGTGACGAGGAGACACCTCACTGCGTTATTCTTCCCTAAATCCTGTCATCCCTATTCATGGGAAAGCATCAGACAAACTCAGTTTGAAGGATATTCTATCAAGATACCCTACCAGTGCTCTTTAGTTTTAACCTTAAGAAACTAGAAAAAGAAACACTAATTAAACCCAAAGTAAGTAGAAGACATGAAATAATAAATAACTCAATAAAATGCAAAACAGGAAAATAACGGAAACAAAAAATGATTCTTCAAGAGACCCAACAGAATACATGAACTGCTAGCCAGACTGACCTGGGGGTGGAGAAGAAAAGTAAAACAAAATTACCTACATGAAAGATTAAGAAGTTGACATCATTCCTGATTCCATGAACATGAAGAGAATAATAGGGGAACAGTATGAGCAGTTTTATTCCATTGATACTTGATGAATTTGATTAAATAAATTAATTCTTTGAAAGACAAAAGCTATCAAAGTTACTCAAGAATAAATAGACAGCCTGACTAGGTCTATATCTAAAATAAATTGTGCTTATGGTTAAAAGCTTTCACAAAAAGAAATCTCCAAGCATCATCATATTTTCAGGTGAAATTTACCAAACTCAGTCTCTTGCAGAAACTTGAAGAGGATGAAATATTTTTCAAATAATTTCATCAATCTATCGTCACTCAGATATCCAAACCAGTTTACAACTTAATTATAAAACAATAAAGTTTTATCCCTAAGATCCAGAACAAAATAAAATGTCCGCTCTAGACACTTCTATATATAATTAGAGGTTTAGACAGTACAGTAAGGCTGTAAGAAGGAATCGAAAGTACCTAGATTGAATCTGTATTATAAAGGAATAAATTAAAAATATTTATTTGCCGATGACAAGATTGTTTGTAAAGAAAATGCCCTAGAATTTACAAGGTATTATCATTAATAAGTGAGTTTAGTAGGATTGCAAGAAACAAGATTAATACACAAAATTGTATTCTTACTATCAGAAATGTACACTTAAAAGTAAAATTAAGGAAAATTACCATTTACAATAGCATCAAAAATATCAGATACTTAGGCCTGGTATAAAAATATCCAAGGACCTCTTAAAACTCAACTCTAAGAAAGCAAACAATCTGACTCTAGGGATCAAAAACCTTAGCGCTACATCACTAAAGAAGATATGCAGATGGGAGAAAAATCTTAGGAATAAATATGAATAAAAACGAATAATACTATAAAACATTGATGAGAGAAATGAAAGAAAACCTAAATAAAGGGAGTTATATACTTTGTGGGTGAGAATACTGAACATTGTTTAGCTATCAGTTCTTTTTAAAATTAGATTCCAAATACATTCCAATTAAATTTCCAGCAGACTGTTATGTAGAAATTGGCAGTTTATTCTACAAATCATGTGGAAAGTTTTTAAAAATTACATGCGCTAAAATATCCAAAACAAATTTAAAAAAGAAAACGACTTGGCAGTCTAACACTACCTAATGGAAAGCTAAAGTAATCAATGCTGTGTAGTGTTACCATAAAGACAGACATACAGATCAATGAAACAGAAAGACCAGAAATAGACACACACATGGACGAACAAACTGACTTTAGATAAGGTGTAAAGGCAATTTAGCAAATAAAATATAATCTTTATAATAAATGTCACTGAAACAATTGAATATTTACATACAAAAAAATCGAAACTCAATTCGTACAATATACTATATGCAAAAATTAACTTTAAATGAATCATAGACCTAAATGAAAAAATGTAGACTAATAAAACTTTTAAAAGAATATATAGGGGAAATCTTTCTGAAAAAAATTTTGCACACAATACCAAAGTGCGACCCTAAAAAGAAAAAATGGATAAATTAGACTATCAAAATGTTACATTTCTACGCCTTGAAATACAATGTTAAGAAAATGCAAAGACAAGTCACAGACTGGAGAGAAAATGTTCTCAAGTCAGACTCCTGTAAAGGAATTGTATCAAGACTATGCAGGCAAATGTCAAAACTCATTAAGAAGAAAACAAAAAAATGCTTAAAGGGTAAAAGATTTGGAAGAACGCCACCAAATAAGATATTCAAATAACAAACTAAAATGCATGGAAAAATGTCCAGCATTGTTAGTGATTATGGTCCACTAGAATGGCTAAAAATTAGACTGACCATATGAAGCGATGGTAAGGATACAGGACAACTGAAACTCTCATACATTTCTAATGAAAATATGAAATAGTACAATCACTTTGAAAAGGAGTTGGCAGTTTTTAAGAGTTTAAACATATGATCTATATGATATTAGATATTTATCAAAGATAAATTAAAGCACATACATACACACATGTCCCATTGTGTGGTATCTACAGTGAGATGGAAAGTATTGAAGAGTAACACCCACCCCCGGGCATTATGAAATAATTCAGAGGGCTGATGCTGTTAAGATGGCACACCAACTGCTAGCTGTTCACTGTAAATGAGTGGGAGGATTAACACTATCCCAAAAGTATGACCCTAAGAATGTGCTGGAAAACAGCTGCTGGAATACGTACTCGAATCTTGCCATGATAAGCGATCAACAAATTCCGGCCAATACCCCACAGCATCTGCTGGTGGATAAACTTAGCACTGTGGTGGCAATGCTTCCTCATGTTGGTATTCTGACCCATGGAAACACTCTAAGAATCTGGGCAGAGTTGTTTGTAGATTTTAAACCCTGGCAAATTAGAATGTGAGAGGAATGAAAGAGTCCACACTAGCTTGTGATCTGTAGCCAGAAAACCTTCCCAATTAATGGTGGCCTCCACCTCTCTGAACTTTGAGCATTCCTTATCCATTCCAATATTTCTATTGATCTGACAATGTATCAGACATTTCCTGATACCCAGCATTGCTGTCTAATTGTCTAACTGATGACTTCTGCAGAGAATTTGTTGTATACTGGAGTTACTGCAATGACAAAGACAAGCACCACCCTCATGGAGGTGAAGTTCAAGAAGGTGGAGACAGATATTACATAGTATTACATGGCAAGTGATCTAATCACGACTGTAGCAAGAGCGCAAGGTACAGTGGGTAATGAGAGCCAGTGCAGAAGTACCTGAGGAGTCTCAACAATTGAGGAAGCTTTCTGGAGAAAGAGTCATCGAAGCTGAAATGTGAAAGGTAAATAAGAATAGTTGGGGAAATAAGAGGACAGAATTTCCAAGCTGTAAGAGAAGAGTTGGGGTACAACAGAATTAGATAGAAGCCAGTGGGCTGGAGAAAAGAAAGCAACATGGGTCCCAAACATTGTGCTAAGGATTTAGGGAAAAGGAAAAGCCACGAAAAGATTTGTGTTTTGCCATATGTATTACATTGCATACTCCCTTGATCTCAGGAATTATATTAAATTAAAACAAAATAGCCGAGTTACCCAGAAAATCCCACCTGCAAACAATAATCATAAACCTTTGTTCAAGATCCTCTAAGATGCTTAACTAAGGTTAACTACTTAAAAATCTGTTCTGAAATGCTTGATTCCACTCTCCAATTTTTTTTATCAGTACAGTAGCTAAAACCTCAACAATTTTTTCTTTTATGATTAAATAGTTTGCAGGAGAAATCCAAGTCACTTATTATCTAGAAATGAGAGAGAGGGAGTCACAGAGCTGGAGAAGAGAGGAGACCCCGTCCAGGCCCACACATCAAAAGAAGCTGGCCCTACATCATGCAAGACAAAATCCAGGCATCTCAGACTCTTCCTTTTGCTTCCTTGAAGCAAAAATGGGGCATTGGAATGACAAAAACAGGTTGGAGTTATGCACTGATGACTAAAAGGAAGGGAAGAGGCAGGAAGGAACAGAGCAGGAGCAGAGAAGCAAGACCAGAATCAAGTAAGCAGATGTGATGTTAATCGACAATCACAGAGCAACAACATGTGATCCAGGGCTTCATACAAACAGCAAGGGCCAGTGTAAGGAATTTTGGGGGTAAGGAAAAAAATCTGGTGCCTCTATAATAACTGGTCTAAACGTCCTGCCTGAAAACATGCCGCTTTAATATTCCAGTGCTAGAAATGTCCAATAACACCCACAGTGCCAGAGATGACCCTCACAGTGCTTACCTGTGGTTCGACCAGACTGCAGTGTTTCATTCCCTTTGGAAAAACAGGTGTGTATGGTCAGGGGAGTCCTCTTCCTGCTCTTGTTTCCTCAGTGAGGGTGGGAACAGCAGTAGCAGCTGTGGTCACCGCAGTCAGTACTGACATGGGCCAGCTTTACAATTGGGCAAAAGGGGCAGCTGCTTTGGGGCCCCCTCAACAGACTGGGCTTCAGGCAACTCAACTGTCCCTTTTGCCCCAAATTAAAGATGGCTTAATTTATTTAAAAAGGAACAACATTGACATTATATTAAAACAACAGGATAGTCGACAATATGAAAAAATAATGCTGTCCCATTTAAATCAGGAAGCATGGTCAAATGAGGCCTAACCCAATTTCTTATTACTCTAGATGGTCCTTCAATGCTTTGGTCATTCTTTCTTTGTCCTCATGACTCTTCAAGAGTAGAAAATAAAATTATTAGATGATTCAAGACTGTTGGATTCTAGCTAACTTGGATTGTTTTTAGAGTAGATTTAGGTAGCAGAGCTGCAGTGGAATTGGGGGCAAAAAAACTGAAATTTCCTAAGCACTTACTGGGGGCATAATTCCAGGCACTTCTGAGTCCTTGATCCTCTCAACAGCCTCATGAGATCAACACTATTAGCGCCATGTTGCAGATGAGGAAATGGAGTCTTCTGTTAACTTGTCCAACAATCACAAGATAGGAAGTGATCTTGAAATCTGGAATTCTACTGCAAGTTAGTATGACACAAAAACAAGGTTTTCCCTGTTGTTTCCTGTGAAGTCCAAGGATGAATGGGTTGGATCCCACACACTAATGGAATTACTTTAACTTTGGAGGAAATGGCTTGAGGACTGAGGTTACTCTAATATGCAGGACCCTCAAAATCTTACCACCTTCCCAAGAGATTCTGATCTCCAAAGGGCTGTCTGTAACTCTCATCCTTAGGGAATGTAACAGTCAGAACTTGGAGGGAAATGGATTACCATGTGTTAGGCAAAAAGTGAGGCATGATAAAGATACAGAAAATTCCCAAACCAATATTCTCCTCAAAAGAGTTCTCCTATGTCACTGGAACCTTCTGATTGCAATTGCCAGAAGCTTGTCCCAGCCCTGCCCACAGGGCCACCAAACATGAACACTCTGCAGCACATAGCTGGCTTCCTGTGTCTTTGGGCTGCAGGTCTCATACAGTATTATTGCCTTTCATGTCCCTACCAGCAGCCCACATCATGCTACACAGTAGTACTCAGAGCTGAGATGCTTCTTAAGAAGAAAGGAGAGATAAAGCATGTGTGTGTCACTGCCAGAGAGAGAATGAATCGTGACCTCTGGTTACTTGGAAACCTTTGATTTGCTACTCCCACCCCATCTGTCCACCCTGTCCAGGGGAAAGCATTTGAATTTAGTGATCCTGGGTGGCTCAGAAAGGATCATATCTGTTTTCTCCTTATGCAGAAACTATATCTTGGTGTTTGTTCCATTCAAGCATCAGGCAGAGAAGATTATTTTACCACTGTTCACTCTCCCAGATATTTAAAGAAGCCAGGGACCACATCTCTGGAATCTCATATCAAAAATAGAATAGCACTGGAACATAACTCTAAAAGCCATCACCTTTATGATCAAGGCACAGCCTTCCTCCTTGAGTCCTGGGATTTTTCCCTCATTGTCTCCCACAAGGACTGGGGTAAAGGCAGAAGCTAAAAAAGTCCAAGAGAGATATTTAAGCAAAAATCAATGATCAGGAATGAATTCCTGAGGACAAAAAGGAAGAGGAGAAGCAATGTGACAGAAAGAACATTGGTTGGGGAGTAAAGCATTGTGGGATTTATTTGTGGCTTTGGCATCTACAGCTAGATAACAGTAGGCAAAACCCATCATCCTCTCTGAGTCTCAGAATCTTCTCCTGTGACGTGAGAACGTCTGTTTAACTTAGAGTAACTGCTACAAGCATTCTGCTCTACCTGCTGTCCTGTGAGCTGGAGAAATTGGAAAGGAAGAGAAAGGGACAGAGAGGAGGGAGCACAGGAAGGCAAGTGGACTTGAGGAATCAGTAGAGTAACAAAAGCAACAGGTCTGAGGGATGGAGCAAGGAGGTATTCTTCCTGGGGTGAGAAGCCAAGGAAGAGCAGCCAAAGAATCAGAGAAATAGACTGTGTGGGTTGAACTGGCAGCGAGATAAGATCTGAGTCAATATCTAAAGAAGTAGAAAAGAGAACAGAAAAGAAGACAGAGCTACCTTTCGGTCATCCCACCTGCTCTGGTCCCCAGGCTTCCCATCTCTCTACAGAGCAGGCACAGACACCCAGCAAGCATGAAGGAAATATCTGTCCAAGTCTTGTGGCTTACTCAGAAGACAAGCTTTCATCTATAAATATTAAGTACTATGATTTGAGTGAGAAGACAAGAGCGCAGTCTGAGACTTCGGAACTGGTGACTAGAAAGAGCTTGCATTGAATGTAAATTTAGGATGACAAAGCAAGGTGGAATGGTGGGTGGGGTGGGGAGAAGGAGAGAGAGAAGGAATATAAATTATCTGTGGAGGTAATAGTTGACAGCCTGTGGGAATGCTGTGACTCAAAGTTCAGAGGGCAGGAAGGACACGCACGCACTCCCAAGGATGCGGAGTCCCTGATGCCAATAGCCCTGGGCTGGCCCAGCCGTGACTCCTGCTCCATCCCTTGCCTGGTTGAACTGGCCATGACTTGTTACTAGCGGGAGGCTTGGTGGGATTTATGAGATGAACCAGTGGTATGTTCTTGGCAGGCTATAAAGGTACAAAACTTTATCTTCTGTAGAGATGTTTTAAGAAAACGCAAGATGGGAAATGTCTACATAAAGTAGAACTCCAGCCACTGGTCAAGGAGAGTGGCCTCTCTCTGGAGCGACATCAAAGGCACAGCTCTGTCTGCTCCCTGTGGCCTCTGTGGTATCTGCCCTGGGACGGCAGGAAGCACACCCTCTCCCTGAGCTCCCCCGGGAGTGTCAGGAGGAGGATGAGCTGGGTCTGTTGGTGAAGCTGCTGCTGCCTCCTCCCTAGCTTCCTTTTTTCCACACCATTCCTTTCATCCACACCATCCAGAAAAGACACAAATGCTTCTCTGGGACTAAAGCCGGGTGGAGTTCTGTAATAAGAACTAGACGGAGAGCCAGGAAACTGGATCTGAAGTCTGGAAACTGGATCTGAAGTCTACAACTGATGACCCACCGGCCTGGAGAAGTCCACTTCCTTCCCCGACTTCACTTCTTTGTGAACTAAAGAGGGTTTCAGATAGTGTTCCTCGTGATCCTTTCCAGGGACCATGGAAAGCAGAATTGACTTTCAAATTTAAAAAAAAGAAGAAGAAAGGAAAGAAAGAAACCTCTTGTGTAAAACTACCCTTTGGAATTAGATGCAAATCTCTCCCCTTCTCTAAGTTACCTCAAGATGGGCACTATGATGAATGGGACCCACTGGGATGCAAGCAAAAATACAAGCAAAATTCCTTTGCCATCTTCTTAGAGTGTTTAAGAAGAGACAACCTGCTCTTAATTTTCTAGGGGATGTTGCAACTGTATCTGGACATTTTGTTCTTCCCTTCTCTGTCACTCTTGAGGACATGTCATTGAAAACAAAGTGCCTGAAGCCAAGGCTGAGAGAGCCATACAGAAACTGTAAATGAGAGAAAGGCATTCCGTGCCAGGGCAAATCATGTAGGGAAGGTTGTGCAGAAATGGATTCCAGCCCCCATTGGCCTTCTGGGGATGTTCCCATACAACCTTGTACCACCTGTACGATTGTAGCTGAGGTGTAAGGCTGGAATTACAGCAATGGCTTGAAATCTGCATTTCAGTAATTATGTTGTGCTCCACAGATCAGGCTCCCAAGGAAGCAGACTCAGAACTGAAGTTGTAGATTCAGAGATTGACTGTGAAGATCACAATTATGGAGGAAGAAAGGAAGCAGTTACAGGGCAGGGGAAGAAGCTGAACCATGAGGCAGATGCAACAAAGTCTTTAGCCCATCCTAGAGGGAGGTCTGCAGCTGGGACCTCCCTCTGACTTGTCTAGAAGTTGGGCAAATTGACTGGACCTTTATACACCTTGAATGGAACAGTCATAGATGCAGACTGTCTTGAGAAGGGGGTAGGACCTTAGGAAAAATAGACCTAAAATACAAGGGTCGGGCTTGGAAAGGCACTCACAGCAAGAAGGCAGTCAGCAACACCGGCAGCATCTGGGAAACACAAGCTTCCATTGTGATGATTCCAGATGGCACAGCACAGAATCCACCACTCTGAGCTAAGTACTTGGTAGTTTAACAAGTATGTTCTGTGCCAGAGAGCTTCCATTTGCCCTTCCAGATCCTCTGCCTTGCTCTGCCCTGCTCTTTGCCCCGTATGTATTACAACAGCAGACCCCTGTGTCCTCCAGCTTCCACTTGGTTTAGCCAGCAGAACCCTGGCAGAAGATCAGAGGAAGGAAGACGGGGAGGTCAGGGCACTTGCTTCCCTGGTTCCCTCTCTTCGATTCACCTTGGGTTGGATGCCTCCTTCAATTAAAGGCCAGAAGTTCCTATCCAACCCTCACTCACGGACCACTGAATCTCTCCTTTCAGGGTCTAGCAACTAATCTCTAGCCGCAAGTTTTAACCTTGGTTCTAAAGCAGGTCTCTCTCAATTCCACCCCTCAGAGGTACTATTATCTGTGTGATGTCTCTAAACGCTCCTCAAATTAATTTGTTGTTGTTGTTTTTTTCCCTAAGACTCTGATACTTTTAGACATACAGTATTTTACATGTTCCACTCAATAGGCCTATGAATCAAATATGTTCACCCCCACTTTAAAGATAAGAAAATGGAGACTCAGAAGAGTTTCAGGAATCAGGCAAGCTCCCAGGTGGGTAAGATGACCCTTATCAGTTGACTCGGAGACATTGTCTACATCACTCTAACACCTTAAAGCTTCCCTCAAATTATTCTCTTTTCCCGCCACAGCTCAAGAATGAACCAGAAGGAGAAACAGCCAGAGTATTCAAGCCACAACACCTTCTAAATGTAGCAAGAGGCTGAAAAGTAGATATGGAAGGAGGACACCTTTCATTTCTGTCTTGGGATGGGGAAGAAGGAAGGGAGATGGTCCGCTCTCTGATTCTTGCCCTGGAAAACTTGTTTCTTTTCTAAATAACCATTCTCAATTAGAAAATGTAGTTATTTCAGAATCCAGCTCTGCCCCAATCAGCTGGTCAGGTCACATGCCCTTTGAGGCTTTGGTTTCTTCATCTGCATAAAGTAAGAGGGTGAACTATATGAATCCTAAGCTCCCCTCCATTCTGCACTTCTATAAGCGCCTTGTTCTCTTTGCTGCTCTTATCCTAGAGACAGACAACGGTATGTGGATAAACCCTCTAACGGCCAATTGTTAGTCTCATCTCTGGGAAAAAGAGGAAGGAGCTCACATGGTGCTCTATACAAAGATTCATTTGTTAGCTCTAAAGGGCCCATCAACATTTCTTGTCCGGACCCTTGCTTTTAGCCAGAATACCAGTGAAGCCCCAATGAGAAAGCGAATGTACCATTTCATTTTGCATTGCTCCCGAAGTTCCTGTGTATGGCAGACTCCTGGACATTTATTCCCATTCAGGGTGGTGTCTATTTTCCTGATTAAAAGCAGAAGGACCTTACCTGCACAAAATATCTTTTTTGCTCTTTTGCCTGCATTGGCCTACATTATTGACAAATTGTTTAGAAGAAAGAGCTTTCTGTTGTTCATATTCCTATGTCTAGATTTGGGGGTAGAAATTAGGGACCCTGAGTTCTAGTACTAGTCCTGTCATTATCTTTGAGTAATACACTTCTTTTTCCTAGATCTCATTTAATGATTCACTAAAATGGGCAAGCCGATAGCATTATCCATTTTAGTTCTAACTTTCTATTAACTCATAAGAATGAAGAAGATTTGGGGAGATTGATTTGAATAGAAGGCGTCTTGATTTCTCCAGAAAACAAGATCTGCTCTGAGGAGAGCCTTAGGTGTTAATATTTCACTGGGAGGGTCAATCCTTGGGCAGCAAGGATGAAGGAAAAGGGACATGAGACAAGAAAGAATGAGGAGCAAAGGTGATGTATTACTGCCTTTGTTGATTTGGGATGCTGTAACAAAACATCAGAGGCTGGATATCTTACAAACAATAGAAACGTATTTCTCACAGCTCTGGAGACTGGAAGTCCAAGACCAAGGTCACCTTCGAGAGAGTACCCTCTTCTTGGTTCATGACCAGAGACTTCCTACTGTGTTCACACATGGTGGAAAGAGACAGAAATGTCTCTAGAGTCTTTTATAGACATAAATTCCACTCATGAGGGCACCACCCTTATGATTTTAGAAACTCCCAGAGGTCCCACCTCCATAACATAATTTTGAGGAGTTGAATATCAACATATGAATGTAAGTTTGGGTCACATTTAGAACACAGCAATGATCAGCCTAGCCACAGGGCATCCTGATATGCCCAAAGGGTTAATCTATCACACTGAACATCTCTGCACACATTGTACAGGAAAAAAACAGAACCTTGAAGAGAGGTGAAAAGCTTACCCAGTGGGGAGTTATCGCTTCTGCCTTTCCAGAGTGCATCATGTGAAGCTCTCAGACATGACTGGGGCAGTCAAATCTCTGGACCTGAAGTGTGGAAGGAGTGGGGAAGGGTGGAGTCAGGGAGCTCAGCATTTGGTTGATCTGTCTCCTACAGCAGAATTGTGAAGGATCACCAGGAGCCTGTCACCCTGGTAGAGGCAGGTCACTAAGTGGGAGATCACAACGCTGAGAGGAGCTAAGGAGGTACAGACACAGGTGGGTAGAAACGGACAGTATGGAAAAGTATGTGAGACAGTTGCTCAGACACCTCTGCCTAACTAATACTCTCCAAAAGATTAGTCACGGAAACAAAAAGCTTTCCCTGCCCTCAAGCCTCAGACATTCTATTATGGAAGCAGACCTAGAAGCAGGCAGCTACAACCAAGCAGTTGGTCATTATCAATGGTTACACTTATCATCCTAATTGTAGTTACAGGAAAATGAAGCCCATATGTGACCAAATTCACAAAGGGAGTCTGACAAAAGGAGGGCTATTAACCCTGTTAATTTCCACGTTGATGCTTAATTTACTGGCCCTTTTTAAAAGCACAGAAGTGGTTTAGAGCACTTTGGCTATGTGCTGAAAGAAGAGTAGATTTTAAAGGCCCAAAAGTATCAGGGCTGGCAGGGCTTGCCTCTGCACAAATTCTCCTGCAGATCAGAATGACACATTCAGTACTGAGGTGGGGAGAGGAAGAAGGCGGCGGGGACAGTTTTAGAGAAATTTTTGTAAAGACAACCTACTTCTAGAAAGAGCCAAACAGGATCAGTTAAATTGAAGTGAAAGATATTTTAAGGAAGGTAAGTGCCTAGCTGGGGGTTCAGCCAAGGGGTTTCATTCTGCCTTTGAAAATGAGAAGAGTTGAACAGGATCTGTATGGATGGGCCGATAAAAAAAAGTCCTTTGAAGTGGACAGGGTTCTTTTTATAGCCTCAGAATAACTTAGCCTGGGTGCGGGAAGAGGGCTGCTCTCATTTACAAGCATGGATGTGGCTGTCTCTCTCCAGCAGGATTTCTTCTGACTTGGCCATGAGGAGAGAAAGACCGGTCTGGTGTCTTTGTCTATCTGAGGGGATAAATTTGGCAGCCCTTCCCACAAGAGAACACAGATGAATGGCCCAGTGATAGCCTTAGAATGCAGGGTCACAGACCTTAGAGAGAAGGACACAGAGCAGAATCTCAGCCCTGCAATCCACTCCCAAACCCTCACCCTCCAGCTCTCCAGACGGATTATGGGTTAATCCTTAAAAAGAATGAAGAAATCAGCAGCAATGCCAAGAAACAATATCAATAAATATTGTAGTTTTGGACTGTTTTTTACATGCCAGACGCCATACGTGAAGCATTTTGTTTCTCTTAACAACCCAGTAGGTATTCTTTTTATTTCCATTCCATATTTGAGAAAACTGAGCCTTATTTATGTATGAGCAAGTTTAAGCAACTCATTCAAGCTGAGCGCACCACAGGCCAGAACCTAGAGAAAGAAGAGTGTTCAGCAGACATCAAGGCAGTGTGAGGTCACCTTTGGGTACA
Organism: Solenodon paradoxus; assembly: GCA_004363575.1. Lineage (NCBI taxonomy): Eukaryota > Metazoa > Chordata > Mammalia > Eulipotyphla > Solenodontidae > Solenodon > Solenodon paradoxus. Next base: position 419,924 of record RJWH01000575.1, read on the forward strand.
AAACTCATGAAGAAAACTCTGCACCCCTATTACCAATTCTCATTTCTGCTGGCTGACAACTGAACAGCTTGATCTAATCTCCCACTCACAAAATAGTTCAGAATTTTGGACTTGGGAATATTTTTGCCAAAGACTTAAGATTCATCTTTCCCCTGAGTCCTGTTTTGTCTGCCACCTAAAGAGACAGAGAAAACTTGGAGAAAAGGAAAGTGCCAGGGAAGTAAAAGGGGACCCAAACCCAGCTCTCCAGCAGAACTGGGGCAATCTATGACATTTAATTAACATACAATTTAGTTGTAGATTCACTAAACCTGGGAGAGGCACAGGCCATGGATTGAACTGGATTTCTTGACTGGAATAAAGGACCCTTTGAATTGCCTCATAATTGAGCAGATCCTGGCTGGTGCCACCCTGTCTGCCATCACAAACTGTTAGGAAGACCACTCCTCCCCCAGATGTTGTCACCTGCACATGTCCTCTGTCTATGTAATGTGTGACCTTTGCTCAGAGAAGTGAACTTGAGACAGAGAGCTTTCTCACTCCCTCAGTTGTGGCCTCTTGATATTACGCCGAATTTCCTTTCACCAATAACCCGTCCTCATGAATATTGACCTTTTCTGTGGCAGGCAGCGGGCTTGGGTTCAGTGAGAGAAACATGGGGGTAATATTTCCTCAAGAAAGAGTTGGCTCATTACATATAGTCTAACTGAAAAGTGGTTGAAAGCCACTCTTTATTCCCATGGAAGATAGGAATAGGGATTTGAGACCCAATTTCAATAGAGTTTAACTTCACTTGAAATGTAAGTACTTAGCAAGATCACTGACTATATGACTCTTAAATCTGGCCCATATTTCTATAAATGCAATAAAAAAAAATTGCTATCTGAAGCTATGGAAAAGAAAAGGCAAAGAAGTCAGTAGACTTTGTGTTTAAGTTTCACCAATGCACTTATAATGACTTTTCAAGATATTCTACCTTCCCTTTGGACCTCAATTCCTGCATCTATGAATGAGAGACTTGGACCCAGATGATCTCTAAGATGTCTCCTGCTATTCTCATTCTGAGTTTTGAATGATGATCCTTACCTTACTTGCCCTACAGAAACTCTAGTGAAAATCAAAATTGGTTAAAGAGAAAAGAAAGAATGGGCTCTTAAAGGGAAACCAGTTAGTTTTGTACCACACATGCCCAGAGGACAGTGTGTCTTCAGTCATCACTTGTCTTCCTACCAGCCTCGAGACATCATGAAGACAAATGAAACACTGAAATTCCATGATAAACAAACCGCTTGCATCCTCTTTGGGATGGAGCCTTGACTCTTGAAACATACAAAAATTTCCTCCTATCAGCTAGAGGGTCAGGAGTTCAAAGTATTCTAAAACCCAAAGGGTCTGTCTATCTAAATCCTATACTAAACCCTAAGTTTTTGTCTATGGGATTTGTACCTCCTATCCTTCTCATCCATCCGCTTCCCTGCTATGGAAACGCTAAGCAAAGGAAAGTGGACGGAAAAGCCCAGGAATGAACTTTTAGGACACATTGTAGCTGAAAGAGACTAGAGATTTTTTTAAAAAGTTCTGGGCATACAGCATGTGCTAATTGGCCTGACTCTAGCTGTGAAATAAATTGCTATCATCATTATTTTATTCTCTGTAGGAGACAACTCAGGTTAGTATTTCAAAGAAGAATGAGTCACTGGAGAGGTTTAAAAGTACCTGCTAATTATTTCTTTAAAGAAAAGTTTTGACTCTGGGAGAAAGGAGTTAGATGCATCAACTGTCCATTAAGATGAAAGGCAGATTACCTGGGCTGCTCCAGGAGGCCAGAAATAACAAGAGTGTCCCTTGTATTTGCTGAGTAGATTTCCCTGCAGAGGCTCTTACACAGACATTATCTCACTGACCTTGAATTCCTGGGAGAAGAGCAGCCTCACTGCTGGCTGGATTATCCCTTTCTTTCTGCCTTGCCATGATACAAGGAGGCTGAGGGAAGACAGGTCAGTGTTAAGAAAGGATGCAGGTCTTACAGATGTTTGTGAAGTCAGCATATGGGCTGTCTCTTAGAACCCTAAGCTACCTTTGGAAAATAATATGAAAATTTCTCCAATAAATAAAAATGGATGTACCACTTGATCCAGCGATCCCACTCCTAGGCATATACCCAGAGAACACAAAATCTCTAACCAGGAAAAATATCTGCATCCCGATGTTCATGGAACCACAATTCACTATCGCTAAGATATAGAAATAACCTATGTGCCCATCAACAGATGACTGGATAAAGAAGCTATGGCACATATAGTCAAGGGAATTCTAGGCCGTGTTAAAAAACAATGAAATTGTGCCTTTTGCTACAATCTAGCTGGAATTGGAGGGGATCATGTTCAATGAAAGAAATCAGAAAGAAAAAGAGAAATACAGGACAGTTTCACTCATATGCAAATTATAATGAAATGAAACAAATAAACATACAAACTCCAACAAAAATAACAGGACTCAGGACTAGTTATGGGGGGAGGTAGGATGAAGGAAAAAGGTGGGGTAAGGGACACTGGCACTTTGGTGGCCAGTGTGGTGTGAAATACAGACTGAGGTGCAATTTAAATATCACAAATGGAATGTAGTATTGTGAACTAAAGAAATATTTAAAGAATAATAATTCTAAGCTACCCAAACTGGGAACTGTTGACCACCCATTTAGGTTTTATTCTAATAAATAAATTGTATTCTCTCTCTCTCTCTCTCTCTCTCTCTCTCATACACACACACACATACACACACACACACACACACACACACACACACACACACTGAAATATTCCCAATAAATAAGTCAGATAAAGGAAAAACAATAACAGCATGATGTTATTTATATGTGGAATCTAAAAACAAAATGAAACAAAAGTGGGGGGAAAGAAACCTAAACTCATAGGTACAGAGAAATAATTGGTCATTACCAGAGGTGGAATATGGTAGGAGAGGGGGGATTTTGAATAAAATTCAGCTTACTAAATAAGTATGTCCTGGGAATGTAAGATACCACATGGTAAATATTATTACAGTTAATAATAATGTAGTGTATATTTAAAAGTTGCTAAGAAAGTAAATCTTTTAAAAATTCTTGCCACAAGAAAGTAGATCATAACTGTGCAATGATGAGTGTTAACTAGACCTTTTGTGATAATCCTTTAGCAATATATATGTATATACACACACACACACACATATATATATATAAAATCATTATGTAGCACACCTGAAAGTAATATGTTGTATGTCAATTATAGGTCAAATAATATATGTAAATCCTTTTAAAGTCTATGGAGAATCCACATAATTGAAACGGAAGACTGGTTCTACAGTAAGTTCCTATTTTAACATTTGCTCAAGTCCATCAGAGAAATTCGCTTGATGAACACAGAAATTGCTACCAGTCATCTGCAGCGCTATGACCATGAGCTCCATATTGATTTCATGTTATGGTGGAACATTCAAAGTGTTTAAAATAACTGCCAAGGTCCTGCTGAGCCAATGTTTTTGAGGTCTTTGAGTGGGGAAAATGGAAGTCACCGATTCAAGAACTGGGGTTAGAGTTAGAGCCCAGATAAACTTCCCAATTGTCAGTGAGGAGATGGAGCCTGCTGTCTAGGAGGAGGAGGACAGTTGCCAGGTTACAGAGAGGAAGCAACTGGATTTGCTGTAACTAGGAGGAAGTGGGCATGACAAGTCCGGAGAACGTGAGCCTGTGCCTTTCCTCAAAAGCTGTATCCTTCTGATGGGGCCCCCACACAGTTGGCCAATGACTAAGTATCCACTGCTGAGACTCTAGAAGCTAGGCAAGGCCCAGTGGCCAAATGTGGCACCGGGAAAATTGAATTTGAGTTTGTCATGCAGACCTGCCTGGACAGCATCAGAATAAGTCTTAAAGGGGTGTTTATCATCAGCTCTTCCATATCTTCCAAACATAAAAGAAAATTCAAACCAAAAGAAAGGAAAGGAAATTTAAAAATGGATATTTTCCCCACCCTGGGCTTAGACATGATTTTGTTGAGTATACAGAAATTTTATTACAAATCTATTCTAGTCTGAATGATTGTGTCTTCCCTTCCCCCACCAACACACACACAAAATAATAATATGGTAACAACCTCATACCCAAGGTAATGGAATCAGAAGATGGGGCCTTTGGGAGTTGATGGGGTCATGAGGATAGAGCCCTCACAAGTGAAAGGAGTGCATAAATTCAAAATACCTGAGAGAGATTCCCTGCCCTCTTCCATGTGAGGATAAATGAGAAGTCTGAAACCCAGAAAGGGGCCCTTACCCAGTCATGCTGATTTTCTGGTGCTGGACTTCCAGCATCCACGAACTGTGAGCAATACATGTCTATTGTTTATAAGCTACCCAGCCTGTGGTGTTCTAAGTCTGAGTGATCTAAGACACCATTCCATACCTCAAGTTCAGTAGAGCAATAATTCATACATGGTGCACCAGCACTGGCCTTTTCTGGGAGCCCATCTACCCCAAGGTCAATCTCTTTTCTTTGGGCTCAGTCTTCTTCCCACTGGGCATCTGTCCATTCTCTTACAGGCCTTACTTTCCCCAAACACTTTTTGCTTCCTGACAAAAGATACCACTGGACAAGAGGTCATATATTAAAGATGGTAGTCAGCATTAGTACTGTGTAACATCAAGACAAGTAGATAATTTTCAAGGGGAGCTAGGCCTCTAAAGATTACTCCATCCCCATAGGTAGATATTTTAAGGACAATTGGCTCCTCGGTAGGTTGATAAGTCACTTGAATAGTTTGGTCACTTTTATTTCTATGATTCCAGTCTGCTCAATCACACTATGAGCTCTCCTAGAGTGGAGGCCATTCCTTCTGCCTCATCTGCCTGCTCTGGAAGGTTAGGTAGGTATGTCATGCTGACTGATCCAGACAGGCAGTGACCCAAGATAAGTAACTAAAACCCAGGAGAGGTGATCCTTCCCTCCCTGTCTCCTTTGCTTCCAAAAACTTCCACATGGAAGTACTGACCATGCCAGTTGCTACCAATTCATAAGAGGTCTCTGAACCTCTGACTGAGAATCACTGGTTTCAATTTTCTGCTAAAAGAGTAAAATACAAAAAGCCCCACCACACGTTTGTCTTATACTTCCTATCACTGCATCCTTATCTGGTTACACCCTAAGGGGGGAAAAAAGCACCATGCCAGGTTAAAATACCTGAGTTCTAAATCTGCTAATGCACTGGATGTGTGGCCCTGTTCAGCACTCCTCACCAGTCAGGGCTTCAGTAACTCAGGAAACTGCACTCTTGTTACCGACATATCACATACCTCTTCTGAGATCATCTCTGTGCCTTACCCATGTATAATCAGAACTAACACAGCATCAGTGTTAGCTCAGCCGTCCATAGGCCCGAAAGAAGCCAAAGGAAACAAGTGGGACATTCAACTGAACTTCAAACAAGAAGATGCTGTCAGTACACCCCAGCTGAGAATGAAAAGCATTCCACAGAGCTAAGACAGTGAGTGTGAGGATGGAGGTCCATGTCCCCTGATGGCTCTGAGCAACAGGATGAGGCATGGAGAAGACAGAGTGCTCCACCTGGGTCCAGTAGGAGCTGGGAACAGATGGAAAGATGACGTGTTTGCCCCCTAAGGGAAAATGACCTGCTCCTAGCAGAAGAGGGAGTGAATGCAGAGTGAGGTAAAGACACAAGCTGATTTATGAGTCTGAGATGGCTAGAAGCTGAGACACCGTTCTCCCTATTACTTCTAAGTCAGGCTAAGCCTTAGAGTGACCTAGATCTAGGTAGCAATAGCAACCATTCCTCTCCCTCTCTGTCTCTCTCTGTGTCTCTCTGTGTGTGTCTCTCCCTCTCTGTCTCTCTCTGTGTCTCTCTGTGTGTGTGTCTCTCTCTCTCTGTCTCTCTCTCTGCCTCTCTCTCTCTGTCTCTCTCTCTTCTCTCTCTCTCCCCCCTCCCCTACCCCCACCACAAATATCTCTATACATCTTTCAACTCCCTCCTGGCTACATGCAAATTCAACTGGGGAATCTTAGAGTAGAAAATTAGAAAACAAATACAACACACAGGCTGATTTTCTCATGAGTAAGTAGACTCCACATGATAAGAGAAGGATTAAGGAAAAAGAGACTTTTATGAGAACAAAAGGGCAGGGAGAGCTGTAGAAAGCCTTTCATTTTCTCGGAAGGGACCAGCATTCCAAAATGTGGAATGTTGGGTTGTGAGACAGCCCCATCCTTGGCCTTAAGAGAGTGAAAATGTCTGTTATGTCTACAAACTCACAGCTCTGCACACAGGGCAGGGTCCAAGTCCAGTTCCTGCCCAGTGGGCACTGCACTGTGCAGCGTTGAGTCTGTCCTTTGGACTTGGTTCTCAGCTTCTTCATGTGAAAAATGGAGCTATAACTCTTTGACTCGCATTCATCTTAATGGAGACAGGATTCAGGAAATTACAGATGATAAAACTGAGGAGTTTTGTGAATCTGGGAATCCAGGAATCACATCTGGACCAGCATCAGAAATGTGGACATTCTCAGCCTGGAGTTGCAAACTTAAGCTATTAAAGTGAACAGAAGAACAAGAGTGGTTCCCTGCGACTCCAATGGTCCATTGGTAGACAAATGAGATGGAAGGAGAACCGAAGACCAAGAAGGAAGAATTGATAAGTAGTAGAACCATAAAGAGCTGAACAAAGGTGAACTGAGAAAGTAATCGTTTGTGTCAAGGAGATTTCTTAAGTTAGATTTTTTTAACCTCCCCAAAGGTGTAGCGATAAACAGGAGGACCAGAGAAAATTACCATCAGCAGAGACAGTGCATGTGATCTGGAAGCATTCATGACAATTGCTGTAAGTCTGGAGAGCCACATGGGACTGACTCATTTCTTCTTGATGATTTTCTATATGACAGTGGACTTCTTACCCAAGTCCTCCAGTATTTATCTAAATCCCTAGTGGTTTGTGTTCAGAGACTGTGGGCTGTGGGTCCAGTTACTCATGGGTGACTGACTCAAAAGGGAATTGTGAACATGAAGTCAGGGCAGAGTCAGGATCTCCCCTTCCTAAAGCGTGGCTCACCTCAGAATAGGACAAGGATCTCAAAGTTCGTTTTAAAGGGACTACATCTGCCACTTGAAAATTTTTGTGTCCCACAACACCCCCAAGTAAATTTATTTCAACAGCAAATATTTACAGAAAGTTTTGTGTACAAATTGCTGGGGAAGGTGTATTGTGGGAACAGGGAGGGAGAGAAGGAAGAGAGGGACTCAAAGATGACTAAGGTCCTGCCTTTTACCGCGAAGGGAAGACTCATTCTTGCACAGTCACCAGAAAACAGACCATATTTGAAACTGAGATCCGCTGGTACCATTAGTCCAGCAGAGCCAGGGATTCTTCTAGAAGTAGAAGGATCACCTGAGCACCAAATGAAGTGATAGGTTTTTCTTTGGGAGTCTGTTATAAGAGAGATACTAGAATCCTGTTCCTGTTATTTGTTTACTGGTGGTGAACAGAAAATCTGAATTAACTAAATGAGTTCCAATTCATCATGCAACTGATGCTGTATGGAGTTGGATATCATGCTGTGAATTGACTTTCAGCACTAGGTATGAAATGATCATGGAAAGAGAAGGGATAAAAAAGTGCCTGGTCAAGAAGGCTGATCAATAGGGATTAAGACAGCTAAGGATAGAACCTTGGGGAGTGCCAAGGACTGATGGAAAGGAGTTGGGGGACCCAAAGAAGAATCAAGGAGGGAGAACTGGAGGATCAATGTTGGGAGTTATGTAAGTCAAGGAATCACAAGAAAGGGGAGGACTTCAGGAAAAAGAAGCCTTCAGCACCAACAGATTCTACAGAGAGACAAAGGCTTCAAAATCCTCTGATGAATATGAGTCTGGAGTTTTATCTAATATGTTAAAATATGAAGTCTTCATAAATGATGAAATTAGAAGCCAGGTTAGAAAGGTGAGGATTTAGGCCCTAAGAAAATGGAGGCATTGAGCTACACTCTTCCAAATGTTTGGCTGTAGAAGGAAGAAAAAAATGAGGGATAGCTCAAGACAGAAGCTAGAATAAAGAAATACTTTTAGGAGCCTAGGTTTGTTTGTGAAATAAGCAAAGAACCCAATTATTCAATTAACATAATAGTGGCTAAGACTATTGAACATGTCCTGTGTGCACTGATATAGAAAAACTTAATTAACCTTGAGATAAATGTCACTAACATACATCAGAGGAAACTGAAGCTTAGGTTGGTCAAGTAAAATCCCCAAATACCACAGCTGTTAAGATTTCAGATGTCAGAGATGAGAGACAGCATTGAGCTTGGTTCAGAGCTTGTATAGTCTGCCTTGTTGATTCCCGGAGTTTCAAACATTGTCTTCACTCTGCTAGAATTTCACACATTGTGTGCATGTTGAGATAATACATGAAAATGGCCCAGGAATCACTATCCCAAGGACCCTTGCACTCAGACACCACTAAGAGTTTTCCAAGATGTGCCAGTTACTGTGTACTGACTTTTCCCTACCATACTGAATACTAAAAACTGCGTGGAGAGTCAACTCCTGGGCATCTGAACTCACCACAGCTAGAAAGTCAAGAAGCAAAAGGAGGAGGAGGGAGAAAACTTCCCTCATGTATGCCTGAGATGAGTGGAACTTTTAGAGTACCTACCTGAAGAACTTCCCTTCTCTACAGCATGGTGTGAAATTACCAGTGAGAACTGGAAAATCATGGTGGATAAAGAACCTGTGTCAAAGAGTGTAGAAGAATTCAGATTCCTATGGCTTGTGTCATCACACCCCAATCCACACAGTTTTTCTTGAGCAAGTGCTTTGGTTTCACACTGTGCTGGGCAGGTGAAACACAGAGCTGTGCTGGACAGACAGTGTTAGAACATCGAAGCAACAGAAAACCACCTCGAGGTATGAGGGCTATGATTCAGAGAAAAAAGACTCACTGAGGGCTGAACCGTCATGACTGTGGCCACGGTGGGCCCTGGGATGTGAAACAAGCTGTTCTAGGAGAAGATGGAGGGGGCAGAGCATCCTGGGCCGGGGGTCATTGGCAGGAACACCCAAATAGCTTCATCAGAGAGGCATGTGAATGAATTCTGAGAGAATTAGTTTAAAAGGCGGAATTAAGGAGATGAAGTTGGAAGTATGGCTTCAGAGAGAGAGGTAATTCTAGAGTGTGAAAGAGGAGTAGCATGAGGGGGGAGTTTTTGCTACAAAGAGTGAATAAGGAAGACTATTTGGAGTTACGGTAGAGACCCGGGGCCAGCACAGAGCCATTAGAGAAATTGGAGTGATAGAATCTACTATTTAATCCAGTCTAACTGAAAATACATTGACCTCATAGGTCACAGTTTACTTTCATAGCTTTCATTTACTTAATTTTTTATTGCATCAATCTTTTGAAGTCTGTTCTCTCAAAGAAAGATACCATCAGAGCAGTTACATGACTTTCCCAAATCCTTGAGCCAAGTAAGTAGCTAACATGTCCTCTGATCCCAACTTCTCTCCCAAGTGTCCTAAAGTGACTCTCAACTTTCTGAAAGATGAGAACCCTTAGATTTGTCCCCAGTTGCCCTCACTCTCTCACATCTGTCAAGTGCCAGCTGCCTAAATAGTCTCCTCATCAGCTATCCTGTACCAAGCACACGAAGTAGCATATAAGGGGAGGAGAATCCTTGCATTCATAAGGTAAAAGTGAAGACCCCTTACTTCCAAGTTGGATTGTGCAGGCTAAAGGGATTTGGAGAGGACCTGACATTGCTCAGATAGTCGTATGGCTTACTCTGTGCTTTTTCTTACAGACAGAAGCTCGCACTGCAAGAGACTGGATTGGTGGACTGTTGTACAGTCCCAAGGATTCCCAGCATCCAGTGACAGCGCCCCTCCTTCTGGTGACTCAGACATGAGCTAGAGGCTAGCCACAGCATCTAATTACACAGGCCAGGTCAGTCTCTGGAATCAAAGCCCCGCTCACTGCCAGGCTACTGCCCTCCAAGATGTCAGAGAAGACAACTGCTGGCAAAGGGCTGGGGACCCACGTGGAAACCTCCTCCAACAGTCCCTGGTCCCAGGCAGGGCTGCTCTGCAGACTGGGAGATGTAATAAAGGGTTTTAATGGAGGTTTTATGATGAGCAGGGAGGTGACACTTGGGTATCCAATTGGCAGCCTGCTCTGAGAAACAAGCAGCTTTCTTTCATGTGGCAACCCTGATGACATGCTTAGATCACACCGAAGCTGGGGAGGCAGAGCTCTGGATTTTTTGCAACTCAGCATAACCTTTCTGGGAGACATCCAGGCAGCTCAGAGCTGGAGCAGCCCAGTCAGGCCTGCAGGAAGGCTGGGCTGGTGAGGAGGAGCAAGGCTTGGTTGTGGTCCTCAGGCCAGGCTGTGGAGAAAGCCACACCTCACCTCATCAACCAGAGGGGACAAGGCCCTGCTGCAAGGTTCTGGATGACCCCAGACACTGCAATGATGCTGAAAAGCAACCAAAGATCCAAGGTTCCTGAATCTCCCAATTGCGTATTCTGTTTTCTTACAAGAAAAAGTCCATTTGGAGAGTGGCTGCCAGTCACCTAGGAAACGTATTCACAATATAGGCTCAGAATACAAAAACCTTGATCTTGAAAATCAGCTAGGTTTGGAAATGAATTCATTGAGATATCTGGAGGAAGGTGAAATCTTGGTGATTATTGTGGCAAAATATTAATAATAAAGAATTGATTATTCTAAACATTTTAAGTGTATAGTTCCATGGTATTAAGTACATTCATATTAAAACAATATTTTTAATATGCAGGCATAAAAGTTTAATGTGATTATAGGATACGTTTTGTTTGCCTTATTTTTTCAAGATATTTTTAATTGAAGCAACCTTGTTTTACAACTCTATATAACTTTTAGGTTTGCAAGTTTACTCTTCACTAAATAAATGATATCACGCTATGCCTGTTGCCAAATTTCTAATAACCCTATACCACTATATGTTCAGCCCAACTGGCCTTTGCTCCCAGCCTTCCCTGCATTTCCCCTCTGGTCATTTCAGTCCTGTGGTCAGTGTCTAAGAATTAGCTTTTATTTTTGTTGCATTTGTTCCACTGTTTTGCTTCTTTGTATTGCACATATGCACATCTCCTTCTTCCTTATTTCACTTAGCATACTCACCTCGAATTCCATCCATGTCACAAATGGTAAGATTTCATCTTGCTTTTATAGCTGAGTGGTATTCCATTTTGTGTGTGTGTGTGTGTGTGTGTGTGTGTGTGTGTGTGTGTGTGTGTTTCATATCTTCTTTACCCATTCATCCATCCATGAGCACCTAGGACGTTTCCATTTCTTGGCAATTTTAAATAGTGCTATAATGAACATAGGGGCACATATATTCTTTTCAAATCCTATTTTTAATATTCTTCAGATGGATACATAGAAGTGGAATTTCTAGACCACAGAGTAGTTCCATTTTTAACTTTATTACCAAAGCACTGTTTTCTAAAGTGTCTGCACCAATTTACATTTCCATCAACAGTGTATAAGGTTTCCCTTTCCCCATACGTCGGTTGTTTCTAGTCTTTTTGAAATGGACCATTTTCTTCGGTATGAAGTGGTATCGCATTGTAGTTTTGATTTGTATTTCTCTAATAGAAAGCAATATTAGCGTTTTCTTCATTTGCCAGTTAGCCAACTGTATGCAACTGTGTTCTTTATATATCTTGGATACTAACCCCTTGTTAGATGCATAATGTATAAATGTATTTCTCTCATTCAGTTGGCTATCTTTTTGTTCTGATGTTGTTTCTTTTACTAGGTATAAGTTTTTTAGTTTGATATAGTTCCATTTGTTTATTTTTATTTCCCTTGCTTCTAAAGATTCATCCCCAAAGATATTTCTAAAGTTGATGTATTGGAATGCACTGTCTTTGTTTTCTATTATTTTCAGTCATACATCCAAATCTCTATCTAATTTGAGCTAATCTTTGTGTAGGGTATTGAGAGTGGTCTAGAAAAGACTTTAAACAATCTTTTAATAGAAATATTTATTCTTTATTTTTTCCACAGTGCTATATTCATTTTAGGATATTGAAATTGCATCTCACACCATACCTACCACCAGAGTTCCAATGTCCTTTACCACCACCTCTCCCCTCTGCCTTCCTCCTTCCAGAACCACAGTCCTGTAACCTGCTATTTCTTTGGGATTTATGTCTTCATTTGTTTCATTTCATTATATTCCATATATAAGTGAAACAATCCTGTATTTTTCTTTTTCTTTTTGGCTTATTTCACTTAACATGATCCCCTCCAGTTCATACAGATCGTTGCATACTTTCATTTTTTTGAACGGTATCATAGAATTCCATTGAGCATATACACCAGAACTTCTTTATCCAGGCATCTAATTACGGGCATTTAGGTTGTTTTCATGTCTTGGCTATTGTGAACTTGTTGTTGTGAACATAGGGGCGCAGATTTTTTTTATTCTGTGCAGCAAAATACACCACCACTAAAACAAAAAGACAACCCATGGAATCAGAGAACATATTCATATAACAGACATCAAATAAGAGCATAATCTCCAAAATATATAAAAAGCTCAGATACCTGAACAACTGAAAAGTAAAATGACCCACTCAAATATGGGCAAAAGCACTGAATAGACACCTATCTAAAGAAGACACTCAGATGGCCTACAGATGCTGAAGAAATGTTTCGCATCACTCATCATCAGAGAAAAGCAAATTAAAACACTAGTGAGGATGGCCTGGACCAAAAATACTGGAACTAGCAAGTGTGGGTGAGGGGAAGGAACCTTCCCACACTATTGGTGGGAATGTGAATTGGTATAACCTCATTAAATAATATTTTAGAGAACAAGTCCTTAGTGTTTAGTATCAAGTAGAATAATTCTTGGGGGAGAAATCTGTTGATATTAAAATACATGTAAGAGAACTATACATAATCACTGTAGTGTAATCTAGTTGATAAAGTTGTTTCTTGTGGTGGTGTGAGCTAATATTTCTGAAACTACTGTACATGTGTTCTAGATTGAACAAATCAGTACATGATGTCAGATAGTAGGATCCATAGGTCCTACTGTTGCAGTTAGAGATTACAGACAAGGAAAAGGATGAGGTTAGAATGAACCATGTGTTAACAAATTAATCAGAGAATCAGTAAGAACTCTTGCTTAGCTTAATAGAGATACTAACAGCTATATATGAAAATAAATATAGATATGTTTACATACATGAATTAGTATACCCACATATATTTCCTTACCCTGACCACTAAGAGGGCCTAGCAGCAATGACATTCTAAAAGTAACAAGCACATCCAATACCCAGATCATGGTCCGAATATCATTATACAACAAAAGGAACCAAGACTACTTGGAGAAATGACTGGTTCCAGTGCTGGGGCAGGAGTAATGCAAGATGAGCCTGGGCCATGCCATAAAGTAACAAAGTACTCACAAAACAAAATAATAGGGGTATATAACAAAAAACACTGGAGCCAACTCCAACAGTTCTCTGTGAACAAAACTGGAATAATTTGAGCAACAAAATAAAGAACACGTTATTGTATTATATAACACGAAGTATGAAATATATACTCATGAATCCGTAATGACACAAATGACTGAATAATCAAATAGATGGGAGTTAGAGTATAAACTTCCCAGGGAGAAGACTGAATTGCCAGATAATTCATATTCATATTACTCTCTCGAGTATGTAACTCCCTACATTTAAGTGAAGGGTACACTTAATGACTTGCTTTCAAAGATTACAGCACAGAAAGGAAGAAGTTAAAAAGCAACTTTAGAGTGTAAAAACCCAACACAGTGATCAAGGTCAGCATCATCCGTAATAAGCCAAGACGGTACCTCATATCTTTATGACATGTTGATAATGACATTTGACCTCTGTAGTCTTCCTCTCAAAAATCTATAACCCCAAACCAACCATGACAAAAATAGAGACCAAACTCAAATTGAGAGACATTCTGGAAACTCACAGGCCAATATTCCTCAACATTGTCAAAATCACCAAAAGCAAGGAAAATCCAAGACACTGTCACCAAAAAGAGTCTAAAGATACATAACAATTAAATATTATGTTGTATACTGATTATGGATCCTGAAATATAAAATGTATACCATTAAAATGAATAAAATCTTAATAAAGTGTGGATTTATTTAATAATATTATATCAATGAATCAACTAATGAGTCATTAGTTGAGATAAATGTACCATAGTATTAGAAGTTAACAATCAATGAAACTCTGTACTATATTTGCTACTCTTTGCATCTTAAATTATACTTGAAATTATAAGTTTATTTTAAAATACTTACAATTCATACATACATCAATTTATTTCTTAGTCATCTAATAGGAGCCAGAGACCAAGTCGAGTTTTAAAAATTAAGCACTCTCCAGTAGGAAAAACAGATACCCTCAAATAGTAGCATACAAGGTAAAGGAAGCTGAACAAATAGAAGACATACTAGTGTCTGCTGGTACAGGAAAGGAGCAATCACATTCCATTTAGAAAAGACAACAGCCAAGTTCACATTCTCTGTGTGCTGCCATGCTCCAAACTTTAGAGTCAGTCAAAGACTATATCCCTGATTCTATGTTAGAATGGACGTGGTGTCATTTTTAAGGCATCTTTGGTGGCATCAGTAATTCCTTACCCTAGATTCTAGGTCAACACAGGTACTTCCCTACTGATCCATGAAGCATGAGGGCATTCTGAAGTATCCCTACTTCTCGTATTTGTCACAGTCAAATATAGGTGGTTGGTGTCTGGTGCTCACTTCAGTAGATGAGAGTCTACTTGACACCACATTCAACTATCTCAGTGCCTAGATGGGTCACTTCATTTCCTTCACCCTTCAATTTACTTCTGCACAATGAACTTCTGCACAAATGCCATTGCTGTGCTTGGTTGTCTAGCATGATGACTAGATCTCAAGCTCTCCACTCAAGTCTGGCCCTACCACCTATGATGTGCATGATCTCAGGGAGGTAACAATACATCTAAATAAGCTCTTAGGGTAAGATGGAAGAAGAAATGGAGTATATTTTATAGAGGCCACATTAAATGAAACAACATACAAAGTTTTAGCAAGTCATCTAGCAAATACTCTGCACTCAATAAAAAATAGATATTAACATAAAAGCAAATTTGTTTGCTTATCTCGTTGGAGAATAAAATCTGTGATTCTATTCACTGGAAACAAATCGAAGACTAACCCAGTCTCCCCCACTTTATGTAATGGGAAGAGACTGGCAGAGAAAATATAATCTGACTATGAAATAACATTTTTCTTGAACAATTTTTGTCATAATGTCGTCTGTCCTTATACAATATATTCTGTATCAAAAAATCCTGTAAAATCAAAATCATGTCATATGAAAAAGTACATGCAAAATGTTTCCATTATGATGCATAAACTGAATCATTCTGTCAGCTATAATTAATACAGTAGCATAATTGTTACACTATCTTAGTAATTTAGAGGCATTCAAGAGACAATCTTAGAAACCAGACATATCATTAAAACTTCAACATTAATTACCCCTTTATATAGAAGCTATTTAAGCTTATCTTTTGTAGTAGTTAAATATCCCTTTCAGATTGGTACCCAATTCACACAGAAAGAATGTCCTTTGATTTCCAGTTCCAGGTAACAAATCCACAATATCCTGAAGCCCAACCCAACCCAATACCACCCACCTTATCCCACCCCCTACTAAAAAGTCAGAACCAAATGCCACCCATTCTATGTACAGCTAAGCTTTCCCCATTCCTGGAAGTCGGGCCCCAGTGGGCCTCTGCTCACCAGGTATGTATCCTGAAAACACTCCTCACCTCTATTCAGAATAACTGTGTGAGTGTCCTTCTCACCAGTGTGTCCTTGTGCTGGCTGGGAAAAAATAATTAGCAGATGATTAGGCAATAGTGTCTTGTTAATTTGACTAGGTTCCCACAAAGGAAAATCAATAAACTTCACCAAAGTCTCCAGTCCTGTAATATCTATCCTTTATTCAGACTCTTCAAGGATGCAGACTAGTCCTTCTATATGCTCTGTGTAGCCCTTTGGATGTGATTAAGGGTTTTGTCAGTCTTTTCCCCAGTGGCTATGAACTATGTCTAGTGTATAATAGAGGTTTAATAAATATAAAGTGGTTATTTTCTTGAAAGGCATTCCTCTTCGCATTATTTAAGTTTTTTCACAAGTATTTACATGGTGCTTACCATCGGTTCAATACCGTTCTATATGCTTTATACAAATTAACTCATTTAGTCCTGAATTATTCTGTGAGGTAAGTGTGATTATCATTTTCATGTTACAGATGAACTTCTAGGACACAACTCTTGAAATCATTTCTGCTTCAGGTGAGATTTGGGTCTAAAGCCAAGAGAGGGCAGATCCTTTGGGTAGAGCAAGGGGGTCACAGACATGGGAAGAGAAGAGCAAAATCATAATCCCAGTGAAAACCTTTCTTTGTGGAAGGAGGAATGGTTTTATGACCCCTACTTTTTTCTGTGCTATAGGCAGTCCTTTGACCACCTTGACAAGAAAACTTAGCCTTTATCAGATGAGTTATAAGCACATTATATCTCCTTAATAAATGTTGAGTGAATAATCATTTGATCAAAACTGACGGGTAGGTACTTCCTTCTCTTAGATGGTTCTTTTCATATTGGTTTGTTCACATGGAAAATTAATTGTAAAGCATTTCAAAACGCAAAGAAATCAAAAAGTTGCAAACTGATTTTATTTATATAACCTTTTCCAAAAACCAAAATGTGGAGATGGACAAGAGATCTGTGGTTTCCAGGGCTTAGGGAAGCCAAAGGAGGGTGTGACTGTGAAGGGGCATGACTAGCATGAGAGAATTCCTAGTTGGTGACAGAGTACTGCATTTCGACTGTGGTGGTCACATTCAATAAAATGTTATATAATGATAAACAAAAAGATATGTGAAAAAATAAGTACATGCTAAAACAGGTACAATCTGAAAAAGACCTGTAGTCTAGTTATATTTTGTTGAGATCAGTGTCTTGTATTCTGGTCAATCTATGATATCACCATTGAGGGAAGCTAAGTGATATGTAGGCATTTCTGTATCATTTCGGCAATGATTGTGAGTGGATAATTATTTCAAGTCAAAAAGTTAGGTGCAATATTCCTTCAATAAAATTATTAAATTTTTAAAATGTAATCCCCAAAATTCCATATACAACCAACTGCTGTGTGTGGATTTAATTAGGGTCCCTATTAGACAAGGAATAGGTGCTTGCAAAATAATTAAAAATGTGAATACTGACTGAACATTCCATGATGTTAAGAACTCAATTTTAATTTTTGGTGCCATCATGCTATTGAGAGAATTTTTTTTCAGAGTTCTTGTTCTTTTTAAAAAAAAACTTATGAAATATTTAGGGTTGAAATGTCATATCTGAGATTGCTTCAGGAGAGGAAGATAAAGTGATAGAAGAGAAATGACCAGAAATGGCACCACCAGGATGGCCATGAAATGATTATTCTTTCTACTTTGGTAAAGCCTGAAAAATTCTAGAGTAAATAATTTAAAAATAATAAGACTTCAATCTAAAGAAAAATACAGAGACCCTCGCTTGACAAATTTTATTAGCTACTCCCTTCTTATTTGTATTTTCCTGGGGGCTTAATATGCATATTTGTATACATGCCTAATTATTATACACATCTGGGCAACTCCAAGGAATTTCTCCACAACTGATCATGAAATAAATCCTCCTAAAGACAAATGCATCAATCAAATAAAAATTTTAAATAAAGATTCTCTTTCTTGACCCACCCTAGTGGAGTAGTAGTTAAGTCAACTGCCTCTGAAGGAGCACAATGCACGTACATCCAAAGGACCCAGGTTCACATCCCAGGTCTGGGAGGAGCAACCAATGTGAACAACTAAGCAAAAATAAAATGAAAAGATTCTTCCTCCCCTCCATTCCTACCTGCTTGTTTTACTCGCCTTCATTCTTGCCTTCACCTTTCCTTTAAAATAAATTCTGTTTATCACAGTGTTTTGGGAAATGTGAAAATTCCTCTACCCTTCTAGTATCTGTGAATTTGGTGCCTGATTTTTCTAGTAGATCATTCATCAGTCTTTCCAGTCATTTTCATTCTCTTTCATGTTAGCCATGACCGCTACTCTACCATTTTTTAAAAAAGAAAACCAATCAGAATTTTGTGCAAGACTATTGCAAGAAGTTTGCTTCCTTCCAGCCTTCTATTTTCCCATATCCGTCTCCCTAGAGAAGTTCTGATACAAGTCGTGGTTACCACACATTCTTATTTTATAAACATTAAGGACGTAAGTTGCCATTTGTCACTTACTCCAAACAACTACCCTGTGTGGTGATCATATTGGTCCCACTTTACAGAGATGCAAACTCCTCTGTGAAATGTAGAGTCTTCCACTGAAGAAAATAAAGCTTGCGCTGGATAAAGTGAAAAAGAATAAACTGACTCAGAACTCATATTTCTTCACTTAATCACTCTAAAATTCACTTAAAGAGCCCTGAATGTCATTTAAGAAATCCACGACTGGATGTGGGATTTCGTAGCTGGGCTATCAGCATGTCTTCATCATGCACACCCACCCTCTCTTGCAATAAGTTCCCAGAATAAATTAAAGGAAATATTTCTTCTCACTCACCAGCCCAACTTGTCAAAGTCCAGCAGGTAACTCTGTTCTACAATATCCTAAACCACTACCAGAGGATTATTATCAAGGGAGATTTTCTAAATGAAACTCACATTGAAAGGGTTATAGAGGTTATTTTTCAGCTTTCTCACTGCTTAAAAATAAAAGAGGGATAATATCTCCATGAGGAGCACTGCGCTGACAGTCAAATGTCCTACACAGGAACCCCAAATGCATCATCATCACCGTGACCCACTTTTCTTCACTAAAAGTCTACCCATTTGCTGTCTTTCTTGAGGTACAAGAAGTCTTCCAGGATGTTCCTTTCCAATTTTGCTCCTTCTGCCCTTTCTGCTTTCTTGTTATCACGGAAGTCCTTCCTCTACAACCAAGCGGAGGAAACCTTCTGGGCCTTCGCGGACACTCCTCCAAGCCCACCAGGCACCAGACCTCTAAGAGGGGTGCCTCAGGCCTGCAGGCTGCGCTGGCACCCCAGGGTGAGCTCTGGATCAAAGGATCCCAGGGCGCCCACCAGAGCAGAGTGACTCTCAGACAGCCCAAAGGCCAGCTGCCAGGGAAGTCTGTCCTGAATCTGCAGCAGCACCTTTTGGGAAGTTGCTGTAGTTGGAGGGAGTGTCAGGCAAAGTCTTGTTTGAGAATTGGAGATACCAGCTCTAACAGGGGCTGAGGCCTTCTGTCAGTCAGCCCTTGCATGCTTCGGTCTTGGGGCAGGAATATCACTGCCTCTATATCCTTATTCTTTTTAAAAGCTCCTGCCCTGGCAGACCCTGCTGGAGTGGTAGTGGTTTGGTCAATCGTCTCCAGCCGAAGCACAGTCCACATACATCCCAAGGACCCCAGTTCACATTCAGTTTGGGGAGAAGAACCAAGATGAACAACAATAGAAATAAATAAAATGTTTCTTCCTCCTCTCTCTTCTGCCCACTTACATACTCACCTCCATTATTACCTGCACCTTTAAAAATGATAAGTAAATATAATTAATTAATCAATTAATTCAAAGTTCCTGTCCTCATGATCAAGTTTATCTAAATTTCAGAACAATTTCCAAGTTATCCCTTGAGCTGAACTGAACAATATTCTTCTCAGAGTCTTGTGTAGGAAAGACACCAGGGCAGAACAAAACCTGGGCCTAATTCCTAAGTGAGAACTGTGGATTGAGGGAAAGCAGAAAACGGTGTAAGAGAATTTCATCTATGATTTCATGCACATTGGCAAACGGGACAGGAGATACTTCTACTGATCATGTCAACAGTCCCTGCAGTTCAAAGAACAGGTGACTCAGCCTCCCCTGCAGAGCCCACCAGCACAGATTCACTGAAACATGCAAGAGCATTTGCTTTCAGCTGTGGGGTCAGTTGGTAGTTTGATTCAATGCCTCTGAACTCAAAGTTACTTGTTCTCTTTCATGATACCAAGTAGTCACTCTTCCTCTCTTTCTCAGAGCTCGATAGTCTCTGTCCCACATCCAGATGCATTCCCCACCCTTATGCCTTGGGAGGCTAGGCCTTGAAGTCACACTTTTTAGCTGGCCTAGAGTTGGTTCAGCCAGTGCAGGCACTGCTAGGGGGTCAGAGGGCAAGAGGTAGAAAGAGCAGGAATATTGTCCCTACTATCTCCTGATTGAACCAGTTCCTGGCAGTGTATGCTTGTCCCCCCACCAGCTCCCACCAAGAAACCCTCTTTCCTGATGCATTTCCCACATGGCTCCATTAACAACATCCTCACACCTGTCCCTTCAGCTCTAAGGGTGGGAGCAGTTTCCTCTGACACTCCTCTCTGGGGCCCCCAACATTCCTTCCTCATTTCTTTAAAATCCTGCCTTCACTCTCTGAAAGAGTGCCTTCAGTAGGATTTCTGTATTTCAGCGCTCTAAGATATGTTGTAATTACCTGACTGAACCCTGCTCTTCTGGGCACACTCAGTTCCTTGCTGTGACACAAATACTCCAAGCAGGAGTCTGCTTCAGGGTCCTTCCTCCTACCTTCCCACTTCCCAGTAACACACAACACCCAGATTTCTGCTTAACTCACTCTCTGGCCTCTTTCATGTCTCTGTTCAAATGTTACCCAGTCACAGAGACATTTGTTGACCACTCACTATAAAATGGCAGCCTCCTCCATCCCTTCGACCTGCTACTTAACCTCCTCTGATTACCTTCATCATCCTTTCTGTGATTTGATATCTTACGTAGTTATTGATTGGTTTATTGTCTCTCTTGCCACACTTTACAGTTCATTGCCAACCTTAAACAGTTCCAGGAGGTATTCCATAAACATGTCTTGAATAAATGTATGATATACACACTGCCTGACTCTTTCCTTCATAACTTCAATCTGTATACTCTGCAATTAGCTTTTCCGCATGATTATCTATCTTAGAGAATAATGGCTGAGTAATTAAAGGTGCTTGGATTTGTACTGGGAGATACTTGATGCAACAGAAAGAGAAATCAAAGGGAAAATAATCCCCAAATTCCAACAACCTCCAGGATCTGAAATCAAGTTACAAGCCTCCAGAGCTGGGAGTAAGATACGGAAGAGTCCATGGAACTAAAGTAAAGGGGAAGTGCTTAAGTGAAGAAGTCATGTAATATGGCCAGAGTTTTGTTCTTAGAGAAGGGAAACAAAAGCATAAAAACTCATTCCTTTTCATGATGGGTTTCAAATTTTTGAAAACTTCTAATTTCCCTCAGGCAAGTCCTTCTTCTTCTAAAGCAGGAAATTTGGGGTCTTGCACCTTTTCCTTTACAAGGGTCTAGGGAACATCTAGAAGACAGTGAGCATTTCAAAATGAATCTCTTTCAAAATGAAATTTTGAAATTTCCAATTTTCCATTGTGGAAATGAAAGATTTCATAAGTAGGAATATGGTCACCTCTAGAAAACACCATAGGATGACTCAGAGGTTGTGAGAACTGAAGTCTTGGTTCCACCATGATATGATCACACCTACTCCATATCTCTCTGCACACTCCCTGTCACCTCACCCACTCAGACCTATGTTGGACTCCTCACTGTGCTTGACTTTTACTAATCTTAGCCATTTTAATTGGAGTACAGTGATCCCTCAGTATGCTTTTAATTTTCATTTCACCTACAGAGTAATGATGCTGAGTATCTTTTCATGTGCTTATTTTTTCATCTGTATATTTTCTTTGGTAAGGTTATCTATTCAAATTTTCCTTTTAATTTCATTTTAATTTCATTGATGTTTGAGAGCTCGTTGTATAATTTGTGTGCTAATCTTTTATCAAATAGGTATTTTGCAAATATTTTCTTCCAATTTGTGGCTTGACTTTACAGTTTCTTCCTGGTGACCAGAAGTTTCAAATTCTGATGAAATCTAACTTCAATTTGTTCTTTTGTGGCCATAATTTAGTCTTGTATCCAAGAAATGTTCACCTAACCCAAAGTCACAAAGTTTTTCTCTTTTCTTCCTATGTTTTGGAAATTCTCTTCTTAACTAGCTAACTCTATTACAGTCAGAAAAGATATTTTATATGCTTTCAATTCTTTTAAATCTATTAAAGTTTGTTTTATGACCCAGAATATGCTCTATCTTGGTGAACATTCCATGTGTTCTTGAAAAGAATGTGGATTTTGTTGTTGCTAGATATGTGTATTTGTTCATTTTAAAAAAATTGTTTTAAATTTCCTTGAAGGACCATTACATTGCAAACTTACATAGGTGAGTTATGTTTATAGGATAATTATTTCCAGTTGGTTTATGGTGTTGTTCAATTTTTCTAGCTCCTTGCTAATTTTTTGTCTACTTTTTCTACACATAGCAGAGAGAAAACGTTTGAACTACAACCGTGGAGTTGTCTGCTTCTTTTCAGTTCTGCCATTCCTTCCCTCCATGTATTTTGGAATTCTATTGTTAGAGGCAAAACCTTTAAGAATGATAAGTCTTCTTTAAGAATTGACTCTTTTATCGATGATGCACTGTGTAATGTCCTTCTTTATCCCTGGAAATTTATTTTTCTGTTAATTCTGATTTGTCTTATGCTCGGATAGCCAGCTTTCCTTTGGATGACATTCACCTGGGAGATCATCTTCCATCCTTTCACTTTTAACCCACATATATCATTTAGAGGGATCTTTTAATAACATAATTACTGGTACGCTTGGATTTAGATTTACCATTTATTCTTTGTTTTCTATGTGTTCTCTGTTTTTTTGTTCCTCTGTGTTAACTGAAGTAACATCATTGTAATAAAGAAGGTTAGCTTTAATGTTTATTTTCAGAGTCAGGATTAAGAATCTACTGAGGGAGACAGAGCAGGAATGCTCTGGTCATCTGTGTCTTGCCCTTTGAAGTTTGGCCACAGTATTTTTATCCTAGTGAAGAAGAAGATTAGGCAGAGGAGAGAGAATACTTTAATCAGTTTACAACAGTGTTTGCAGCAGACATCTGGTTACTTTCTAATATGCTCAGGTGAAGATAAGAGATCCAGGAGTGCATTTGCATCTCATACATTTCAGGGGGGCCATTATCTCCAGGGTCAGTGACAGTCTATCAGTGACAAATGCAAGGACTAGATCATAAGAGTTTGTCTTACAAAGAAAACCTCTTTTTTTTTTTTTTTGGTCTTTGTTAAGCAGGCAGCCACTCTACTTGTTCCATCTTCTGGAGGCAACAGCATAGTGTGCGTGTGTGTCTCTGTGTGTGTGTCTGTGTGTGTGTATGTGTGTGTCTGTGTTGTGGGGTTGTGCTTATTTAGGGAACTCCTCACTGGTCTTTTTCACAATTTCTGGTTAACTGATTTATGACCTGGGATCTTCCACATCTATCTCTCCTTTCCTGCTTTCTTCGGAATTATTTGAACGTTCTTTCTGCATCTCATTTTAATCTATCACCTTTTTATTATCTCTTTGCATAGGTTATTTAGTTATTGTCCCTCAAATTACAATATACATGCTTACTAACTATTCCAATCTATGTATATTCAAAATTTTAGCACATCAAGCACAATATAGAAAGTTGCTACTATCTGGATCCATTTAACAACTATCTCCACTACGCATTAATTGGCCCATGTGTTTTATCTACATATGTTAAAAACTCCATCAGATAATGTTAAAGGTTGTTTTATTTTTTCATTTGTAATTACCAACTGTATTCTAAAGAACTCAGTAGGAGAAGAATAGTTATTAAATTTACTAAGATACTTAATATTATCTGTTATTCTCCCTTCATCCTAGATGTTTGCATTTTCCCCTCTGGTATAATTTCCTTTCTGTCCAAGGACTTCCTACAGCAATTTTTCTAGAAGAGGTCTGCTGGTAAGAAACTTTTTTCTATTTCTTTTATCTAAGAATATTTTATTTTGCCTTCATTCCTGAAGAACATTCTCACTGGATATAGAATTCTAGGACCATTCTCTTCTTTTAGTGTTTGAAAAAGATGCTATTGCAGCTTCTTCCAGCTCTGTGTTTTCTGGTGAGAAATTCACAGGTACTAGAAGCATTATTCTCTTACAGGTAATGAATTATTTCTCTCTGGCTATTTTTAGGATTTTTTTTTTTTTTTTGGCTTTAGTTTTCAGTGGTTTGATTATGATATATCTAGCTATGAATTGCTTTGGATTTATCTGTTTTGAAATCCACTAAGCATCTTGAATTTGGACGTTTCTGACATTCTTTAAGTTTGGAAAGTTTTCAGGCAACTTTTCTAGCTTCCTAGTCTTTCTCCTCACCTTCTGATGCCCCAGAGCAACATCACTACCTGATTTCCAGTTACCGTCCCACGGATCTCTGAGGTTAATTTGATGCAGGACAATGTATTTTAAAATCTGTGAAGCAGGCTTGCAGATGCATGAGGAGGAAATTAGCTGGACAAACCTAAAGCATACTAATAAGCCACTGAAATATAGTGGGGATGGACTTACAACCAGACCCTCCCTTGGTAACCTAAGCCGTGACCCTGACAACAGCAGGTCTCATGTGAATGCCTGGTGAGGACTCCACATGGACTGGCAGTGATTCATGGCCACACTCCTGGTTACTCCCATGAAGGGAGGAGTTCCATCCCCCGGGGATATACTGGACACCATACTGCCACAAGACAAGTGGTGTGATACACATGGCATGGCACATACATGTGTGTGTTCCTACCTCATGTAAATTTCTCAGCCTGCAAGAAGCTTAAACTTGCTGCTACTACTTCTAATTAAATTGCCATGTGATCTTGGCCATATGGCTCCCTGTGAATTCCTTCCAGATGGACCCTGTGTTTCATTGGGGCACCTAAGCCCATCCCCATCAAATTCTCTTCTTTCAATGTACTCTCTGTTTTTCAGATTAGATCCTTTCTGTTTGTCTATATTTATGTTTTGATTCCTTTCTGCCATCTTTATCGGTTATTGAGTCCATCCAGTGAGTTTATGGCTTTGATTTTGCTTTTGTAGTTTCACAAATGTTTCTTTTCGTAAATTTACATTTGTTTTTCTCTCTTTCCTTTATTTTTTTCATTTTTGGTACATCAATTTTTTTGCTGAAAATATCTTTTTATTCTTTTCAAGAGTATCATCTCACTTTCTCGAACATATTTATAATAACTCCTTTAAGTTTGTTGTCAGTGTTAATTAGACATGGATCTCTGCTGGTTGTCTTTCTCCCTGTGGGGTGAAGCTGTTCTTATTCTTCATATTCGAAGTCATTTTGGATTGTATCTTGAATATGTTGAGTATTATTTTATGAGACTCTGGGTTGTATTTGAAGCCTACAAAGGATGCATTTTCTTTCTTTCATTTTATCAAGCAAGTGACCCACTTGGTCTTAGGTCAAAAGTTCTAAGAATACTTCTGAGGACTGCAATTCCACTCTCAGCTTCATGTTCAAAGTCTAGTGTTATGTGGACCTGATATGGCCGTAGATGGGACCAGAAGCTCTGCAGGCTGACAGGAGAATGGGGAGGGATGCCCATGCTGAGTATGGCCTCAGGTTTTACAGGTTTCAACCGACTGCATGGAAGCTCAGTTGCAAGAGGGCCTAGCCACCTCCCCAGTCCCGGACCATTTCCTTTGCACCTTCCCAGTCTGTCCTTCACTTCACATGCAAGGCTCTTGAGTTCAGTCTCTCAAAAGGAATTTCAGGACCACTCAAAGCATTAATGTAAGAAAAGTTAAATGGAAGGAAAAAGAAAAAGAAAAGTCATTCTCAAGAGTGAGAATAGACCTTCCTCATTGCACGAAAAGGAAGAGGAAGCAGACTGGGCGATGACCACCAACCTTATATAGACCAGTTATGGGGAGCTACTTTACTGATGTCCCTTTTCTTATCTGGGTCATTGCTCCTTTGTTAATCTCCTTCTTCAGTTTGGCCCTTCTCTTTTGTTATTTAATTTGCCTTTTCTGCTTTTTCAGCTTCAACCCTCCAGTCTGTCTTTTTCAGAGCTCCCTGTAGGTTGCCAGTCTGAGAGGTGAGTAGTGCTATGTCTCATAGTTCGCGAAAACACTATTGAGGCTCAAGTCCACGGCCCATATGACTCGGAGGTCACTCGGGAGTTTATAAAATATTTTAAAGGATTTCCCTAGAGTTTCAGGCTTCTGCAGACTGTTACTGCTGCTGTTGCTCTGGATTGCTTGAGCTGGAACAAAAGAAAGACTAAAAATAGAGAAAAGGAAAATGAGTATTTCTCCACTCTGAATATTAAGAGTTTTCTTTCTTATTCAAGCCTACACTAGAAGGTTTCTCCTCTCTCTGTCTATATCCCACTGCTCACTTAAGTTTGGAGTTGACTGAATCAATGGGAAACACCGGAGGGAAAAAGAAATAATAAACTCACTCACAGTTCCATGGTAATACAAATTCTAACCTTCTTCTCCAGTCATCTGCTACCATTCACTTTTATTTTTAAGGAAAGGTACAGGTAGAAATGATGGCAAGTAGGCAGACAGGTAGAAAGAAGATGAAGAAGCACTTTATTTTTATTTAGTTGTACATCTTTGTTCTCCCTGGCTGGGGACACGAACCCAAGTCCATGGGATGTATGTGGACTACGCATTCAGCTAGAGGCAGCTGACCAAACCATTACTTCACCAGGCATGCTGCCATCTACCTTTCAGAGACCTCAAATAGCTTCCCCAAGTATTTTGTCCAGGTTTTGCATTGAATGGTATGTGCCAGTCTCAAGCTATTGATAGTTATGCTATTGGTTAGAAATACCTGAAGCACTTGCCTGGGCTCATGTTACTTATGATGAAACCTGCAGACATTTCCCAAGTCAGGATCAATGTCGTAGCTGGACCAACCTTTGCAGTTCTTATCGTGATTGCAAGGTATACCTCAGGAAAACCATCAGGGAGCTTTGAAAAATGAAACGTTTTACTCACAAGTCCTAGAGGATACACAGCACACCCAAGAGCCATGTAGTAAGATCTTAGGTAGAACAAAAGGACCTGCGGTTCTGGCTTTATTAGGGTTCAGTGTTGAGGACCTGAGGATTTCATGCGTTCACTGTTTGTTGGCAAATTTAAAGCATATAGCAGGAACTAAGGTGTAGAAAGGGAAAAGCACGGTCATTCAAGTGGACAGTTATTTAGATAACCCAGGGTTTTTGAAAGGGGGAACTTATGGGTGCGGTGACCTGGTTTCTTCTCCAGTTTCCCTGCATGTATTTGTGTCATGTTGCTGCCAGTTTGTTTGTTTATTCAAGATGGATGTCTTTGAAATGGAGGGCTTGACAATCAAGCTTAATGTCAGGCTTTTTAGAGACTACAATGGAAGAGACTGGCTAGAGTGTGCTCACCCCATCTTACCCAACACCAGAACCGTCTTCCATTAGTTTTTAAGTGGAAGAGTTATTTGTGATTTTCTATTTTTTCACATATTTTTCTAATTAAAATAATAATAACAAGGAGGAGGAGAAAAAGATGATGAGAATGGAAAAACAGCCAAAAGAGTGCTTAACCTAGATTTGTTCTTCAGAGGGATGAGTGGCTTTACTCTTTCTGTCTCCATGTGACATGACTCAAGATTATTTGATAAGGACTTCAAATAAGCTTCAAGAAGACCTTCAAGGATTTAACAAGAATGCAGTCGCTTCTGGGCTGTATGAGTTTTTATTACTCAAATAAAGCAAAAAGAGCATGCACCTGGGCTCCAGTCTTCAAGGGTCAAGGTCACCCTGCCCTTGGAAAACTAAAACCAACTTTAAGTGTATGCTAATGGTACAATTGCATCTGAGCAGTTAGATAGGAGTTATGGCTCCTCTTCCAGAAGAGAATTGTTACAATTTTGGGGCTCTTCTTCGATAGTCTTCACACATTATCTAATTTAGTCCTCATCACAAATAGAAAGGTGGGTATTATTTGCACCATTTACAGTTGAGATATCTGAGCTTCAGTAAGATTAAGATACTTTCCAGGTTCCAATAGCTACGAAGAGATGAGTCTCAATTTGAATCTTGTTCTAGTGCCTTTACTCTTTCCACACATGAAGCTGACCCTTGAGGGAAGGATTTAAGTCTGATAAATTGTCGTATGTCCAAGTTTTTTCACCCAGCAGGGCTCCATATATGCGTTCATTCATTTAATAAGCAACACTGACCAATATCTTATTGAGGTTTTAGCTTTTCCCGTTTCTTCATATCCATTTTCACTTTTTCCCCACTCTGTCCTCCAAAAGGATCCTGAACCCCTAAGAATCCAGCATGCAACATCTGGTCATTTGAAAACATTGGAATGATTGACTACACCTCCGTTTCTGTCCAGATGCTGAGCATGGTGGGAACGCTACAAGTCCTATCCATTTCTTCCTGTGTGTCTTCCCACCACAGACGGGGCTGGACTCCGCACACCGCCAGCATCCCATAAACACTGACAGCTGTCCAGTTCTTGGCCAAACCTCTTTCTTCCTGTTCCTCAGTTCCTGGGCACCTGCTCTTGGCTCCCACCTTCCCCACATCCCTGGAAAGGCCACCCAACTCCTTCTCAGTTCTATGAAAGGGATTCCATATCTGGTGAGAGGTTTGATGATGCGCCCTTTGAGATGGTTTCAAATGCTCATATTCTGTGCCCCTGGGATTCTGGGAAGATAGCACCAACTAACTTCAGCTTTTGAGAAGAACAGAGCTCCTGCTCTGTGTGCCAGAAAATGCCAGGTGATGCACCGTCTTTGACCTCTGAATCATCTGACCTTACTACCTATCCCTTAAGAAGTAGCTCTCACACCTGAAAAATGATAAGAATTATTTGGAGTGTTTGACAAAATTCCAATTCCCTGATACAGCTCACTGATTCTGAATCAATAAGGGTGCTTGGGCGCTGGAGTCGGCAATTTTCCCAGATGCTTCCAGGCACTTCTCCTGCAAGTGGGCCATGGACACACACTTTGAGAAAGCTTGGACTGAAGGAGAAGTGTTAATGTTGTGCGCCACGTTTAGAACAGCAAGAACTCAGCATAAACGATAATGGTAATTCATGCTAGGCATCACATTTTTTGGCCTGAATTTAGAAACAGACTCTCCTTGATAGCAACCACACAATAAATAGAATCGGGGGCTTATTTTGAACCAGTAAC
This sequence comes from Solenodon paradoxus, assembly GCA_004363575.1. Taxonomy (NCBI): domain Eukaryota; kingdom Metazoa; phylum Chordata; class Mammalia; order Eulipotyphla; family Solenodontidae; genus Solenodon; species Solenodon paradoxus. Next base: position 449,218 of record RJWH01000575.1, read on the forward strand.
ACTGCTAGGTATGCACACAGATCACCTATTTCAGCCTCAAAACTTTTCTAACAGGTGCTATTTACTAATTTTCTGGAGGACAAAATTGAGGCCTGGGGATAAGGAAGGCCAGAGCTAGCATATGGTTAAACCTAGATTTGAGTAGTGTGATGTGACCCCAAAGACAGTGCTCATTCCACGCCGCCACACTCCCTTCCTCCTCGTAATTACCTTCTGGGGAAAGGAAGAATGATTATTATGCATAAGCTCTGTGTGGTATTAGCCTATCTCCCTTAAAATTAGAAAGAAATACGGTTGGTCATAAAAGAAAAGCCCTGACAAGGAGCCCAGGGGAAGTCGTGGATGCTGCCCTTAAATCTCTTCAAAGCATGAAGACACCAATTGTTTGGCTTCATCTTTCCTGAAGACAAAAGAAATGGAAAAGATGACCCACCTCCAAGTCTTTTTCTGGCCAAGAATTCCATTAAACGTTGCCCTGGGCGAAATGCCTGTCTCTGTGCTAAGGGATGCGCGGCAGTCCACTTCACCAGCTGTAGGTGCAAACATCTGGATGGCAGGTGTTTGATTTTGTAGGTGCCAGAGGACACACAGCTGAGCTGCACAGCTGAGGGGACACGGAGGAAATGCCTTACATTGATCTAGCACCTTCCCGCTCTCCCCCAGCCCCCTTCAACAGGGAAGTGATGGGGGCTGGTAGAGGTGACTGGAGGGCCACCAGCTGCAGAACAGCTGCTCAGGGGAACATTAAAGGTGAGGACAGGAAGTGAGGCAGGCGAGGCAGTCAGTCTCAGAGAGGGGTCTGCGGGAATGGAGGGAATGGGGCTAACTCTTCCTGCCAGATGCTGCTCTGGGGACGGCCTGGTTCCACTCAGAGACAAGAACTCGTGGTGTCTAGTTCTCCTAGGGGAGGTGAAGGCAGGAAGAGGAGAGAGCAGTTTTCTTCCATTAGAAACAAAATGCGTCAATAGGCCACACTCATTTCTGCCCCATTCCATGCTTACAGGAAATTAGCCAGAGAACTCACAGAGCCTGCTCACATGTAAAAGGGAGTTTTTACTTTCTTTCCATTTATGTGCATCTCACTCCATATCCCTCACCTACCAGGAAGGGCCACAAAAAAGTTAGCTTCCATTCTCTTAAGAGACTTCCTCCAACACTGGGGAAACCCCTCACCCTGTCCCAGATCATGAGTCATGAATTCACCTGTCCCTACTAGGATGTCCCTTGTGTCAACCTGAACTGGTCTTTTACATTTAGGGGCCACTGTGTCTGGAGCTCAATCTCCCCAGGCCTGTCCCCCATCATTCTCTCCAAGACTGGACACCCACAACCCTCCCTAGGATGTCCACACTCAGCCTTGCCACACTGGACTTACCCCTCCTCCCCTTCCGATCCTACTTTAGAACGCATAATAAAGCCTGGTGACTCTAGACATTTATACAAGATAGAGCCTTTGATTCCAATGTTGCTTCTGTATAACATCCCGTATAACAAGGAATTCATAAAATGCAAATAGCATTTACTTACCTTAGCACTGTATAAACACTATATAAGTTCACTCAGGTTCTTACAAAAACTTTATAAGGCTGAGCCTATTGTTATGCCATTTTACAGACAAGGAAAGTGAGGCAGAAAGAAGCTAAGCAATGTACCTGAAATCACACAATTGAGCAGTGGGAAAACTGTGATTTGAACTCAGGCAGTCTGATCTCTAAAATCTGTGATCCCTGATATAAATGCCACTTCTCATAAATTATTTCCTTGAAACTCAAGAATGGGAAAGCAGATTAAAACACACATAAAGTAACATTTCAAAACTTATTTTCCCACACTCTCATCTTCACATAGAAGATACATGAATAAGTACCTCGTTATCACTGGTACCATCATAATACCAGATAAGCTCAATCACCTCTGTTCCAATGCCACCAGCCAACAAAAGAATGAAAGAAGATTCCCCTCACCCAAAAAAAAAAATTGTTAGAAAACTGAGCTCCGCTTCAAAATGGCTACCAAGAAGTCACTTAAATTACTTTGAGGAGGACAATGAGAAGTTTAAACCATCAGCAAAGTAGTGGTTGACTTCAGTACTGGAAAAAAAGAGTAAGTTCCATTTCTAAAAATCTGAGTTGAACAATGGTTTGCTGGGTACATGTATTCTCCACCTGATAGAAAATTACAATCATGTCCTTTAGAAAAGTTAAAAAGGAGCTTCTCCAGTTGGAAGTAGGGTAGATGTCTACAAAAGTTCTGAGCAGAACCACCAGACAGCAACATATTATTCAGAATGAAAAGTGAATCCCCATATCAACATTGGTGATTTCCCTCTTAAGTTTCTGACTCGAGTTTTGGCCCCTGTGAATACCTGGCACTACCAAAATCCTCTGTTCTTTTCCTAAAATTACCTTCACTCTTAATATCAGTTTTACCATCTTTTCAGTCTTCCAAGCTTAAAACCTGAGTCAGCCTATGTTTTTCCTCTCCTTCAACTGCTGGTATTAAATTGGTCTCAAGAACTATTGTTCGTGGGGGTAGTGTGAGAACAAGCCCCGTTCCCCCACCTTGAAAGTCGGCTCCTCGGGTGATCAGTGCTGAGCACAGATCTGAATGTAACAATGTGACTTTCTGGGATAATAACTGTCCCTGCCTGCACTGACTGTCCCCGAGATGTCCTGCCCTGGAATTCTGCTGTCCTTGCTTGTCTGACTGTTCTTTGTTCTCGCCCACCCGGCTGTCCCCACCCCACTCACTACCCTCCCCTGCTGACACCTCCTACACAAGAGCCTCCCTCCTTGCTGACAGTGCAGTAACTTTCCAGAAACACGCCCAACCCACCGCCATCAGAATCCCTGTCGTGAGTCCAACTAAGGCCATGTCCCTGCCGCCTGTGCCTTCTCATGATTTCCTCGGGCCGTCCATTAGACAGAGCATTACTCTGCCGGAACGTAAACACCAGCAAACCAACTACCGAGCCTTCCTCTGCAAAATGTCTCTCAATTTTCCCCTCCATCCGCACTTCCACTATACTGAGTTCAGAGCCTCATTATTCTTACCTCCTACAGCCTAAAGCTGGTTTTCTAGACTCTTTTCCCTTGTTCCTCTAATTTCAACTCTTTGCCACTCTCCTTGGTCAACCTGAGGCTCTGCCCTCACTTCCCTGGTCCCCTCATACCTACAGCATACGTTCAAGTGCTCTAATTCGCTCTCAAGGTTATCACAATTTGGCCCCAAGATGACCTCATCATCCTAGTTCCTATAATAATGCACCAAGTAGACCACAGTTCATGGAAAATACCCCTATTCTTTTCTCTGTTTTGTGTTTTTGCCCAGAAAATCACTTCTGCACGTCTTTCAAGAATCAGTTGCAATGTCACTTCTCTAAACACCTCCGCTACCTGCCTAATTAAGTTTAGCCACCCTGCTGCATTCCTAAAGCATCTTGTAGAGAATCCCCAAAGGCTTCCAGCCCAAGACTATGAGTTCCTACACATCCCTAGTAACTGCCTGAGTGCTTAGCACACAACAGGAAACCCACCATTTTCCAAGGAATGGAGCGTGTAGTAGTATTAAACATTTGATCAAACACAGCTTTACTTCATCACACAAGCAGTCTACATAGAGTGCTTTCAAAAGGGCAGAATGTCTGACGTCTCTGTGCTTCCATTTCCTCATCTGCTAAATTGGCCACTCTTAGTACAGCTTTCCAGAGGTTGTAAGTGAGCTTTGAGGCATGGAAGGCACTCAGATACATCCCAGCAAATGAAAACACTCACCAAACTCTGGTTGTTATTAGCAGCGTTGTAGGGATTACTTGAAGGATTCTAGTTCTAAGAACTCTCTCACATATACCCCTTTATTTTCAAAGACTTGGAGTCTAAAGTGAAGCAACACCAAGCAATAACTCTCCATTTAGCACAACGATAGCCAGAATTTCTTCACAAAACTTCTCTTGCTAGCTTCTCTGTGACTTGTCTGCCAGGTTCCAGAGAGAAGATACTCTATTTAGACCCTGCCTGCTTCCTCATCTTTCCTTTCTACTAGATGGGCTTCCCAGAGCAGGATTTCTCTGGAACTAAGAGCCTCCTGGGGAACATTTTAAACTATAGAGCCCAGAATGCACTTGGATTCTGATTCTTTCAGAGGGCTCTAGAACCTGTATTTTCACAGCTCCCAAAATGACTCTATTTTAAGTCACATGTGCTCTTTTCTTTGGGAAACATTGTCCTATTAAATGTCATCCAAGCCTTACTAGGGAAAGAGAAGTCTTTTTAGAATTTTCCCGAACAAAAGGAGGTGGTAGTAGCAGTCTCAACAACTGGAAGGCACGTATTGTATCTGCTGTGTCGCCGAACTCTCTGTCAACACTCCATAAATAATAATCACCATGATAATAATAGCTGGAATAAATGGGCTGACATTAAATACACAGGAAGAGAGGAGCCACAGCTGTAATGTGCAGTGACATCATGATATGGGGGAGGGAAGTCCTGGCTTTTGTTAAGGAGAGCTCCCCAGAGACTTCATCTCCTCAACAACCACAGGGCAATGAGCAGGTTATCCTCTGGAGGGTGATGCAGGTGGAAGAAGTCCCTTATAGAGCTATCCCCATATGATATTCTTGGCTCTCCAGATGACTTCACTGAGCCCAGATGGGAACCACATCAAACCAAACTCCTTTACTCAGTCACCAAAGACCACGACCAAAAGTCACCCCCTTCCTTCCAACAGCCTTCAGCTCCCATTACTCTCCATCATTTGACCAATGTTTAGGCTTCTAGTATATGCAAGGCTCTGAGCTAGAAGGAGGGAGATGACAAACTGTGATACAGTCGCAGTCTGCTGGAACTTTACAACATCTTTGTGGAGTTGAGAGTAGAACTGTGATAAGTGAAACCAAGACAGAGAAGAAAAGATATTCATGCTGATCATCTCTTCTTGCTCCCCCAGATCCAATCTCTACCTGAATCTATCCCAGACCTCTAGAGGGCGATGTCCCAGGAATTCATGAATCAAGTCCCCATTCCTTCTGGCTTCCTTGGGTTCAACAATTGGGAGTCAACAGCATAAGAAAAAAAGGCAGGAGAACAAGAAATTTAGATATTAATTCCCCAGTTCCTCCTTTGCTGTCCAAGAGCTGGCAGTGGTGGCAATTTGCTACCCGAAGACAGAGATGCCATTTGGAGACCTTCTCCTACTGTCCTCTAGTGCTTGGCCATTTCCTCAAAATGACTGAACCAAAGCTAAAATATGACTCAGTTGTGCTTACTTTTAGGAATCACCAAAGCTGCATTACTGACCGATTGCTGAGGACAATGAAAGAACCTTGGATTAGAAAATACTGGCAACTCTAATCGTGCTCATGGGAAACTATGGAAACTAACCAGACAAGGTGGAAGCCAAGAGGAGACAAAGATCAAGGACATGTTAAATCTCCTCAGCGTCCTGACAACTGTGATTCAAACCAAATTTGAACTGGAAGCAGGCATTCCCTCTGGTCCTGGAACACTCCACCCTCTTTTACAGAAGGCTACAGATATCAGAGATTTAACTCCCTGTGCTTTACGAAAAATATATAATCTAGTCCCCAGTGGCAAGCGGTAGAGGAGGCATTTTGAGTAGGAGCTCCCCTCCTCCTTTCAGTCAAAGAACAAATTTCTTTATCTGTTCCTACTTGTGATCTTTCATTTTTAATAGTTGGATGGGAAGAACCTAGCTGATTTCCGTAACACTGCAGCTACCATCTCACCAAGTCCCAGCAATTATACTGCTCCCCACTAATTGCAGACTAGCCTTTTCTTTCATCATAGCCCCAGTGCTATAGCAGCCCTCACTGGTTTCCCTTGACCTATGCATAACAATGAAAATAGACCCTTCATTCAACTCACCCTTTCTGAATATGCCATCAGTAATAAATGCTGCTGATGTTCTGCTTGCATATCCTCGGCACATGCTATTTCCACTGGTGCCTCCTTTCAGCAAATGCCTACATGCTCTCTCTGCCACATGACCTTGCCTGACCTACACAAAGGTGCATGCCCTCAAGAGCAGTACTCAATAATTGATAAATGGCAATTGATGGGTACATAAATAGCCTAAGTTCGTAAACATTCAAGACTACTCTGAAGTATATTCCACACCACGTCCCAGAGGACCCCAGTAGAGCTGAGCCTGTTACCCACAGTATTATCTTGATCCACAAAATACGCTTTATTCACTTCCTTCCCTTCTCTGTCTCACTTCCCTACTCACCTTCCAATCCTCCCGGTGATCATCTCCCAGATAAATTATTTGCACTCAAAACTTGATCTCAGGTTCCATTCGGCAGAGGCCCAAACAAAGACAAAATTTTTCCCTGCTGAGAACCCAGCTGATACAGGATAGGACAGTGTTAGGCACTCTACATGGTTTTATTTTTATTATTATTATTCATGAAAAGCATGTTAAGGAGACACTAGTGGTAAGTATATCTTGTAGGTAGCAAAACTAAAGCTCATTAAATTGCCCAAAGTCACTCAACCAATACAAGTAGGTTGTAGAGGTGAAATTTGAATCCAGCATTAATTAACAATTAAATTCCATAAACAATGGTATATATTCTTGTCTGACCAGAGTTTAAATGAACAGTTAAATAAAGGGTTGAATGCAAAACCGAATGAGCTCTGGAGGCCAGTATGGTAGGAGAAACTTATAGGAAGAGACATAAGAACCCAGCACTTGGCAAACCTCTTTGATTCTGACACATTACTATCACATGACCTCACACAGATGCTGGTGGTCCTGCCCCCCAGGTCCATGACACAATCTGGCACCAAAGATTCCTTTGACTATTATCAATATCCCCTTTCCTCTCCACAGCACTTAAACTCCTCCGTCTTTCGGGAAAAATCGTAGCTGGGGACAGAGCAGGTGTGCTGAGGGAATCCAGGTACAGAATGAAGAAAATATCTCACTTCACTTGACCCCCTCTTGCCTCCTTCTGTCTGTTCTCTTGCTGTGGTTGCTGCTTCTTCAGTCCTCTGATCTCCAATGCGGAAGTTGCTGGAAATGCCACTAGGGACAAGGACTCTGATAGGCTTTGCTCTCAGTGAGTAGAGATGGTTCTCCATGGAGCACAGTCACATGAGAACAGGGAGAGCCTCATTGGCTGCTCTACTCCACCATCAAAAAAGTAAAATCAATCTTGAAACTGATGGAATCAGACCAGGAAGAGAACAATGAACACATGATTCAAAGGACTAGATGTTCTGAAGACTATGCCCCTACCTCCACACAACATCTAAGTCACTACTGGGAAACAGCTTCCCTTTTCTTTAAGGAGGCTCCACATCCCCAAACAAATGCCCTTCCAGTCTCTGATGGAGAGTCATTCCATGTATGTAACCTAGATTTTCCCCATAGACCTTAGGAAGATGAAGAATGAAGGAGTCTGTGAAACTCCATGGGAGGGAGAGCCGTCTTTAAATCCACTACCAAAAGGCAATAGAGCAGCAGCTCTGGGTCCATATAGTGCCTTCAGGAAGATAATCACCTCTTTGACAGGGAAGAGTTAAGGCTCTTCTTAGGTCTTCCTCTGATTTCTAATCCTGTAGGCAGAAATCTTGCATTGTTCAATTTGCACCCCCAAGAAGTCCAGCATAGAACCTAGGACAAGATAAATATTCAACAAATAATGGTTTTAGTTCAATGGAATTGAAGTCCTCTGGTCATATGAGTCATCCATATTTGTAGGGAGAAAAAATGGAAATTGTAATGGAGACAGTGTCTGAGAGCAAGCCTCAGGGAACCTGTTCAACAAAGCCTCTCATTTTAGGATGATAGAAATGAAGTTCTCTTTGGTCTTTCAGGTGGAGACTAAAGAAGCCCTCCCCTCTCCCACTGTCTCCTTTGCATTATATTGGACGGAAAAACCAAAACCTATAAATTTCTCAGGTGGACCAAAATGTTTAAAGTCTCCAAGGTTTTTCAGCTGGAGCTTCCTGCATGCCCCATGGAGAAGTTGAAGAAATTGGGTTCAATCAGACCAGATCAGTGGGTTGTGAAGACAGAGTCGGGAAAACACTGGTAACTAACCAGGAATCAATTATGCGCCACAAGTGGAGTGCAAAGCATGCCACAGCCTTCACTCTTTTATTCTGTCTCCATCATGTTTGCAGGGGCTGCCTAGAGATGCTGAGGGAACAGGAGGAGGACATGGTCTTTGTCAAGATGCTCACTGTCCGAAGTCAGGAGCTTCATTCAAAGGCAGGAAGTTGTATCCATCTACACCAAGTGGCAATGCAGGATCTTTTTCCTAAGCTCTTCAACGCTGGACTTCAAGGCTCAGACCCTGGCACCTCGTGCTGCTCAGCAGAAGACATCAGCTCTCAGCCATGTCTGGGAGGAGATCACCCCAGTTACCAGTCCCTGGGCCAGTCTTAGCCTTATTGGCCTTCGGGTCCATTCTCCACCCTTCCCTGTTTGACTGGGTCTCACCGGCTTCTCTTTCAGGGTTCTCTTTCCCAGCATCCTGTGTTCACTAGCTTCCAGGTGCTTGTTCCCAATGTGAGGCAGCACTACTTCATGAGACTCCCTTTGTTCTTTCGGCCTGTGGAGACCAGAGGATCTTTCATCCTGCTGTCTCATCCCTTGTTGGCTTCTTGGCAATTTCATTACCTGCCAACTAAGTGTCCTGATTAAGTTCTCTTTGGTGTAAATTATCTAAAGCAACTTCCATTTCCCAGGTTGGATCCTGGTTGATTGAGTTCCCTTCTACCTTCCAACTTCAGGAAAGTTGTCCTCAGCTCCAAACTCCTGTGCCTCCCCGCTCTCTAAGCCTTTCTCATCTTCAACACCCAGCTGCTTCGGAAAACAAAATCTCCATTCACGCGACTTAGACTCTGTTTCCTCTTTGACAAGATGGAACAGGTTCACACAGAACCCTGATCTCTTCTGCCTCTTCAACACTGGCAAGAGCAATACAAATTAATCTCTCAACTTATCAATAGCCTAGAGAATTCTTCAAGAGTCACTACTCACTACTGGAGTTTCATGTTGTGGCGGTGTGGTCAGTGGTCAGTAAAGTTGAGTACATCCCAGGAAGGGCACTCAACCCTGCCAAAGCCATTTTCAAAACTCCCTCCCTAGTGCATTGTCTCAGACTCTGGGGCTGAAATGAAGAAACCAATCCATTGCCAGCCTTACAGAGTCTCATTTTTTGTTAACCTGTTGAGATTGGAAGGGAGACGAGAAAGCATCTAAGCTCATTCCATTATCTTAACATATAGGAAATGAAGTACAAGACTGGAGAGAGATGTACCCAGGATGACAGACGGGGTTAGAGACAAAACAAATGTCACATCTCCCAATTCTACACCTCCTATACTTTGTCAGTTGTATCAGTCCAGGTCCCAATGCCTCCTACCTTTTAGCAAGACTTTGGGCAAAAAGGCAGATGATTGCTCAGGGTAGAATCTCTTGGACATAAGCTCTCACTCCTAATCTGCCCCAACTGCAGGTCTGAGGGACTTTACATGACCTCTGTTTTTCATTCATTCATTCAACAAGTCAAGCACCCTCTATGTTCTAGACACTGTTTCAGGAGATAAGAATGGACAAGTGAACACGGCATTGCTATAGAGACTTCATTCCAGGAGGATGAGACAGACAATAAACATGAGCAATCAGAAAAATGCCTGGTATATCTGAGAGTGATAAACAATATGGACAAAAAGAGAGGAAGGAAGGAGGAAGTGAGTACCAGGGCGGAAGGACTGAAGATTTCAACTAAGGTAATCAGGAAACCTCCATGTCACTGTTTAAATGGGAATTATAATAATAAGTACAAAGCCATAGGATTACTATGAGAAATATGAAACTGAAGTCATCTAGAAGGCCAAGCACAATGATTCCCATAAAGTAAATATTAAAGAAATACTAGTTATCATATGACTAGCCAATATTTTTTATTCCAAAGTCAAGTTATTTTGACAGTAATTCTGTGAATCTTGCTTCTGATATTTACTAGCCTAGCAAGTAACGAAATCTAATCTCGCTGAATCTTGATTTTCTCTTCTCACATGAAAATATGAATATCACATAGAGCTGTTGTAAATACATATAAAACATTTGAAGAGCACTGGGCATATGTGTGATAAGTGCCTATTAAATATCAGTTAATTCACCACTAGAGTGAACGCTCTAAGAGGACAGGAGCCTTTGTTTTGTTTTCCTTCAAAGCTCCAGCAAGTAGAACAGTCCCTAAATACAGTGGGTAGTTGATTAATATTTGTTTTAATAAACAAATAAAATGTCTATTATGTGGCAGTCATAATGGATCAGTCCAGGTCCCAGTGAGCCACAAAAGACACAATTGGCATGATTTGACATGGGCTTAATAACAAGACTGTCACCCAAGATGTGGGCAGAGAGGAAAAAAGGAGGGACAGTGCAGTGCCCCAAGGCTGGTAACAATGGAGCTGTGATCGCCCTGGACATGAGAGTCAGGACAAGTTAGAGGTGTGGGGAGGATCATTTAACAGGAACTATGACGTTCAACTTAGGGACAGAGTCAAGTCCTGGTGACCCCTCAGAGAAGAAATGTTGCAAATAAGTACTTCAGACTGCTTTCTTGTCACCTTCTAATCATCTGCTGGGTCTCCCCAATTAGCTAGGACAACAGGAAACCAGACAACCTGAGAACACATGAATGTAGTCTATAGCTTTCAGGGCAGAAAGCAGACAGAGAGAGTAGAGAGTCACTCTGGAGGGACAAAGAGATTATCCAGAACAACTTGATAAATTATTCAATCTTCACAATAATTCCAGGAAGCAGAAACTTCATTATTTCTAGTCTCGATGAAAGCATGAGGACCCAGAGAGAGGAGATATGTCTAGGTTTGCACAGATGCTGCATCAGCTACAGCATTCGAGCCCAGAAAGTTCCGTTCCAAAGTCTGTCCCCTTAACAATACTCCATCTCCATCATCCTTAGCAACACGCCATCTCCATCATCCTTAGCAATACTCCATCTCCATCATCCTTAGCAACATGCCATCTCCATCATCCTTAGCAACACGCCATCTCCATCATCCTTAGCAATACTCCATCTCCATCATCCTTAGCAACACTCCATCTCCATCATCCTTAGCAACACTCCATCTCCATCATCCTTTGCTGAGAGTTCCAGGAAAGAAGAAGCTGACATCTTTGAAGCCCCAAGAGTAAACCACTCAAGTCAACTAGGTCCATTTCTTATCTACCAGAAATCTGTATTCAAAGACTTCATACCAATGTACTTTCTCTCTTAATCAAGCTACACTTCCTCACCTTTCCTTAGTCCTCCTAGAAGCAAGTTTCATGAAGGAAGAAAACAAGTTCCCATTATCAGAGTTCAGAAGGAACTTCAGAGGATAAGATTATAGGCTCTGCTCTTCCAGCTAGTGCTCCAGGGCCTGGAAATACGTCCACCCAACCTCTATACCTAAGTGATAAAGGACTCCATCCCCTTGCTGTCCCTGCTCCAGCAGGACTACTCTGAAAACGATGACATTCTCCTTGAAGAGGGTTATGACGTGCATTGTTATCGTTACCTCCTATTCTCATTCCGCCTCTGGAATTTCATCAGGCAGACTCCATCTTTCACAGGAAAGTGCTTGTGGCTGCTGCTGGAGCCCCACGAAGCACATGCACCTCTGTCCTCTGTCCTCTGGTAATTATCTCTCTACACACCTAGTGGAGTAACAGTTAGGTCAACCGACTTTGACCAAGAGCACAGTCCACATACGCCCCAAGGACCCGGGTTCGCCTCCTGGAGTCGGGGTGGACAACCAAAACGAACAACTGATGAAAATAAATGAAGTGCTTCTTCCTCTTTTCTCTTCCTGCCTGCCTCTGCTCATCTTCATTCCTGCCCTATATCTTTCCTTAAATAAATAAAGTGTGTCAATCAGAACTGAACAACCTGCTTCTGGAATTGTCTTTTTTCTTTTTCAGTTCTGGAAGGTTAGATCCAAAGACATTAAGTAAGAGTTGCCGAAAGCCAGGTTTCACAGGCACATACCACCGTCATCTGCCGGAGCCCACAGTGTGGACTTGGGGTGACCATGGGGTCTCTGGGGGTTCACTTGCCCTCCTCCGCCCCACCAGCGGCTTCCCACCTCACCTTCCCCTTCCTTGCAGATGGCATTGGGGGAGGGTGGACAGGAGGGATGTTTTGCGGGTCCCCCACGAGGAGCAGCCAGGGTGGGAGCCAGGAGGATGCTATTTACAGTCGCCTCATTTGCACAAACAGGAGATCTGGACAGCCAGCTGGACTCGTCCAGGATGTGAAGCTCTGGGAGATGCCAGATTGTTCTCATCATCAGATACAATTTCCTCCCACTGCCTCTGCCCCTCCGCCAGGCCCGTGGTGTCCATCTGTTTATGGGAACACCCAGGTCCTGGCCGGGTATTTTCAGAGTGGGCCTTCCTGCCAGAGCCCCACTCATCAGCACCAGCCAGCCTCTCTTCCTCACTTATTTCTCGTAAAGTCTCTCACAATGTATAAGCCCACCAGGCAGGGGGCTGAAGATGCCTCAGAAGGTAGTGGTGCTGACCTTTCTCCCCACCGCCCCTTGCTAGGGTGGATTTTCCTGTTTTGATTTGCTTCTGTTTTTCAGTTTGTTTGGTTTTTTACTGGTTCTGTCTTGATTTTGAAAAAGAATAATAATCCCACCCCCCCTTGAAAAATAGCTCTCTCCGAGGACTTCCTGGGGAATGGGAAATAGAACTGCCAGCCTGTGACAGCCAAAGGGGAGACCGGAAGGAAATAAAAGGAGCGTGAGGAGAATAAACAGTACTTCAGTGCTGACCCATTGGCAATACTTGGGATCAATGATAAGCTATTAGTGATCATCAGATTCAATTGCCATTTAACAGGTGAGGAAACAGGCACAACGAAGGGAAGAGAGATCATGGCTCAGAGAGTAATTCCAGAGCAAAAGCACCAAATAAAAACATTGACTAAGTAAGTAGTGTATTATTAATCCCAGCTCTCTGCCACTCAGGGTGAAGAACGAGGCAGTTGGAATATGCGGGTCCTGACAGGAACCTGAGGTAGAATGTTCTGGGAAAGGACTTCAGGACAAATTGTGCAGAGTAAGAACCTGGTTTCAGTGCTTCACTGGACGATGGGGAAAGAGACAAGGAGGAGCAAATGGAAGAGCCTTTGCGGGGAGAAGGGTCCTGAGAAGAAGAGAAGAAAAGTCTGGTGACATATAAAGACAGTATTTTTCACAGTGCTGAAGTCACCTTGTCAGGACTGAGACATTTTCATGACCAGATTCTGAGCTATGGCTTTGACCACATTGCTTTGGGGAGTTGACTTTAAATTTTCTCAGGAACACTAACCATAGCGTATTCCTGGCTCCAGACCGAAACTATTTATGTAGAGTTGAAACCATTTGAATGGTGAAAGAGTCGACCCCCACCGAGGTCAGGTAAATGAGCATTCAGGGCAAACATGGGCATAAGAACCAGCATCAGGAGAACCTATTCCCAGTCCAGTCAACCATTAACCCCCGCAGCACATGGCTCTGAGGGCCAGTGTTTTCTCATCTGTAAAGTACAGGACCTACTTGAAATGTTTTTCAAGCTCTTGTCCTTGTAAAAATGTTCCTTCCATGATGGAGGACTATTAAAGAGCTAGTAGCGGAAGTGGTGTGTTATCAAACTTTTCATGAACAGTGAATATCTTAACTTAGATTCTTTTATAAATCAAAGTCACCTCGGTTTTTTAAAAAGTTCTTTGCCACACCCAAGGTCCTATAGCAAGTGGGCACTGGAATCCAGATCTCCCGATCGGCATGGAAATTCTTGCTGTTGCTCTGTTTTCTAATCCATGTTGGAATAAAACGTGGACCGGCCATTGAAGAGCAGATGACGCACAGACTCTGGACTCAGAGAGCCTGGATTCAGAGCCTGACTCCACCAGCAGCGATTTTGAAATCTTGGGGAAGCCTTGACCTCACTGTGCCTTGGTTTTCCTGTTTGTGAGGAAAATGGCACCCACCTGATGAGGCGATTGTGAGAACGTAAAGACTTAATGCATCTAGAATCTTTAGAACCTGACACACAGTAAGGAATTGATATTAAATATTAAAATACTTGACAGCTTTCATACAAAAATTCACCTCCTATGCTACCAAACTTGCCAGCACAATGGCCTTGAGGATGAGTTCTAATTCATGAACAGGAGAGGGGACGGGAGGAAAGCTTCAGTCACTGTGGAGGATGGACAGAAGGATGAGTCCAGCCTTCTCTCTGGATGTCCTGATGGGCATGACCCCTATTGCACAGTGAGGATTTGGGAATTAGGGGTGTAAACTCCCAGAGTTCCTCACTGGTCAGGTTCAGCATGAGAGTTAGCTTGTCTATGCAAGACCGTTGGACACTGGGTATGAAGACAGCACACATTTATGGGCCTCAAGGGAGGTGCGGGGGAGAGACAGAGCAGAGCATCCAGAGAGCTGGGCTCCTGTCCTGTGACCACAACAGCATGACAACTCGCGAGCAGCAGTTGCCCAAATGCCAACCAGGGAACATCAACGACAAAGTCTTTGAGGCTCCTGACTCCTAATAGAGCACAGCTTCAGGACAAGGTCAAGGTCTGGGCACGTGCCCACCTCTCTTTGAGGGATTAATTATAAGGGCATTTTGAGCAGACAGAGGAAGCTTAACCGCAGAGGAAGCTTAATCACAAAGGATGGGCATGAGGGCCCCTCTAGCTCCCAGCTCCCTTCTGCGCTGAGCCAGTTTCTTGTCTTGTAACAGTAGCCACCTGGACATTTTCCAGGGCTTGTAGAACCACCCAGTCCTTAGAAAGGAGTGACTATTTCCCTTAGGAATGTCACCAAATGGACCATTCCCCAATGTGATGGGTGCCCACCCCTGGTGCATGCTCTCAAAGATGAATGGTGCTAATTAAAATATTTATGTGGAGCCTGCCAAATCAGAATTTCCGATGGAAACACTAACAAACTCCTTCAGGTAATTCTGACCTTGAGTTCTAGTTTAAAAGCCCAGCTCTGACGAATACCCATATGTATGGCCAAACTGCTCTCAGTGAAAGGTGCAGAACGCTATTTGAGCATGGGGTGGCCATCCGTTTCTCAGCTTCAGAGTCTCCTGCAGGAGGTCCTCTTACATACCATGGGCCAAGCAGAGAGCAGCATGGCACACCTGTTTCTCCCAGGGGAATCCATGTAGACAAAGGAAGAGGGGGAGACAGATCTTAGACAAGTCATTAAAATACAACACGAGGCAAGAAGTATAATGAGGGTGGTCAAATATGGTGGGACTTTAGGGAAAGCAGCATATTAAGGAGCAGTGTACTAAAGAGTGTGGCCTTTGGAGACAGAGACCTGGATTCAAGTCTCAACTCTACGACTTACCAGCTGGGGAGTCCTGTGAGCTTCGGTTTCCTATTTTGGTAGAGTCACTAAATACTCAGAGACTCATGAAAAGCAAACGCATCTCTTCACCCAGCACAGAGCCCAGTTCAGAATAGACACTCAATCACCTCCAGGCCCTTCCTTCTTTCCCTTGGACTTGACTCATGAAACTCTGTCTGCCAGGATGCCACAGAGACAAAAACGATCCCTTATCAAGATCTCTTATCTCTTATTGTTAACTACAGTTGTCAAGGATAATAACATATTCATCTAGTTGTCTGAGAAAAGAAAGATATATTTTATTTCCCATTGTAGGCTGAAAATAAGACTCCATCCTCTAGGGATCTTGGAAACTATTTGTTTTGGCCCTTCAGAGAATTCTAGACCCCTGGGAGTGACATTTTGTTTGCCCTGGAAACAAAATATCTTGCTTTTCAATGGAAGAACAGTTCTCCACACTGCTCCTCCCAACACAGGGGTCCTGGGTTCTGGGATAAAGGCCAGCAGCACCTCCCTTGGGGACAAGTCAGTCCAAGATGCCAGAACAAATGACCTTGTTTGTTCTGTCAACTAAGTCTATACTGTTTACAAAGCCTGTCAGACAGCATGGTGATGTCACCATAATGATGGCCGTGACATCTGAATGACTCTTTAAAGTCCCACCTCATCTAAATCTTTGCTCAGGTATCACCTTCTTAGTGAGGCCTGCCCAGACCACCCTATTAAAAATACAATCTACCCGCATCCTAGTAAGTCCCTGTCTCCCTTTCCATACTCTATTTTTTAATATTCTTTTCTCACCTGCACCATCCATGAGACTGCACCCTGCAGCCCTCCCACCAATGGCAGCAGGGCCCTTAACTGCTCTGGTTTGAAATCTATCACTGCGTTTGAGCTAAGACCCGTCTTCCACAGGCTGTTCCCAGCCACAACCCACTCCATCAAAAACACAGGGGGCTCCTGACATCCAGCTTCAGCTGGAGGACTGCGTGATGGCTGTGTTCAAGCAAGACTTCTTGCATCGTTTATTCCTCCACTCACCCTTCTCTCTCTCCTTATTCAGGATCTGACTTGCACTGTGGTCCAGTGGTTTCCCAGGCCTTCTCCTGCAGCTTCCCTGCTTTCCCTCACAGTCATTTCCTCTGCAGAACTCCTCACATGTTCAATACTGACTTGGTGTTTGCTTCTCAGAAGACCCTAGAGCATTGTTAAGTCCTTGGTAATATGCTAAGTCCTTTTTCAATTATATTTATTTTATTTTCTGTCTTCATCCACAAGAAGGCAAGATATTTTAACTATTCTGTTCATGATATATCCCAGGCACTCAGAATGATGATGATGGACATTAATTAAATAAGTATGTCCATTTTACAGATAGGAAAATGAGGCTCACAGAGGCTAAGTCACTTTCCCAAAGAGCTCAGCTTCTAAGTGGTAAAACTGGGCTTAGACCCTGGTTTTCTAGCTCCACATGCCAGTCTCTCTCTTCTCTTCCCTCACTAGCACTTCCCCAACACTCTTCTGTCTCCATGTTCTTCAATTCTCTGTTGGTCGTTCTCTTTGTCCCTCTCTTTGTCGTGATACTGCTTACCTGTCATGTACCAGACTTTCAAGGAGGGAATGTGTGGTGCCTGGGCAAGTGTGCGTGTGTCTGTGTGTGGTGACGTGTGTGTGTGTGGTGTCAGGGTGGGCGTGGGGAGGTGTATGATGTGATGTGTGTGTGAATGGTGAGGGTGTACTGTGTGTGTGACATGTGGTATGTGTATGTGGTGTATGACATGGTTGTGTGATATGTGTGACATGTGCATGTGGTGCGGTGTTTGTGTGTTGCTTGTGAGACATATGGTGTGTGTGTAGTGTGTGCATGTGGTATGAGTGTGGTATGTGTGTACAATGTGTGTAACGTGGGGCATTGCAGTGTGTGTGTGGTGGCATGTGTGGCGCCATGTGCGTGTGGTAGGTCTGTGTGGCATGTATGTGGCATGTGTGCGCTCCGCCATGTGTCACGTGTGTTGTGTTTGTCTGCATCATGGCCGAGGTGAACTTATGCATCCATTTTGCTCCAGGATGTTGGACTCAGGAAGGGAAGGAGGAGAGAGCACGGGTGGAAACTAAAGGCCGCCATGAAGTGGGAGGACTGGAAAGACCCGGAAGTGAGAAAAAGGCGACTACAGAGCAAATGCCTCTGGGTTAGAGCAAAAGGACCCACCTTCTCACTGACTCTGTGACTTGACCCAGTTGCCACCTCTGGACCATCACTTCTCTCACTGAACTGTGGTCTCCACTTGAGCTCTGACTCAATGCTCTTTCCAGCTAGAAAGATCAAACAGAAAAGAAAGGGTTCTTTGTAAGTGGGACATGTGTGAGCACCTAAGGACCAGCAGACACTGGTGACAGGGAAACCGCTGTCAGGTTTGGGGTCTGTCCCACTCGACTTTGGGCCCAGATGCCTCTGCCCACCTGAGTGGTAAGGAAGAGGAAATACCTTCAGCCTGAGGGATTTCAGCAGCAGCAAAGAATTTCCGGACGTGAGTATTGGGGTGAGGGAACAGGTGCCTGGGGAGGCCCGGAGTTGCCTCCCGAAGTGTGGGAGCCGTTTCCATGTGTCCGGGTGATTTACACAAGGTCTTGAGCACACACCTGGAGCGGGTGTATGAGGTCATGCGGACAGCAGACCGCAAGGGGAGCCCAGGAGAGGGGGCACCTCAGTGCTGTCTGCAGGCAGCAGCACACACACGCACAGGGCACCGAGGAGCCTGGCCCTGCCGGACCCTGTGCTGGGGCAAGGAGGGCAGGACAGAGGCTCGGCCTTGAGACGCTTGTGCTCCACGCTGAAGAGGGAGAAGTCAGAGAAGGTGCAGAACGACGTTCCACTTGCCCTTTTACAATCACACGGGCGATAAAAGGCACATAGTGACGGTTTCAACTTGCACATCCTATCCTACCCACCCAACACCTGCCAAAGGCCACAGCACACATTCTAAGGAGCCCACAGTCACCTGGTGACAGAAGCCTCTAACTTGGCAGAGAACGTTCCTTCTGGGCCCCACAAGAGCTCCAGGAAGAATGCTGACGCACAGCCCCGCCCAGGAGAGAGACTGAAAACTCTGCCGGTGACTTGTGGTGACACAGAAGACATCCCAACAGATGGCGCGTCTCCCCAAAAGGAGGCATGGCAGCGATGCCAGGACCACCCTGGGGATGCCTGTCCCACCCACCAGGTGTGCAGTGGCCTGAGAGGAAAATGGAGTGAGATTGAGTGTGTGAAAGTACTTTGAAAAGTGGAAAGAAATTGTGCAAAGTGAGTTCTTTTGGGGATTATATATGAGTCTGATCTTCCAGAAGGTGGGCCAGGTGACCCCACCTGCCTTCAGTGCTGGACTGTGTAGAGCAAACACTTCATCTTTTGGATCCTTTTGTGAGCATCCTATTTCATCTTGTATCTCTCACACACACACACACACACACACACACACACATACACACACATCACAGACATTGCACATGTACCCTCATTTACATAATGAAGGGGGAGACAGATCATTTGGAGTCTCATTTGAAACTCAGACACTTGGGCGTCCTGTTCACACAGCCAGTGAGAGCAGGTCTGTCTCACCACCCATCATGGCAAAAGGGCACAAGATGGCCTCTTCACAGAGACCAGCCCAGGGTCTGCCACCAACACCCTTGGGAGTCTCCAGGCCTCAGTGTGTTCCTCTAACCAGCAGGTCATGAGGCCCTGGCTCTCAAGTTCACTGCTAGTCCCAACAGTCCAGCATTCAGTGGCATAAGTCCACCTGACATAGGGGGGCCGGTTCAGGCAGGGGAGCCACAGGGAGCTGAGGGGCACATACTCTCTCGTGTCTCTTGACCTCCTGTTTTTGCCCATTCTGAGTTCCAGTTAGATTAGGGCCAGTTATCCAGGCACAAGACAAGCCAGACGCCCCCAGCCTTCCCTTTCCTGTTTATACTTCGCTCTCCCCACCTAGTATTCACATCAATGGTGTCAATGACAAAATGGATGAAAAATTCCTATCACCAAACTTAACACTCATAAGAAAGCTCCAGAAGCGTCTTCAGGAGGCCACTAGAGTCTCTTTCTTCTCATTGCATCTCCTACTTCACAAGCAAGCCCATTCACAGTGGGACACTTATGAAGGACATCTCCTCTTGCACTGAATCAAATCTCCCTCCAAGGAGCCTGAGAAGTGTCTTCTGCGTCTTTTAGAATAAGACGTCTACACGACCAACTCTTCCCTCCTTAGCTCTGTGGCTGAGGCAAAAATTATGCCCCAGTAACTCCAGTTCCCAACTCCCTGGGACAAAAGAATCAAACGGAACACAAAACAGCTCTTCAACGGGAGGAATGATGAACATAGAGAGACACATCTACATCATCTAAAACTGGCACTGCCCCCAGCCCCTTCTCTTCTTGCCTTCCCTTCCTTGTCTTTTGCCCTTTCGCTTCGCTCAGAGAACGTCATCGAGGTGGAGTCATAAAGAAAAACAGTGACCAAGACAGAAGCAAGCTCTGGGTTCTGTTCTCCTCAGTGGGTGAAAAATATAATAAATGGATGAAATCACTACAATCTCCACAAAGAAAAGTTACTGTTCCCTCATGCCCAGGACCTGTGCATGGGTCTGACTCAGGATGATGGTGTCTTATAGACCCTCTTGCCTTCTGATCGGGGGACGTGAGTGTCACTGGGAATTAAGAGCTGTGCCATCTCTACCATGGCATCAAGAAAGTCTGGGGGTCTGGGGCGGGGGGTCTCAGCTGTCGCTGAGAGGCTCTCTGTGTGTCCACAGAGCAAATCCGGGTCTTGGGCGATATCTCAGGGTCCCTACTCTCCTACACTGTGAAATCAGTAGCAAAGGGGACATGCAGCACACTATGTTGAGGGCTCCGAAAGAGGACAACCTCTATAGGTATCCTGGAGACCCGCTGGGGCGCATTATCAGCCTGTGTGGGCCGACATATGCCATGGTACAGCGGACAGCAGGGACTGGCAAATCCAAAGCCCCACAGTGACCCGGAGGCCAGCATGACCGCAGCGCCATGCTCTCTCATCAAGATGTGGCGAGGGCTTGGTTCACCACATGGCGGCTTTATTTGCGGATCCTGGCTCCTGCTGGGCCCTCCTCCACCTTCCCAAGCTGTAAGGGCACAAAATGACTCAGACGGAGGCAGCAGTTTCCTCCTAAACAGCCTAAATTAAATCTGACACAGACAGCACCATACCTGCTCAATTCGCCCAGACTTCCCACCACTCCTAACCATCTTGCCACAGACATGGAGGGACCCTCACATTTTCTGAGGCCCTGTCTTCGAAGGCGGGCTGCAGACTCGTCCCATGTGAGCACAGGGCTGCCTCCCTTTGATTATGTCACAAGTTCTTAAGGACCACCCCAGTAGGAGCTGTCCTCTCTGGCCTGTAGCAGAAAGATAAACAGTCGTTCCCTTAACTTGCAAATAAACTTAGGGAACCACCCTCCCCAACCTTCAGTCCTGTAGTGAAGTCTTATGTCTGGCTCCACTGTCTCCTTACTCCTATGACTGGGACCTACACACCCAAAGTCGTGGTGATGGCACCTGACTCGAGTAAGGGCAAAGTGATTCAGGAAGAGCTATGGGTGAAACTGCTGCCGAAGGACAGGGTCCACGGGGGTGCCAGTGGCGACCAGAAGAGGGGTCTCTGCAAGAACGAAGCCAGTGCAGAAGAGAGGTCCTCAATGGCAGCCTTTGAGCAACTGGATTCAGTCATCACTGACGGTGTCGTCCTCTGACCTTTAGATCTCTGGGCTGGAAGAAGAAAGGAGCTGAAACTGAGGCCGATATCCTTCCTGCAGCTCTGTGAGCCTTTGTTTAGTGTGAAAAAAGTGAATTCCATGATTCCTTCCCAACAGGGGGTCACTATAGCATCTGAGTCACCACCACCAGCCCCCAGAAGATGGAGGAAAATTCTAAAACCCAGCAACTGTTGGGAGGACATAGTGGATGGATTTTAAGAATGAAACAGCTTGAATCTTGCGGTCTGGCAGATTTCTTTCCTTGCTATAAAATCATTGACAAGTTATTATGTTTATTGTGGGAGGAGATTTAGTTTAATAATATAGTTGATCCATAAATATTCTATTGTCAAAAATTTTACTTAATACAAAAAATAAGTGAAATAAAATCTCAAAGATCCTTTTAGTCCTATTTTACATTATCATTTCAATCCCACTGCCCTCCCTAAATATAACTTCAGTACATGTCCTTCCAGACTTTTTCTGTACATTTGTATAAAGACACACATACATACACAAACACGGAGCTTTATTTGCTTTCTTACATAATGATGTAGCAGAAATCATATTCCATGTGTTCACCGTGCCATTACCGGATCCTAGGAATACAGCAAGAAAATATTTCCCAGCTTCCCTTGCAATTAGATTGGAAACATATGACTGAGTTATGGTGAATGGGAGAGTGAGCAGAAGTCACGTGTTGCTGCTAGTTCTACGCAGTTAGGATTAGGAATGCCTTCCACATATTCCCTCTTGCTCATCCCATGACTAAAGGTAAAGGATTCTTAGATTATAGGATTACAGAAGGAAGCAGTCTGAGTTCCAAATCACTACTTGGAAGGAACCAGAGGGCCAAGTGACACACACTGGACTCTGACATGCACAAGAGCGAAGCGTTGTAGTGTTAAGTCTCAGAGAAATGATGTGTATAGGGATAGCCTAGATTATCCTACATTATCCTAACAAAATCATACCCTACCTATTACTCTGCATTTTTCTCTGAGCAGTATGTATATGCGGTCACTGATCTTCTCTTCATTCACATACCACAGAACCACTGTGAGGGGATTAGATAAGATAACAGAACATAAATTCTCTGGAGCTCAAGTTATCATTTCCTCTTCCTTACCTGCATGACCTCCTTATTGTACCAACTAGTATTCCTGAAGGTGGTGTGAGACTTTGGAGCTTTCTTATCCCACCTGGGAAACAGAATAGCTTCTATGCTTCGAGATGCTCTAAGGCTAGAGGTGGATGGACTCAAGACAAGGTCCCTATATTAACTCTTAAACTGGATCATCACAGCACCAAAAATGCATTCATTAGGTAGAGTTTTATTTAGGTTTGGGGATTTGATAATTCTGCACAAATATTCCAGGAAAGCTAATTCCCTAAACCTCAAGTATTAAGTGGGGATTAGCCAACCACACTGAAAATATGGGGTTAATGAAGTATGTTGTATGTAACAAGAACACAAAGATAAGCAAGGAGGTGAAGAAAAACAGTACAAAGTTCTTTGATCCTTCACATTTCTAGTTTGTTAAAAAAAAAAAAAAAGGGCACATTTTTTTCCGGTAGAACTCTAATGTTTGTTACAGTCTGTTGCTTTCTAATTCTTGGAAATAATGGTCACCCACGTAGGGAATCCCTGACAACACTCCATTAGCCAGAGTGTCCAAGTAACCAGAAGGCCCCAGGGATGTTCAGTTGAGAAGCATAATGATGATGAATTCTGTCCATATTGTTTATGATTTAACAACTGGTTGATTATGTAGGATGCTCTGGGTCACTCCTGGGAAGCTATTTAAACAAATATTCTGCAGTTAAATGATCTAATTGAACAAGTGTTGTCAGGTTCTTGGAAGAGAACTAGGATCTAAAGCTATTCATAGATTCTGAGAATTGGAAAGTGCTTCCAATATGTTCTAATAAGATCCCTTTAGAGCAGAGAGTAAACCTAGGCCTCACGAAGTGAAGAAACTTTCTTGAGGTCAAAATTTGCATTCTTGACACATACCCTGATGTCATTTCCCTCACATGGGCAGCTCCCTGGTGATACGGAAAGGACACTGGACTATCAACCACAAGACACGTCTCCGGTGCAGTGAGTGGGCTTGGGCAGCGGTTTGCCTTTCTGAGGTAAGTCCACTGTAAAGCTCTTAGAAGCCTGCCAATTATATACTCTTTTGGAGGAAAATGATTTCTTAGAGTTATTTTCTACAAAAATTGCTAGCAATAGTCTATGCTTCGGGTGTTAAGCAAAATCAACTCTTCCACCTCATCACAACCTTTTAGGCCAGGGAGCGGGGAGCAGTCAAAAGCAATCACATATAAGACAAACATAGGAAAATGAGCAATTCTCTTTAGGAAGCTTGAATTCGAGGCATAGCAAACTCTCTTGTCATCCCACATCTTTTCTCCTCCCTAGGAGACCCTCCTATTTTTTTGTTTTTGTTTTTGTTTTTGTTTTTGTTTTGTCTTTCCTTGTATACCCTATGTGTCTTTGGAGTGGGTTCTAAATACACAAATCCAATCTGAGCAATCCTATCCCTCTCACAGCATTTGGTTCAAGAAAGAATCAGCACTCAGCATTCCCCTAGCAGCTGTTATTTGGCCAGAAGGGGACATATGACTTAAGTCAGGCTATCAGGCTGAAGGGAAGGACGTTACCCCATGCTTTCCCTACCAGTCTGCACATAAAAAAGGAAAGCATGCTGCCCAGCTGCTTCCGGCAGGCATCTTGAAGCCATGAGGGAAAGGAGCCAAAGTCAAGATCAACTCTTAAAGGGACAAGGAGCTGGGCAAATCAGAGACACGGATCCAGGTGAACGTACCTTGCCTTGAGTTCATCCTTCCTCTACCTGAGATTTTAAATGTCTCTATCTCTTAAACATGTCCAAGACTCTTTCCATATCTTACAACTATCAACATCTTAATTAATGGACAAGTTTAATTAAAATACACATAGAAGAAGACAAGTCCCTGGAAATCACAGAAATGGAGTTAAGGGACTGATCTGGTACTGTCCCTTAGAGTTTGTAAGCACAGGGTCCCGTGTGCCATGCTGCTGGGGAGACACATTCCATGCTACCCCATATTCCTTAGTCTCTGCCAAGCTCCAGGGATTGAAATTTAACCTAGTGTGTCTCTCCTGACTTTCGAGGAGCTTCGCCCAACATAGTCTCTAACCTTCCCTTTCTCTCTGTGAAATAAAGTTGATAATACTTGTCCTGCAACCTTCCTAGTCCACCAAATAAGTCCACTGGTCATTTCCAAAACCTCAGCGATTTCTCTTCTATTCATTCTCTCTCTGTCCCCCTGGCCCTCTCAGAGAAGACTGGTGGCATTTGAGCCTAAACAGGTACCATTTCACTCTACAGATAAGCCAGATGTTCTGAGACACTAGAAGATTCCATCAAGATAGAAGTGCCTCCAGCCCACTCCCTGGCGTGCCCTCTGACAGTTGTGTGGCTTTTGGAACTCTTTTTATTACATCCAGGTGCAAGATAGTACTAGAACACATCGAATCACTTCTGTTCCTTCCCTGAGAACTTGTGACACATACAGACTAGAGCCAGTTCTGAGAATGAGACACATCTAATTGCATTGCGTGTGTCTCCTGGTTCCCTCCCCAACACGGGACACTTTAGACAGGGGCCCCCGGGGAGCAGGGAACAGGGGAGGCAACCTGGAATAAGACCCCCCACAAAATTGCATGTTGGAAGCTGAAAAGCATCCACAAGCCTTATCCCTTCACCAAGGATGCAGGAGATAGTCACTTGTCCCAACCCTAGAACTCCACCCCCCAAATATTGTTTCAATCCCCCTGGGCAAGATACAACAGCATTCGGATGCTTTATCTGAGAACCAGGGAACTTAGGGTAGAGAATCGTCTAAGTCCATTCAGAGGCATAGTTTTGGTTACAGCATCTCCTGGAAAGGAATTCATGAGACTCCTGGAATCCAACATGTGAGCCAAGCAGCTTCTCTCTGGTCTCAGTGTTCTGAACTGTTCTGTGGAGTTTCACCTGTCTCCAGGGTTTCCCTGAATCACAAAAACTGAGTAAATGTGGAAAATAAAGCATAATTTTCAAGTATTTGAAGAGTATGAAACTATTTCCCATCCTCCCTCCCTCTTCCCCCATTCTTTCTCTCTCTCTCTCTCTCTCTCTCTCTCTCTCTCTCTCTCTCTCTCTCTCTCTCTCTTTCTCTCGTAAGGAGCATGAAAAGGGGGTGACTTGCCTCCATGTCCTCATGCTTTACCTTTAGTCTTAGCCTTCTGAGGGACTATGGTCCTCTTAAGGCCTCCCCAGTTGGGAAAGACATGGCCTCCAGAGGTGATCCCTTCTTGCAAAGAACATCTCCCCTGGCACACCAGGAGTTGTCTCAGCACTGGGCTTCCTCTCCAGGTCTCCTGCCCCAGGAGCAGCTGTGCAGGATTAGCATAGGACCTCAGCAGTTCAGCTGTGGGTCACGGCAGGCCCCTTGCACAGACTTGGGTGCTGTCGGTTCTCAGGCAGGTCTTTCTGAGATCATCAGGATCAGGGTGGATGTCAGCATCTCCACCTGGCTCCTGACCTGCCTTGAAACACATGGATAGGAGGGGACAATGACCCACAGGGCGAAGAAAACGTCTGCTCTTCTTCCCACTCTACACTTTTCTCTCTTTTCAGCTTAGCAGACTGCAGTTCAAGTCAGGGTCAGGGAGAGGGGGCTGTGAAGGGGGTTCAGATTTCAGACACAGAGGGAGTGGGGAGGCATGTCTGGGCTTCTGGTGAAAGACATTGTAGAGAAAATGCTCTCATTCTCCCCGGGTCACTGCTGAGTGCCTTCTATGTGCCAGACTCTATCTTGGGCCAGGGATGGCCCCTCCAAAGCCCAAAGCCAGGGGAGAGAGGTATGAATGATGACAAAAGTGTTTGCAGTAGCACACACTTTAAGAAAAGGGCCATGAAAGGTAGGTGGTGCCGCTATGAAAACTTTCAGGGTGTTTGCTGTCTGGACAGAACAACCAGTAAGGAAGGGGTGCACTCTTCTATCTGGAGACAGAAGAAGCTCACGTGACACGATTTCTAAAACAATCCTCTGCCCCACGCTGACGAAGGTCAAGCTTAGTCTCGTCTCTTGAATGGGGTCCCTGAAGCTGTGCAGGACACACGATCTGTGTGCCCCCACGCAGTTGCCCTGCCTGATGTGGGCTGGCCTGGAGAAATGTTTATTCCGTCAGCCCATCTGTCAACAAATACGGATGAAATGCCTGCAATGTACCAGATCCGGCAATGCCATGTTTTCTGTGTTTGAGGGGAGCCCCATCCGTCTGCATTTTCAGGAGGGCAAGAGATTGACTTTCTCCTGTGCATATCCCTCACCCCAGGACACACAGCTGCTCTGTAAATATTTGTTGAATGAATGAAAGAAACATACAACAGTGACACAGACCTACAGTCATAAGAGTAAGCGTGACAGTAGGCAGTAGTCCTCTCGGTTTTTCTTCTCCTTTGACAAATACCAACCATGAATAAGATACTGGTACACATATGGAAAATGGGACAGAATGTTTTCGTTGGAAAGTTCTTGAGGAGAAAAAAAAAACAAAACAATCCCTACTTACTGATCCTCTCATTTCCTCCTGGCGTTTCCTCCTTCCTCTGCGTCAGACTAGCCTAGGGCCTATCACCAATCCATCAAATTATAAAAAGTTTGATGATGTGTATACAGATAAGGACTTAAGAGATAATCTCATGAAGGGAGTGTTTGCAAGCTGGGTAAAGTTTCTAAAATTGAATCGTTTGGGCAACCTTTATTGGAGCCAGTGGACAAAACTACCTTATAAGCCACAAGAAATCAAAGATCAATGAAACATCTCTCCAAGGATAAAATACATGACATCTAAATACAAATCCAACTGCTGTTAAGTCTAGAAACCTGTAGAGCTACGCTGGGAATTAGAAGAAGGAAAGCTGGAGCCCAGGAGGTTATTCAGGGTAAGCAGCATTGAGACATATCACCCTGTTACCTGTGCAGGCAATGAGGGGACCGGACAAGCCGTTCTTTGGGGAGTCAATGACATGAACAAAGAGGAGAAATGCATGGGGAGTTTCCCGTTCCGCTAGGATATCCATGATAACAACAAGAATAGCTAATGTTTTTGAGATCCCACTATGCACCCTGTATTTAATCCTCATGACTGAGCAAACAGGTAATGGTGCTACTTCCATTTTACAGGTGGAAGAAACAGAGGCATAAAGAAGTTAAATCATTTGTCCAAACCTGCATCTTTTAAGTGCAGAAGTCAGGGTTTAAATTCAGATCATGGAATGGCCATGAAGTGGAGGGCTCTGCCTGCCAGACCAGGGAGCCTGAACTTAATTTTATGTACCTTGGGATTTGACAGGCTCAGAGATAAGCTGTGATTAATCTAACAGCAGTGACTAGGATCAAGTGCAAGAGACACAAGACAGAACTTTCAATTAACAGGCTAGGGGAATTCCACCCAGGCCTGTGACCTTCGCAGATCTAAGACATGAAATCGATTGCAATGGCCAAGTTGAATTACCTTCGTATTCAAATCCCCATTCCCATGCGTTGATGTGTATTTGAAAATTCTTCTGTAAAACTACAATTTCTTACTCCCACTTAATTAAGCACCTAACACCCTGCTTTTCTAAAGCTTCAGGATATTTTAGCACCACAGGTTCTTCTTAGACTATATGACTATAGGTGAGGGTTGAGCTGTGTTTCTCAAACTGTTTCCCAGGTACTACTGATCTTGTAAATGTCAGGGTCCCCATTCACCCACAGAAAAAAAAAAAGACTGAGCTGCTCAATAAGTTTAGAAAACGTGCTATTCTATCTTGCCCACCCTCTGGGAGAACTACGACACATATTTATAAATTAGAAGTTCTGATTGCTCTTTGACAGCAAAGCAAGTTGAACTTTGTCTAATCCAGTTTTCCGAATAGATTTAACCACAAAACGCAGCATTCACCTGTTACAACCCAAGGTATGGTGATCTGCAGCAAATTCTTGGAAGACACTGCCTCAAGAGAGTCTTCTTCTCACTTTCTTCCCTCCTGCAATATAAGTACTAGGAAGAATAATAATCACTTCTATTCATTCCCCTCAAGGGTTTTTCCAAGTACTTTTACAAATGACATCTTATCTTGTAATACAAAATAAGTTGCAAATTCCTTCTTTGCCCTTCTTTGAAGCACAATCCCAAGCGATTACAGTTATGGAGGTATATCTCAGAAAGTGAACACCCATGTCTATCTTTCTTTCAGATCAGATAGGCAAAATATTCTACTTGAAAAAGAGAGAGAAGTCCTTTCCTCCTACCAGATTTTATCAGTTTCTCGGAATTACTTAAAATGTGCTTAGAATAGTAAAAGTCAAAGAGTAACACATCTCAGCTCCCTTAAGAGGTCCCCTCCCAGACATTCATTCTGATACAAATTACTTTCTGTTAAGGATTGCTTTACAAGGAACACAATAAATGTAAAGTAAAACACTTTAAAGAAAATGAGGGGGGTTTTATCAATAGGGTATTTTAATGGTCAAGTGACTTCCCCTCCCAGAATTTCTTGCTTTTAAAAACAGAGTAAAATCAGAGGGCAATGCCTAATTCTAAGGAATGGATTTGCAATATGGGGGTCAGGTTGCAAGGGAAATATTTGGGGAGGTGGGGGGATGTTCTTTTTACCCCTCAAATCACCTCACATAGATGATTGCCATCTCCTCCCTTACCAGGTATGTTCTGATCATTCCTACTCATTCTGTCTCCACCTGAATTCCTAGAAGGTGTGGACATTGAAATCACAGCTGATGTGAACACTGGCTCCCTCACTAATTCACTATGGTGTTTCTTAAACAAACGTTATCTTGGTTTCCTTTAGCCTTAATCATAAAATCACGCTGTGTAACACCACTGTGTGGTTGCAAGGATGAGACTGGAACAAATGCACAGGAACCAGCACCCCGCCTGGGCGTTGGCAGGACCCAGCAAGCATGAGGATGCAGACCTACATTTGCCTTCACAGATTGCAGGCAAAGAGGGAACCAGGAGTCCACATTACCCCAGGGGACCCCAAGAAGATGGCTTCTGAGATCTGCTTAACATGAGACGCTTGTCTTCTCTCTCCTTATGGAAAACCAAGGGGAGCCTCAAGAAGATCATGGTTTATCACCATTTCTCTACTGCATTCTGGTCATCCTACACCGACACATTCTCGGGTGCTCGGTGCTAGAAAGCGGGGTAGGGGAGCACTTATTTTCTCTCCTCTGCAGCAGCCGTGGTCACAGAACCGCGCAGGAGAGGAGGACTCTAAGTTCAGGAAGCTGGAATAGGGGCAGGAAGCCAGGAGGCAGGCAGGTTCTCAGCAACCATGCCAAGTTCAGCAGCTTGAAAAAAAAAGCCATACTAACCTCCAAGGCCCAGAAGTCACCATCTGGAAAAGGAAAACCACCACCAACGAACTATACCACGGAGAGCATTGGTTCAAGTTTGATTTCCCCCTTGAACTGCCCCAATTTCTACTTCTATTTTGTTTAAAGGGAAAGGTGCTGGCAGGAACGAAAGCAAGTAAGCAGGCAGGCAGAAAGAGAGAGAGAAACTAAGCATTTTATTTTATTTTTATTCAGTTATTCATCTTGGTTTTTCCCACCTTCCCCTATGGCCCGGGGCACAAACCCAGGATCTTGGGATGTGTGTGACCTCTTCCACCAGGCCACAACCCAGTTTCTGCTTCTTGAAAGATAAAGGCTTTGGTCACCAATCATGATTGTGAGCGCCCCAGAAGGGGGAGGACTGCTATGGCGCTATGATAAGCATGGACCTGCAGTCTTCAATATCATGATTATGACCGGGCTGACGCCCACCCATTTACTTCCACTGACCTCCCAGGGGCAGGCAGATCTGTGGGCAAAGAGGGCAGATAAGGAGGAGGCCTTCCAGCCTGTTTCCCCCAGCCTGAGAGAGGCACCCCAGCCTCCACACCCCCCTGCCACCCACTTCACTTCTCCTTTCCTCTGGAATCTTCCACACATGACATCTGCTCTCACCTGCACCCACAGCTCCTGTGTGGCCACAGGCTTTACAGGCACAGGGACCCCTGTCCAGTCACCTCAGGCCCCAACCAGAAAGCTGCTTCCTGGGCTGAATGTGTTCCAGTCCCCACATTCAGTAGGATGGTGGGCAGGGGTCCTGAATGCAGCGCTTTGTGTTTTCCCAAGCCAACATTCCTTCCCAACAGCTGTGTTTATACAAACCGGAGGAGAGGGAGAGAAGGGACAGTGTCATGGGGATGACATCACTGTCCTGTCTGCTTCAGTGGGCAGGAGGAGGCGGGTGGAAGTCACAGCAGGCTGCGTGCGCACGTGGAGTGTCTGCGCATGTATTTACCAGACCAGACGATTGACTCCTTCTCTCCACGCGGCTCCCTCCCCACTGTCTCCAGAGCCTCCTGATTCACTTTGCAGAACACACTTCCCCGAAACAGCACCCTCTGAGGAAGGCTGGAATCCGGGCTCATGCTCACTCTGTCTAATCTCTTTAACCAGCCCCCTCCTGAGGAAAAGTCTGACAGGAGGCAGAGTCCTTAAAGTGAATTAAAATGCATCCAAGGAGAGATTAGGCCCCAAAGTCATTCCCATAGCAGACAAAGGCCCCTTTCATGCAGACCCCAGTTGCTTGGAGTCCTGTAAACAGAGATTAAGGAACACTTTCTCAGAACCTGAAGGCTCTGGCTCTTCCGGAGACTGACCAGCACAGTTTACTCAGGTTAGACCTTAAGAACTCAGCTTCTACCTCCCTATACTTGGCTTCTTAAAGTTCAGACTGACAGGGAATTGCTCCGCCAGGGCAGACACATTCGCCACTCATTCAGTCAGGTCTTTTCTTAACACAATCCAGGTGTACAAAGCCTTCACCTGTTCCTTTCTTAGCTTGTACCAGAGGATGCCATGGGATAACTCCCCAGCCTGCTGCCTCAGACCTCAGACCTCAGACCTCAGACCTCAGGTAAGAGGTCCTTCCACAGCAATCCATCCATGGTCCTTCCTGCAGCCTCCTCACCTGCAGCTATCTTATGGAGCATCTACTTGTCTCTGGTGGGAACACACATGATGTGACTGCAAAGAGATGGCCAGAATAGCATCTCTATTGTCAAGACAGGTCTGTGTGTTTGAGAAAAGACAGATGAGTAGCCTCCAACATCCTCCCCTAGAGGAACAGAACATCCAAGGACCGGTGTTGCAAGAGATGAAATGAAAAGCAGACAGATTATAAAGACCCTTGTGTGCTAATGAGAGTTTGAAGAACTGCCATCTTCAGCTTCAGAGTACTGAGCGGTTTTAAACGAGGTGCATTCCATGACTGGACATGCATTGGAGAGCGCCCTCTGTACAAGACTGGAGGCAGACACACCAGTCAGAAAATTACTCCAAGAACTCAGGGAAGAGTTGGTGAGGATCTGATGGCTGGTGGAACAACACCAGGGTTGGAGAGAAGGAGTGCATATGTGAGAGATTAAAGAGAAAAGGAGGAAGTAACTGGCTTTAACTGGACATGAAGAGTGAAGAAATGAGATAAGTATTTAAATTGGTGACCCTAAGTAAAGCTCAGTGAGTGGACCTCATCCAATCCGCTGAAGGACTGAGTAGAATAAAAGACTGCTCTCTCCCACGCAAGGTGGAATTCTGCTACTAGATGGTCTTGGGATTCGAGCAATAGCATCAGCTCTTATTCAGTTTCCAACCCAATGGTGAAAATTTTGGACATTCCGACCGCTGTAACGACACGAGCCAAATCCTTCAAATACATTTCCTACTGGTCCTGTTTCTTTGAAGAACTGTGGCTAACACAACACATAACTCTTTAAGTCTCCCGCTTATTGCAAACTCGGCAGAAGAGAGGGAATTGCTGCTGACTGTGGGATTGTGTGCAAAAAGGCGAACATGTAGACCCACCAAGAGGAACAGTGTGTGTGTGCCCTAGTGACTCAGGTGCTATGTCAGAGGCTGGGGTGTAGACCAGGAAAAATCCAAGGACCCACATTCAAGATCAGGCTGGGGGGACAGACCAAAACAAATAAAAACAGTAAATATAGGTGCATCCTCTTTCCTTCCTCTCTTAAAAAAAAGAGAGGTGCTTCTTCCTCTCTTAAAAAAAGGAAAAAAGCTGTAGACTTAAGAGTTATCCACAGGTGAATGGTACTTGAAGCCAGAAGGATGGAAAGAGCTACCACAAATCTCCTTCAAAGACTCAAAAAAATGATTATGTCCTATTTCTTGTCTTCATCTGAAATAAATTAACTGCTTTGTACAAACATTCAAATGTTTTGAGAAAAGGAAAAGGAGATTCACTAAAATAAACAAAATCATCATAGCACCCATAAAGTCTGTGTACTTCTATAGACCTCACCAGGATCATAATTCCAGATGTTAAAATAATTACACTGTCACCTCGTCTCCTGTCAGACATCCCACTATCCAAAGCCATTAGGTGACAGCAGTCAGCTTGGGTTATCTCTTCAGTTTCTATTCCTTCTCCTTATTACCAAATCATCCTGGCCCCAAAGCAGGAAGGTAGGGCTTTGTCTTCTGTCTGAAACAGACTAAGTTGGAGACTGACCACTATTCTAAGGCTTCTCAATGAAAGAACAGGGACCCCTTCCTCTGGGCCCCCAGGGCTCCAGCATGGACCCGGCAGCACTGAGCTTCTAGCTGCAACTCCGATCGCTGGGTTACTGCGCAGCCCTCAGCGTGTCAGTTCTCTTCTCTGCCTCCGAGGAACAGGGGTGGGCCTGGGCGCTCTGGCAGGTCCCCTGGATATTTAGGATTCTGCTCCTCTAAGATAGCACATGCTATTTTCTGGGAGAGCCTCCCATTCAGAAGGAACTGGGGTAACTCCATCATGCATTTGTTAGCTTGCCAGCATGTACATAACCAACACACACACACACACACACACACACACACACACACACACACACCCCACAACAAAAACACACTTCTGCGTTCACTATTCCATGTCCTTGTGTTGACTTCAGTACCACCCCGGCACTGTCTGACTTCTCTTCATTCCCATCTGCACAAGAAGGTTCTGGAACAGTGCACAGATGGGAAACCTCAGAGAAAAGAGAAAGGCAAAAAGGATGCAATGAAAGGTAATCAAAAGTTCCCCCAACCTACCCTTTTTTAAAAATGGAAAAGCTCTTTGTCTTTCATATTTTACTCAGCTGCTTCATCGGTCGTCAGGGAAAAACCCTCTTCCCTTCGCTCCTCGAGGAATCTCGACTCACTTTCCTCTTTTAATTATTTGTGCCGTTTGTAACATCTGTGCACATTCTGCAGCCTGACAGTTTTATGTTGCTTGTGTGATACA
The DNA here is from genome assembly GCA_004363575.1 of Solenodon paradoxus. Classification (NCBI taxonomy): domain Eukaryota; kingdom Metazoa; phylum Chordata; class Mammalia; order Eulipotyphla; family Solenodontidae; genus Solenodon; species Solenodon paradoxus. The sequence goes on from RJWH01000575.1 coordinate 482,797, forward strand.
AAGTAAGGACAACCACATTCCCAGGCCAAGAAGCTCACTGGTGATGTCCAGAGAGGAAGGAAGCCGCTCCTTCCAGGAACGTAGCTCACTGACATGGTCCATCAAGTCACGATACAATCTGTCTGGAAGCTCCTTCAAAGCAAAAACTTAAACCAATATTTTCTCATGTTCTACGTACAGGCACGCCTCAGAGCTATGTCAGGTTTAGCTCCAGATCACCTCAGTAGAGCAATGTAGTCACTTAAGTGTGTAATAGAATTATGTCTAAAACTACAGGCACATACCTGCACTTAAAAATGCTTTCTTGTAAGAAGTGAGAGCCATCAGCAGAACCTTCAGGAGTCATGTTTTTTTGGCTGGCGGAGGCTGCTGCCTCAGGGTTGATGGCTGTTGGCTGATCTGGGTGGTGGCTGCTGAAGGCTGGGGGTGGATCTTATTTCTTAAATAAGACAACAGTGAAACTGACCACATCAGTTGACTGTCCCTTTCACAAAACATTTCTCTGTAGCACTGTAATGTGCTTGAGAGTATTTTGCCTGCAGTAGAAGTTCTTTTGAAATTGAAGTTGGTCCTCTCAAAACCTGACACTGCTTTATCCACCAAGTTTATGTCATCTTCTAAATCCTTTGTTGTCATTTCAACAATATTCACAGTATCCTCAGCAGAAGTTTTATTTTTCTTCTCAAGAAACCACTTTCTTTGCTCATCCCAGAAACATCTCATCAGTTGGAGTTGTATCACGAGATTGCAGCAATTCTGTCTCCTCTGCAGGCCCCACGACACTTCTCAGTCTCATTCCACCGCATCTGCAATCACTTCCTTCACTGAAGTCTTGAAACTCCTCAAAGTCATCCAAAAGCATTAGAGTCAACTTCCTCCAAAGTCCTGCGGATTTTGACCTCCTCCAATGATTCACAAGTGTTCTTACTGACATCTAGAACAGCAAACCCTTTCCAGAAGTTCTAATCCACAATGTCTGCCCAAGTTTTCCAGACCCTAACTTTATCTTAGCTTAGTAATGTTCACCTTTGGGGACAGTACTCTGTATCAGTCAGTAGGGAACTTAAGAATCTTCCTGCCAAGCTTGAGAGCCATGAAGAAGGGCACCAGTCTGTAGGATAAGGAAGAGATTCTAATAGACTTTAGATTCAGGATCTCTGTGTTTGGATTCTATGCCTTGCAGGCTGCTATGTAACCTTAGGCAAATCACATAACCACTCTGAATCCTTCAGCAGCTTGCAATGTGGAAATGGCAAATGGAGAAGAACTTAGGATCTAACTCGATTCAATCCTAAGACCCCATGACCACGGCCAGCCTCCAATCCTCATCCAGCCTCCCTTTGCCCCATGGTTGTAAAGGGTTCTGGTAAGGGCTGAAACTTCCAGAAGGAGAGGATGCTCCGCCCCTGCACACCACTGATTCCTTGTCCAAGCTATGTGGTAGGAAAGGAGGAGGCGTTTTCCTTTCTTTCCTCTTTTTTTGCTTTGTTTTTCTTTTGCAAAACACTTGAGAAGCTTGAAGAAAACAATCTTTATGAGTTGCTGCGAAGATGTAACTCTAGATGGCCTCCCAGATGGACCAGGCTGCCAAGTGTCAGGCCTGAGACCACAAAGAGAAGGAGGGTTTCCGCACAAAGGAGGCATGAGTTTGGGAGTGGACGATCCAAGGCTAAACCAAAATAAACGAACCTGTCATAGTCTGAATGCTAAGGCAGGCAAAGCTTCCTCCAGCCCCTAAGGCCTCCCATCTTCTGAGTCAGACTATAGATGGCTCCCAGATGGAGATCAGGGCTCACGGAGAAGGGATAAAATGGCTTTGTCCATTCCCCGTTTCATGGAAAGGATTTCTGCTAAAACGCCAGAGAATGATGTGGAAAGGCTGACAGGTTGGTTTTCTGATGATCCCGCCTGTCTTCTCCATTCTCTGTCATCCTGCCGAAGGTCCGAGGTCTGACACTGGAAAATAGTTCACTTGTTGATTTCTCCTTCCAGGATGAGTATATCCACTTCTAGTTCTCAAGAGAGTCCTCATCCAGACTCAGTTCATTTTCTCTTCCGATTTGCTTGGCCTCACCTGCCACAGGACCTCCATGGCTTGCTCAGAGAGTCGCTGAGAGCCCTACTGCTCTATCATCTCACCTTCCAAATCCCCTCAGGGTCCCCACGGGGCAGGAGTTGGGTTTTGGTGTGGTCTCCTGCCTGCTCCGTATGGTCTGAGAGTCATGGAGGCTATGGAGCCTCTAACCCGAGCAACCAGGACCAACCCAGTCAGATGCTGGAGGTTCTGACTTCCCAGCAGCTGCCTAAAGAGTAAACTCCAAATAAAGAGAAGCAAGTGTTCCACATTCTTCTGTCTTGCTCTCTATTCTCCCAAAGAACTGCCCCAAGATATTCCAAGATTATTCTTTCTATTCTCTCCAAAGATTTCCCAAGTGCCCAAACAATTCCCCAGGTGTCTTCTCGCAAGCAATGCATCACTTTGGATTTTCTTTCCCTCTTTTCTTTCTTTATCTTCTTTAGTCCTTACTCTTTCTGTCCTTAGATTGTGTTTTAAAAAAAAACACACACACAATTAGCCAGTGTGCCTGGGGCTCTGTGCTCTAAAACATCTGGCCTCAAACAGCCCTCAGGACAGTTTCCCTCTCTCCCACTGGAGGGATTCATTCAGACTGCTCTCACCCCCACCAGCTTAGTGTTCTATTGCTTCCCCCTTCAAATTGTGTACCTCCCAAATGGAAGGGGGATAGTGGGTCTCTCCAGAAGTTACACCAATGCCCACTGTCTTATATTTACTTTGTTTTTCATTTCATTTATTTTTGGTTATATACCCTAAAGATGGAGTTTCAGGATGCCCTTGATTGATTTATCAAAAAGTAAGATACAAATCCACGTACATGCCTTTCCAAGGATCCAGAAAAAATAAAATCTCATTCACATAGATCCTGCATGGGTCTGCCTCTGTGCAGCAAAGAAGACCCAGACCAATCATTTGCCCTGGCAGAGCCACCCTGGACTAGCATTTCCCAGAGTCTGATCAATAGAACACTGGCTGTATGGCATATTGAAAACTGAACGGTCCCATTCTCAAATATTCTTGGGTGCCTGGAGGGTAAACAAAATTAAGTAGATCCCTCACCCTGTGGCAGAAATTCTACACGCACCAGGTCCTGGGAGAATTCTCTCTACTCTTCAAGCTTCAAGTTGCAGGCTCTTTGGATCCCTATTGAAACTGTAGTTGTGTGGAGTCAATCTTTCTCTTCTGCCTCTTGGAGAAAATATTAGAAGTCTAGAATAAACGAAGATGAGCTCAAGTATGAAGGACTAATTCTGGAGCACGCCCTCATTGTCTAGGCGACCGAGACGAAGGTGCAAACCGTGTTAATCCTACGCAGACCACGTGACTCTCTGGATTCACAGCCAGGGGCCAGGGTGGAAAGAGGGAGGGGAAGGAAAGGGGAAGAGTTTGGGGAGGTGGGTGGGAAGTGGGTGCAAAGTTACACCTTTGTAGTGACTCACAAAGACTGTTTTCTTCCAACAATTTCTTCCTTAAATGCTTCTTCCTCCTACCTACTTCCTTCTTCCCAGTCCCCTCCATCAAATGATTGTGATCAGATGCACACACTTCCTGCTCACATAATGTTACAGCTACTCCCTCCCGCCACCTTCTGTAACGACTGTCAACTTGACTGTGCAAGCTCCAGCAGAAAGAAGAAACTGAGGCACAATTCACCTTCTCAACCCGCATAATTTCATACTTAGCCCCCTCCCTACCCAACGCAATTGAGACCGCAGGTGTTGAAGATTAGATTCAAGGCAGGCTGTCTTCCCCTCAACCAGAGCTTCTTAAACCCCCTTTTCAGTTCTAGGATTAATAAAGTGCAACCAGAAATGTTGCTGCTGTCAGTCCTGGGGGTTCAAACTGCCACCACTACATAAAATCTCTGGAGTGAAAGCTTCAGTAAGCAAAGCAGGCTAATGACTCCTGTCCCTCCGGTAATAAACAGCGGAAATGAGCTGCTGGAGAAGCCCCCGGCCACATAAATCCAAGTGTTGGCGGGTCTGCCTGCCGGGACGGCAGCTGCATGCCGCCGAGAAGGGACAAAGCATGAACTGGGAGTGCAGAGAGGAAAGGGTGAAGGGAGACCACCAAGCCCAGTGCCCTCCTTTTGCACACGAAGAGACAGAAGTCCAGACATGAGTTAGAGGTGGAGCAAAGGCTAGAACCCTGGACTAATCTTCCCAGAGCAATTCTTTCTAGAGCTCAGCTGACGTGTTTTGAACAAAAGCCTCTCTTTGGGTCCCTAAGATGTTCATGTACGCCACCCAAGTTTGGGCAGCCGGTGATATCAGCAAACAAAGGGAAATTAGAATATGGAGAAAAAGTTGAACCGCCCTGCCTCTATTTCCCCTCTCTGAAGGCAGGGGGTGTGCT
>RJWH01000575.1:487328-687131 GCA_004363575.1 Solenodon paradoxus
GAGAGAGAGAGAGAGAGAGAGAGAGAGAGAGAGAGAGAGAGAGAGAGAGAGAGAGAGAGAGAGAGAGAGAGGAAGAAGAAAAAGAAGAAGAAGGAGGAGGAGGAGGAGGAGGAGGAATAAGAGAGAGGAATATAACTATGGTATACAGAGCAGAGAGAGTGAGAGAATGGAGGAGTAAGAGAGCGGAACTTTGAGCAAAATTCCTCCCTGTATAACTCAGCACAACTCTTGGAAACGAGGCCAGAACCCACTCCAGGGCGCCCAAGACGCTCACCCCAAAAAGGGAAAGGCACCTAGTTCGTGACCCTTCTATTTTCACACGGCTTCTTGCTGACCCTCACAGACCGGGAATCCTATCTGCAACAGGAGTTTAACCCAAACCCCAGGCAAAAGGAAAGATCTGCAGGGTCTCAAGGAGCCCCTCTGACTCCCGCGATCTGGAAACCCGCCCTCTGACCACTTTCCAAGCCTGGATCCACAGACCTGCCATGCGGAGTTCACAGCAAAGCGAGCATGGAGGGGGCTCCCAGCCGGGGTAAGTGATAGCACGTGGGATACTGTGTTCCAGGAGTCACTCGCAAGGTCACTTACTTCCCGTCCTCCTGCCAGACTGGCATTCGGATGATTTTCTCGTCTCTGGCTTTTGGAAAAACACAGCCAGAAAAAAAGAGAAAAAAAGCTTCTGATCAATCCAGCGCCCTCTCAGGTCCCAGCCACACACCATGCAGAACCTGACACTCAGTGCCCCATGAGGAAGGAGACGCCCAGGCTCTCACACTGCACACACCTGGCCAGGGGAGGCCGGGTCACCTCTATCTAAAATGCCTCAGAGCTCTTCGATTCCAGGGCACTCTGATCTATGATTTGATGCCAACAAAACAGGGCAGGCCAACATCTCCCAAGTATGTTCGTTTTTGCTGTGAACCCAGCCAGTGTAAGTTCTGCAAAGCTAGTGGATACATGGCTAGGATAAAGGCTCACCAATAATGTTGGACCATTTTGTTCTCCACGCCCTGGTTTCGGGAAAAGTCCAAAAGCATAGGTCTTGATACACCCTGGTAGCTCAGGTGTTACGCCAGCAACTGGGGTGCAGACCATATAAAACCCAAGGACCTAGGGCAAGGGGTTCCAACCAAAACAAATTGAAAAAAAGCGCTTCCTTCCTTCCTAACAACAACAAAAAAGTAAATGAACATCTCTATCACCACCCTAGCCCTTTGACTAATGCTCGTCAAAGTTTTTCGAAAAAGAGAGGGTATGGCAGTTGGAACAAGTTGGGGGATACTAGAAGGTACCCAGATGGGACACAGACTCAACTGCTTCACCTTTTCTGGCATCAGGGACAGGTGACCCCAACGTTGGGCACTCCTTTGAATGTCCCCCATCCCCCTTGACCCCCTTGAGGGTTCTTGGGCCCCATTCTGTCCACACACAAGCAAACCATTTTCCCTCCATCAAGCCCTCGCCAGCACCCCCAGGGTCTTGTTTGTTCTACGGACCAGGAAAGCTGGCCAGCGCTGAGCCTTGCAATCTAAGGCACCAGCCCACCCCAGGACAGGACATTCAGACGCTGGGCTACCATCCAGTTCCCGGGATCAAGATGCCTCTTCTTCAGGGAAAATCTCCCCTGTACCAGAGAACAGTGGTATGTTCAGGAAAAAAATATCCCAAACTGCACAACAGTTTCTCAGCATACTTCCTGGAAACCTTCTAGAATACTCTGTGAATTCCTCTTGGGTTGTACCACAAAGGACACAGATTTTGCACTCTTTAGCCAAGTTGTCATGTACTAGGCACAAATCATTGCTCCATGCACCCAAGAAGCTGCATGAGACCAATAATTAACATCTTCTGAAGGCCTGCGGGCCATTGGTTGATTCCATTAGCTGAACTCTGGCTCCAGAGCTTCTCCCAGGGCAAAACATCTACACAGGCTTATTTCTAAGAGGGAAAAATCACAAACGAAAGTTTCTTATGGTCAAGACAACTCAGAATCCACATGGATTGTCTTCTAGAGCCCCCAACCAGGGCCATGCCTAGAATATCCCCAGGAAAGTTACTTGTTTTGAAATTGCTGAAAGACTGGTAACTCAGATCTTCTAGTCTGGAGGAAAATGCTCCAAAATGTCTATATTAAACCACTACAACTACTTCTGCTACTCAAGCCCACTTTCTTATGTTCTCCTAAAGACTTCCTGGGTCTCCTAAATGCCCAGAGAATTGCTTCCTAACTCCTGGAGCTTTCCTGAAAGCCCTTCATGATTTGTACCAAATCTACAGACGTAAAGTGAAATCCTATCGTGCTTATTACGCACTCTGTGCCCCAACCACACCATCTGGTCACTTGTCCTCACACTCTGCACTTGGTCCCATGCTTTTCTTCTCCTTGTCTGATGTTCCACCAACACCACTACCACTACCCATATGCTCCGTCCCTTCCTAAGGGACCTGATCGATGGCCGTGTACTCCGGGAAGCATTCTCCTTCAAGTCAGAATTGGCAGCTCCCACCACTGTCTTCCCATGGAAGGGAACACCGGTTAGGAGAAAGTTAAGGCAAAGGCTCGTTCGTTAATCCACTCAAACATCTACTAAACTTCCAGAGTCTGCTAAGCCCTCAGCACCTTGTTAAGAACTATCACTTCACAAAATTGAATGCAACGCAGTTGACTCTTTGGACGGCTCAGAGTCTGATGGGATAGTCAGAAAATGGCCTTGGGAATTATTGGACTGAGAGATGGCAGCCACCAGGACCATTAGCGTTGAACTCAGCAGTGCTTCTGACTGTCCCTCCAGCAAAGCTTGGAGGTGTTCGCTATGCCTTCTTTAACAAGACTTCACAGATGAAATCAGATGGGGTTTACTGAAGGTGCAGCAGAAAATGGCACTGAATTGGGAGCCCACTGTCCCAATTCAACTCAATTCAATGATCTTCAGACAACATTTCTGGAGCCCTCCAAAGTCATTCTTCTACATGAAACGAAGTTCAATCCTTGATGACTGGGCCCCAATTTTAGAAAGTCACGCTTCATCCCATGTAGGCTAGGGTTCTTCTTCCTAGCACTTCCTCTGTAGCTCACTGCACCTGCCTTTCTGCATTCTTCATTTTCCCACCAGACTGCCAGCTCTAAGAAAGCAGGGAGCTTCTTTGTTGGTTTTCATATTTTCAGCCCTAGAAATCCAAGTTTAAATGATCTGACTTGGAATCACAAATGAGTGGAGTGTTTTGAAAGGGCCAGAACCCATACTCATGTTCTATCGCTGCTATAACAAATCAACACAAACTTATTAGCTGAAAATAATATAAATGTATTATCCTACAGCTCCTGGGGTTAAAAGTTCAACTCAGGTCTTGCTGGATCAAAATCAAGGTGTCCACAGGGCTGTATTGTTTTTTGGAGACTTGATGGGATCCTTTCTCATGCCTTTTGCAGCTGCCAGAGATTCTCCACATTCCCTGGTTGATGCCCCCTTTCTCCAGCTTCAAAGTGAGCAACGTCGTTTCTCTTCGAATTTTCTTCCACAGTCACTTCTTCTCCTGTTCCTCTCTTCAGCTTCTCTCTTCCACTTTTAAGGACCCTTGTATTTACATTGGGAGCACTTGTATAATACAGAGTAATCTTATTTTATTTTAAAGTCAGCTGATGAACAACCTTAATTCCATCTGCAACCCTAATTCCCCTTTGTCATGTAACATGACATATTCACAGATTCAAAAGTTTAGGTACAGACACACTTAGGAGACCATTCATTATTCTCCTGATCACGGAGGTCAAACCACCCAGCTATAGGACTCTCAGAGCGCAGATGAGGAGACAACTGGATCTACCATCCTGGCGGAAAATCCCACTGTGGGCAACTATGCCAGGGTCAACCCTGGCTCCTCTGCCCACCAAGCACAGCAGACTCAGCTACAGGCTACCTCCTGCCACCACACCTCCTGCCTCAAACTTTATTTCAAAGCCAGCCTTCCCAGGAGTGTGGGGAGATATGGGCAGAAGAACCTAGATGGGACTGGAACAGAAATTTGTGAAGAAGAGAGAATCAAAGTTCATGGCACAAGTCACATTCCAGGGAGGACCTCTTGACCTCTAAGATTCCCTTCTCATTACAGAAATCAGGCTCTTCTGAGACAGGATCAGCACTGTTTTCCTGTCTGGCTTCCTTTCCTTTCTCTGGCCCAAGGAGCATTCTGTCTCTGAACTGGCAGGACTGGACCATTACAGAGTAACCCTGAATCAGAGACAAACAAGAGTTAATGGAAAACTAATCCAGCTCCTTGGCCTCTCAGTGGGACGACGCTCAGGCCTGGTCCCCACAGTCATCCAGACAATCCCCCTGTGCTGTATTGAGTCCCGTTATCTGCAGTAATAACTAGTCACTAACATGACCAGAATGACCAATTTGTCCCTGTCTGCCTGAGACTCTCCTGTGTAGCAATGCAAGTCCCACACTCCAGGAAAGTCTTCGGTTCCAACTGGCCATGGTAGACCTCACCTACTCACCAACACAGTGTCCTTCCTTCCCTCCCCACCTCAGTTTTCCATGTCTCACTGGTGCTTCCCGACATCACCTCCCAAATAAGTGGCTGTGTCCACATCCTTGTCCCGGGGGCTGCTTCTGGGGAACCATCAAGCTAAGATAAGCCCCATAGCACAATTGGCGTCTCATTGGCAGGGCTGGTGCCTCATGGCTGTCTGAGTCATTCACCCTAAAACCGCAGGGGGCGCTGTTCACATCAACCACGCTGTGTATGATCGCCACAGTACAATGCACCAGAAGAGCTGGAATTGCTGACAAACCTCTGTCACGTTGTTCTAGGATGCAGTTCTCCTTCCATCGCCTCCCACCACATGGGAAAGAAAAGGCACACACTATCAGAAAAAAATCTTCCCAGAAAGATGGAGCAGGTTTAAGTCCCATCCCCCAGCCCCGCCCTGTTCCTCCTGGCCCCAGCCCTGCCCTGCCCTTTTCCAGATGTTCCCATTTAGTCATGGTGGGAGACGAACAGCAGAAGAACAGCATGACTGTGCCTGAACTCCCTTCACAATCGATTGAGCTGTGGCAGCTGGGCCAGCTCCCAGATGGGGAGAGTTCTGCACCGGCGGCGAGTGTGCCTGGGAAACCAGAGCCATAGGGACCAACAGACCTGACCAGTACCCCTGAGATTCCCACTCACCTTCAGTTAGCCACCCTGAAAATGAGGAAGGGCTCTCTGAGCTCTGACATGCCTCCCACAGACAACAGTTTGGCCTCACCTGGGGAGAGAGCTTGCCCCCAGGGGTGGAAGGCAGCTCTAGCAGTGGACATCTGGACACCCCTAATGAGGCCAGCCCAGGATGGGAGCTCAGTTAATTGCTCAAATCTGCCATGATGTCTGGATTCCAGCTGCTATGTCTGGCAGCGCCACTTGCGTGTCTTGAGTTTACTATGAGGTTGGAAAGACCCTTAGGAATGGAGAATGTCAGGCGGGGTTCATGCTGAACTAATTAAGGGGACATTTGTTGTAGGTGAAGAATGGAGGGATAGTAAAATAAAAATATCACAGCTTGCTGACATCTTACCAGGAAAGCCATCATCCCCAGCCAAGATGGGCCATTCCAGAAATATGGAGCATGTGCTGTCTGCTTGCAGAAGAAGGCCTGGCAGAGGAGAAATGTGCAAGGTCCTGCCTGAATTAGAGCTTGGGTTCTCCAAGAGCAGATTGACCAGGTCATTACCCTTTCTTACATTCCTCTTCACACCCTGCCTGAAAAACAGAAGAGCTTGTATTAACCGACGGTCCACCCAGAGTAGATCTTCCTTGAAGTTTAGAGCCTCTCACTTTCACATGCCAGTTTCAAGGTCCTGAAAAGAATCCTGGAAATATTTTACATGGTGGACACTTGGTGCGGGGAGAGGGGAGATTTGCAACAGAAGAATATTCTATCTACAATGAGTTAAGATGACTATCTCTTTCTATTCTGACTTCTTCTAATGCCAGGTGGTATTAGTATTGAGAGATTCAGTTAGAAGGGTGTTGAATTTGGGGCTCATTCAGTTTTGACTTCATGGGATATATTTATGTGAGTTATAGTGTCTCCTATTTATATTTTTAGGTGTCCTATTATAGGAATGGCTTCCAGAAATACTTCACTCTACTAAGTCACTTATTGTCATTGCATAAAGGTGCTGGGCCAGAGGGCACCTATAGGACACAAATGCATCCTATGGCACTGGAATTGAAAATATCTACATAATGTAGAAGAATCAAGGTTTGGAATATAAGTGCTGAAGACTAGTTTGTAAGAAAAGATTCCATTATCAGAAGCATTGAATTATAAGTGGAGAATTTTATTCTCATAAGTCCCCAGGCAAATGGAAATATTCTCTGACACTTGATAATTCAGCGTATACAATTATAAATATACTACACAATGAAATTAATTTTCATAGATTTCTACATGAAATCAAGGGATTGCTTGGACATCAACTTGCAAAAAAAAAAAAAAAATTTGTTGTTGATGGTTATAAAAGCAGGAATTCCTTAACAGAGATACAGTTAAACCAGGAATAATAAATAGACTCTCTTGGATTTTTAGGTAGCCCAATTTTAAAAGAGACAAAAAGTACATAAATACACTGAATAAAAGTGAGCGAACTCACAATTTGGCACTGTGACAAAACCATGAAATACAAATTGTTTAAAGAGTGTAATCAATTGAAAGGGCATTTAAAATCAGTCACTGCTCAAGAAAGTTTGATCGGCAACAACAAAAACTCGATTAAAAAATGGAGAAAGGATTTGGAAAGACATTTCTCCAAAGTAAAATAATACAAATATCCAATAAGCACATACAAAGATATTCAATACCACTCATCATTAGCGAAATATGTGTTGAAACCACAACGAGATACCAGCACATGTCCATTCAAATGACTATTATTAAAAACAAAACAAAAGCAGAGTAATGAGTATCAGTAAGGATGTGGAACACTTGTGTACTGTTGATGGGAAAACAGAATGCTGCAGATGCTATGAAAAACAGGATGTTGGTTCCACAAAACTTTTATTTTTAAATAGAATTACCACATCATCTAACAATTCCACTTCTGGGTATGCACCCGAAAGGACTGAAAGCAGGGTATCTAAGAGATGTGTACACCCATGCTCATAACAGCATTATTTACAATATCCAGACGGTGGAGTTACCCCAGTGCTCATCAGTGGGTGAATGTGTAAACAAATATGGTATATACATACAGCAGAAAGTTATTCAGTCCTTAAAAGGGAAGAAACTCTGACACTTATTACAACATGGATAAACCCTGAGGACATTATACTAAGTGAAAAAAAGATCAGTCACGAAAAGACAATAACTGTATGTTTTCACTTACCTGAGGTGCCTGGGATAGTCAAATTCATTGACATTGGAAGCAGAATGGTGACTACTGGCGGCTGAGGTAGGGGGAAAAGGGAAGTCATTGTTTAATGGACATAGAGCTTGTTTTATGAGTTGAAAAGAGCTCTGCAGTTTGGTTGCACACAAGGTAAATGTACTTAAGACTCTGAATTGCACACTTAAAATGGTTAAGAGGGTAAATTTTATGTTTTATGATAAGAGGGGAAATTTTTATGTTATGTTATTTTATTACGAAAGGTATTCAATCTCAAAAAAAGAGAAATTTTGAAATGCCTTAAATCTTACAACTCATAGATTAGAAAAAAGTCATTAGCGTTCCACAAGTTAGGATTTGAAAACCCAGAAATTACGTGGCATCCCCATTAACAAGTTACAAGACTGATGGAAAATGTACCAAGTGATTAATGCTAAAAAAGAAAATTGTACTCAGTGTAGAAAACAGACTAAATGTATTTGTTCTCACACTGTATAAAACATTACCTGGTTGTTGACGTATTTTTAAAAAATCAATAAAAGAGTATACAGTCAACAATGTAGAAAAAGTTTTATAGAGGTAGTCTGTGAATTAATTAATAAAAATACAGGTGGCATTTTTTGGATTCCATGAAATTAGTGGTATTTTGTAAGCATTTTAAATTTGTACTTTGTTGTTCTTTCTTTTCTTATTCTAATTAAATATTTACTTTTGCATGAAATATTATATTCTCTTCTTTTTAGAGGGGATCCCCAAATTTTTGAGCGTAAGTGCCCACAGAATCTGGATATGTTTTTCCTTATGTCCATCCTTCAACAGCAGTGCTCTTGGGAGAACTCGAGCCTTGATCCAGGTCTCCACCTACTAGAACTAAGACCAGAGGGACCACATTGCTGTCACTTTGTCTGTATGACCTTGAGTTTGTCCTAAGCAACAGTTCTCTATCTGAAAATGGAGAAAGTTTCTTGGAATTCCCTACTTCCCACGGGTGAGATTGAATGCACAGGAATTCACCTTGAAACCAAGAACACCCTAGAAACACAGATTCATTAAAAAAAATACTAAAATATATATATATATATATATATTGCTTGAACTATTCATGATTTATCTGGATAGCCTACTATGTGTATTATGGGGTGGCAGAGGAGCGGGTGGCATGGGATGGCGAAGGCCAGGTAACAATGATAAGGGAATATGTGAAAGGAGCCCAGGATAACTCAGGTACATTGAAAAAAGAGAAGCCCTTTTGCGATCTACTGGACAGAAAGGGAACTTGGAGGAATTCAGTAGCTTATTAGTCTGGAAACACATCAAAAGAAAATATAATTAATGTTAATTAAGCTAAACCTTCTTAGTAAGTCAAAGCAGTAGAATACAGACCCAATAGAACGTTTCAGATCTTGAGTATAAGATAAGGCAATGAACCTCAAGACAAAAGGAAAAAGTAAAATGAAATTCATTCATTTAAGATGGATAGATTGGCAATGAGAGACAGGAACAGAAGGTGAAGCAAGAATGACTCCCAGATTTCAGGATCAGGCAACTAGATGGAAGGAAATGCAATTTACTGAAATAAGCAAGGCTAACGGAGAAACGGGGTAATGGCTACCTTAAGTTCTCTTTTTGTCCAAGTTAAAGTTGAGAAACTTGCAGGACATCCAGATAGATTCGCCAAGGACATTGTTGGTTATGTAAGTCTGGAGCTCAAGAAGAGGTCTGGTGCCCAAATAATAATTTGTGATTTATCAGAATAATGGCAGTATCTAAATCCATGAGAATTAATTCAGTCATCTAGGGAGAGGAGAAAGATGCAGAGAGAAGCAGAAAGGAGGAGAAGCTAGGACACAAGAGCCCAGGCCTTTAAACTGCTAGTAGGAGAACCAGGAAAGAATACGTGATCTTGGAATCTAGAAGAAGAAAATAATTTAAAAAGAAGATAGTGGTCCACTCTGCCAAATACTACTGAGATTCAAATCTCATTTGTTGCATTTTATGTCAGTATATGACCTGTGTGACTCGTGCTCATATGCACTGGTCAGGATCAGAGGGAGTTTTCCAAATGTCAGCTGGGAAATTGGTCAGAAAGGTTGTTCTGACCTAACCGAATAGGAGAACAGTCCAGAGTGTGGACAGGCACAGATGCATCTATCCTTAGGTAGACAAGACGGCCATCTAATTGTATCAAAGACAGAGCTGCCCTAGAGTAGTTTAGAATCAATTCAGAAAGCCTGAAAACTTCAAGAGAAACAGCCATGGTGGGAATATTTATACCATAGAAATCAACAAACACAACTTGGGTTTTCCTCCCATTCCGGAGAGCCAGTGTTTATATATTTCCAGCACACCTCTCAGTAGTGTCCTATAAGATGGAACATGGTATGACAAAAGGCAAAAAAAAAAAAGTTAAGGTCAAATACTTTGGGGAAACACAAGTTAGCCCTCTTATAGATTCCCAGTGCCCATGATTAGCATATTAAAAATTCAGAGAAGTCTTTCTATATGGAATTCCAGAAAACCATTTTTTTCTAAGAAAGAGCTTTCCGAACTTACTTAGCATAGAATTCTTTTCTGTCGACTCTTACTGTTATCTGAAGTTCATGCTGCTTTGGAAATTTCTTTTTAAATAAAATGAAGTTGTTAGTATTGACATAGAGGTAGAAATGGCCCATAATAGTTCTGCTGTTCATTCCCATGGCTATTTCAAGAGGTGTGCAGATGATGAATGTTTGCAGTCATTCCTGTGACTGCTGAAAGACACTTATTTATGACCTGCGTTCTGGGTGGTGATAGCTGTCATTAATAATGATAGTTTAGCCCCAAGGCTAGGGAGACAGCAGATCTGGAATCTCTCTGCTTAGTCTGACATTCCCGTGATACAGAAGTTGGGGTTATAAAGCTCAAAGCACTTAGTACCAGCACAGGGAGTGCTAGCTTTCAAACTCTCTCCTCAGTCAAAAGCAGGCGCTTGGGGGCCCAGGGCCAGGGTCTCACTCTAAATGTGGAAACCACTGCTGGCTAATAGTTTGAAGCAGGGTCCTCCTGGGGACCTGGTGGAAGAGAACAACTGTGTTCATTAAGGAAGCCAGGAAACAGCCATGGGGGTCTTGTCCATCGACAACTTGGCAGGATGCAAAGTATTTTACCAAAAGGACTCTCACAGCTGGAAGGAACAGGTGTGGGTAGAGCAGAGCCTGTGCAAATGCTAGAGAGAGATTAAGGCAGGAAGGAAATTGGATTTTCCCAAGTTCCAGAGGGGAGGGGTGCAGAGCCAGGAGAAAAGTGGTGAGAGAAAGAAAAAGACTGAAACTGTTTAGGACTTGAAATATAGATCCTTAACCAGCACGGGGCTGTTACTTTGCATTGTAAAAATTGAACAGGCAAACACCCCAGCATGAACTGCTCCCATGCCTTCTACAGAGAGATGATCAGTTTGTTGACTAGGAGCAACTAAAATTAAACAGAAACTTTTCACATCCTTGTTCCCTACAGGAGCAGGTCCTGGTGTCAGAAAAAGAATGCTTTTCCCTGTTGACCCGCCATCCGTACCCCCGGGGTTCTCCCGTCTCTGGACTGCAGGACACACTCCCAGCCCTGACTCTGTTGGCGGGCCCCATCCTACAGCTCAGAATGGACAGTCATTTGACGTCAGACTGCCCCCGAGCTAAGGCCAGCACCAGAACACTCAACAGCAAGGCTCCTTCCCAACAGGAAAGAAGTGCAAAGTGGCTTCCACATTTCCAGAAACTGGTGGCGTTTTGCCCCAATCTAGTTAGATTCAACTTGATAAGGCCATGCTCCCTCCTCCTTTCCTTTAACTCCAGCCATTTGGAAATAGTGTTTAACTTTATTAGATTTGTTTCACATGCACATCAAAAAAAGCCCACCCACACACAGAAGGTCAGCTAGATATAATTACACAATAAGTTCATCTTGAAAACCAATACAGGGTCACGAAATGTGGAAACAGGAGCAGTGTGAGCTCTCAGAAAGGCAGGGCGCTCCATCCCTAGACTCAGGCTCGACCCTATGGCTGAAAACACAGCTCACACTTGTAGAAACAGGGGATGTGGGGAGGGAAAGGCTGTCTTTTCTCTTCTGGATATTAGCCCCTCCAGATACATCTCCCAGGAAAATTTTGGAAGAGGGTCAATATGCTTGCATTCAAAGACGATGGCAATTACACTGAAAAATTACTCTTATTTGCATCCAATGCTTAAACAGTGATTGACATCTTACAAAGTCTCACCAGCATGATTGTATTTCAGTCGTCAAATAAACCCACAAGTCAGGTGATAGGATGACTTTCATTTTCCAGTGGAGGAAACAGGCTCAGGGAGCTTAGGAAAGCAGGACGAAGGTCACAGCTGGGATCTGACCTGTGAGACTAAATCTCTGGTTCTCTCCCACTTGGCCATACGCCTCTGGAAGACAAGGCTCTGCCATGTACTCCAACAGAGACTTCTGCAGGCAACTACTGAATGAAAGGTGGAGAAGAGTCTTTCTCCCACTGCCCCTCATGTTGACTTGATGCTGACTCCCCATTAGACCCCCATCTGCTCTGTTCTGTCACTTCATACATGAACTTTCCTCAGCGCCAAGCACCATCCATATACCAAGTCTCAGAATTTGCTGGAATTGCTGGAAATTTGCAGGAAAAAAAAAATATATAATCCCAAAACCCAGGTTCGGCCCTTTCTTCTTGACAGTTCTACCAAAAAACGCAAGGCCGGTGGGTTGGAAAGCAGAAAAACGCCAAAGGGAAAAAGGAAGACTGCGCCCAGCAAACCACTTGCTAAATGGATTCTCCTCCAGCAGGTCTGCTGAACACATCACATGCGGTATCTTGTTCCTTTAGTCTCTCCGTCAGTTCCTACAGCCTTCTCCTCTTTGTTTTCAGTCAGGAGATCCTGGCTTAGTGCCCGGACCAGGAAAGAGACATATTCAAACTCACCTGTGGGTCCTCTGAGAAGATGTGTCAGACATGTGCCCCTGCGGGAGGATGTGTTGGATTTGTGCCCCTTGGCTAGATCTTTGTGCCGCCTCACTTTCCCTGAACTGCTTCCTCCGTCCAGCCACCGCTCATCGAAACGCCTTTAGTGTCTCCCCATTGATTCTAGGATCAGCACCACATTTTCCAGTGAGACCCTTCACTACTCTCTGCCTTCCAAACACTGCTGGTGTGGTGCACACATGAATGTACTGGATGGAAGAAAGGATGGAAGGGTTATGGAATACAGGCAGGATGGGAGGGAGGGAGGGGAAAGAAGGAGGAAGGGAAGGGTGGGGAGGGAGGAAGGAGGGGAGGGAGGGAGAGAGAGAGGGGAGAGAATGAGGTAGGAAGGGAAGGAGGGAGGGAGAAGGGAAAAATGTATCTAATACTCAGTTTCCTGTAGAGCATTTCCCCTGTGCTGATGGGGGAGCAGTAGACTTCTGTCAGCCTCTGGGGAAACTAACAACCATATCTCTATTTTCTGCACCTTCCTCTATGGCCTCAAACACACACAAGCACCTGCAGCTCTGTTAGCATGTTAGTCTCATAATCCCCCCAGCCTGGAGGGGTCGGGAAGGGCCAAGCCTTAAAATGCGAACTATTCTGAAGCTCCCGGCTCTAGGACTTCCAACTAATGAATCACCTTGACTCTAATCTGGGCACCTTTCCTCTTCAGCCTCCAGGTTCTGGCCTTCAGGCCTGAGTCAGAGTTGGGAGCTCAAAAGCCCCTCTTTGGGAATAAGCAGTATTTCCCAGCTTCTTAGACACCAGCCATCGAGAGAATGCAGCTGCTGAAAGCTGTCTGGGAAAACCCCCAACGGAAATGCAACCACCGTATCCTTGCGTGCAGCCGGGGGGTCGGCCTGAGGGAGGCACCATCTTTCATGGCTCCCCACCGCATGCCCGATCGGCTGTACGCTGGGCCCTGGTACATACTCTCTTCCACGGTGAAATAACCTGGGGCTTCTCTTCTCTCTCTCCTTTTTAATTTTTTTAGTCATCCCGGTGAAGAGCTCTCGGGCCTATTTACTGCTCCCAGTGAGCAAGAGTTGAATTTTTATTTCTTGTGAGTTGTGAACAAGAGGTCTATTTGTTATTACTTTTTAGGAGTACACACCACACTTCCCTGACGATAGCTGCTGAACGGATCCCAGTTGAGAAGCGAGCGATTCCACAGATGCTTCTTTGTTTCTCCTCAGACTTCTCCTTACCCACCCGCTACCCTACATGCTGTGAAATGGGAGGGACCCTTTGGGACTTCTCAACCCTCCTGAGATCCAAAGCAGCCTGTCCCGAGACCTGGTGCATGGCCACCCTAGGGACACGTGAGTTGACCTCGATCCCGAAGCAGCACACCGTGCTCTGGGTCTCGTGGAAGCGGGCCGAGAGGCTCCACGTGGCCCAGAGCAGAACATGGGGGTGAGACATCACAGACTAGTGTTCATCTGGAACCTGCTTCCTGACGCGTGGTCTCAGGCACATGCCTTTCCTTGTCTGGATCTCTGTTTTCCTTTTGCCAAGGAGACTGACTTGACTAATCCCCAATATTGACGACAATTACAAAGCTTCTGGGCAAAATCTACCACCACAAAATGCTGAAGACCATTTTATTCTTTCAATAGGAAGAAAGAGAGAGAAATTCTGATTAAACGGAAAACTAGTGTGTCCCCGTCAAGATGGCAATTTTCCCAGAGGAATCTGCAAATGTCATGCAATCACGACTTTCTGAAAAATTGACCAGATGATTTTAAAATTGGTATGAAAGAACGCCTGTACAAGGGTTATCAAGTAAATACTGGGTCAATGGAAATAAAGAACACAAAAAGGAAAATGACCCCCAGGTAAAAGCATCGTAACATTCCAGTCATCTTCAAAATATGGTGTTGCTTCAGAAAAAATGAATACATCGATGCAACAGAATAGAAAGCTACAAATCAATCAATGGGTGGTAGGCAGAATATGGGCCTCCCAAAGATACCAACACACCATGTCTTTATCCCTGGAGCCATGAATACGTTATGGTCGATGATGTGTTTGATTTTGAGGGTTACCATGACAACACCCTGCAGACTGGATCTTAAACAACAGAAATGTATTTGCTCACAGTTCTGGAGGGTGAAAGTTTAAGATCAAGGTGGCAGCAGGGTTGGTTTTCTGTCTCCTGGGCCTGCACATGGCCACCCTCTTGCTGCCTCTGTGCATGCTGTCTTTTCTCTGTGCATCCCTGATGTATCTTTCTGAGTCCAAATGTCCTCTTCTTATAAAGGCATCGATCAGTCAGGTTCCATTAGGGTCCTCTCTAAAGGTCTTGTTTAACCTTAATTGCTTCTCTCGAGGCCCTATATTCAGATGAAGCCACATTCTAAGGTACTGGGAGGTTAGGACTTCAACACATGAATTATGAGGAAGCATGATTCAGTCCATTGTACATGGCAAGGGGGAGTAGGTTGCAGATTGAATTAACCAGCTGATATTGATTGAGGTGAAATGAGCCCAATATAATCACAAGGGTCCATATAAGTGAAAGAAGGGATCACAAGGGTTAGTCTCACAGTGGGGTAACCTGAAAAAGACTTCTCTGGCCATTGCGCCCTTTAAAATGGAAGGGGGCTATGAGCCAAGGAATATGGGCCACTGGATAAGGCAAGGAATCAGTTTCTTCCCTTTTCTAGCAGGAAAACAGCCCTTCTAACACCCTGATTTTAGCCCAGTGAAATCATTTCAAGACTCTATCTCAAGAATTGCACAATGTTAATTTGTATGGTTTCAAAGCACTAAGTTTGTGTCATTTTTATAATAGCAATAGAAAATGAATACATCGTGTATATTAAAAATTAAGATATGATAAAAAAATATTCAAATAACTGAAAAAGAACAGGCAATTAGTCATCTGGTTAAAAAAATAAAATAAAATCCAATTTCTGTGCTTATGTCATTCGCAAAAATAAAGTCCAGATGGATTAAAAACTTTAACAATATGCACATGAAAGTACTGGATGACAATATAGGAGAATGCATTTGTGACTTTGGAATAGGAAGGGGGAAATACATGATAAAAATTAATAAAGTTTACATTATTAAAATATAAAACATTTGTTGCATAGGACATCATAAATAATGCCAAAAGACAAGCAAAACAGGAGACACACACTTAAAACATACGTTTTCTTTGAATTTTGTTGTTTTTTTTCTTTTTTGTCAGTGATCTTGAATTACTTCACTAATCGAAAGGAAAAAAGGTGGAAAGAATCTTCTAGACCAACATCCCAGGAATGGGGTTGACGGAATAAATGAGGAAATTCTCTGAAAACAAAATCACCATGGGAACAGAAGTTTCTGTTGTACTGAAACGAAATCAAATGGTGATATCTTAGGGTCTCTCTTCCTTCCATCTTTCCCAGCTTCTCAGGCTCCTCTCGGGCCCACAAACCTGTAGAGAGAGCTATGGTAAGCCAGTATTCATTGGAAAAGGCCTGCTGGACACTTATCAAGAGCTGGTGATTTATTTCATCTTTTTCTCTCCTTCCCAGGCACACAACGGACCTCATTCTCCAGCCTCCCTGCATTTAGGAGCATTGACCTGAATTCTAGCCAGTAGAATGTGGGTACAAGCACCGTTTCCAGCCTGACACAGGGAAACTTCACAGACATCATAGTCTTTCTTCCTCGACTGACTTGATACAAATGAGTATACAAATTCCGAAGTTGGAGTGCCGTAGGGGAGTAGTGGTTTGGTCAACTGCCTCCAGCTAAAGCACAGTCCACATACATCCCAAGGACCTGGGTTTGCGTCCTAGGCCTGGGAGAACAACCAAGATATACAACTAAATAAAAATAAAGTGCTTTTTCCTCCTCTCCTCCTGCCTGCCTGCTCATCTTCGTTCCTACCTGCACCTTTCCTTAAAAAAAAAAGTCGGAAGCCATGAGCTGGAGTTAGTCATAAAATGGAAAAAAAATGTGTGTCCTTGAATTATTGCCTAGACAGGAAGTCACCCAATGATCAAAAACACTCAGACCAGGCTTATGAAAGCTAGAAAAAAATAGTGCTGCATTTGGGCTAATACGTATTCTCAAGTTTGGTATCACCTTAATGAATTCAGACGTCAACCTGACTTAGCAGATTTCTTGGTACAGCATCTCTTCAGCAGTCCAACTAAGCCAAGCAACTCTTTAAGTTAGACTGTTTCTATCAGAAACCACACATATTGCTGTCTTACGACCGAGCCCTGGCAATCCATGAGCATTCTCCGGAGCTAACTGGAGTCCTCCATCATCTCATGGTGCCAACAATATCATGATGAGAAGAAGAGAATACTCTCTTCACCCAACACCCTTGCCCTCCTAGACCACAAAACATGGCCTTACCTCCTACTGGCATTCAACAGACCTCACCCAAGACTGTAAACTGAGAACCCAACAGAGTGAGTTCTGTCCCCCTGTCCACGATGTCATCGCTCAGACAGCTCATCTTGGGCACCACCTCCACCTCAAGAAAGGACATGTGAGTCACAGAAATAGAGTTTCTACAGCTGCTCTCTGGCACCTACTTCCAAGTGGGCACCCTCTTCACTCTCTCATTCAGCTTCTGCATGAGAAACAGGGACACACAGCCTGGAAAGAGGGGCTGCTGGAAGACTGGAAGCTTCGGCCAGACCAGGCTTTGTTCATCTGTATATCCCCCATTCCAGGCACACAATTCTGAGGGCACACATATGAAATGGCTTCTGAATGTCTCTTCAGAGAATGCATGCTTGATTCCTTCTTGCCATGGATTTAGCAGATGTTCCCTAAGTCCACATGGACTGGATGGGAATGGAACTGGCTGGGAGAGCTACCAGCTGAAATGATGCTTTTGCTGAGTCCTTTCCAATCCCCCCTGAGAGAGCAGCTTTTGTTCCGTCCTCTCCAAGTTCACAACTCTTGCTCAAGGCTTCTCCTTAGTCCCACTGCGGAGTTACAATCAGTTTCTGTGTCTGCCTTCCCAATATAGTATGAATTCCCTACACACGGAGTTTTGCGTCTTGTTGATTTTTATATCTCCAGACTTGGTACTAGTTTGCAACACTATATATGTTTCAAGAGAATAGATTCACCCTCAATATCACAACAGGCCCACCACCAGAGTTCTAGTACCAGTCACCACTATTAGTTCTCTCCTCTCTCTGCCCTGCCCACCCTTGGTAACTACAGTTTTGACTCAGAGGCTAAGAGGATTTTTGTGGTGTTCTGCTAGTTGCTTCACCTTGTTTCTTTATATTCTACGTGAGTGAAACAATCCAGTATTTTTCTATTTCTGAATGATTTTGCTAAGTATAATCACTTCAAGTTCCATCCAAGTTGCCTTGTAAAAGGCAAGATTTCTGTTTTTTTAATAGCTGTGTAACATTCAGCTGAGTATATATAACACATCTTCTTTATCCACCCATCCACCAGTGGTTGATTCTATGTCAGGCCTATTGAAAACAGTACTGCAATGAACACAGGCGTGCATATCTTTTTTAACTAGTATTTTCCTATCATTCAGATAAAAACCTAGGAGTGCAATTGCTGGATCATATGGTAGTTCTCTTTTTAATTTTTTGAGGACTCTCTATCACTGTTTTCCATAGAGGTTGCCCCAATTTATATTGTTAAAAGGTTTTTCCTCCTTGCCAGCCAAAGCCGCCCTTTCACAATCTCTCGAGGGGTTCTGGTTGCAGACCCTGCAAAAAGACATCCCTGAAAGCACTGCTCACATCAGAGTTGCTAGAAGACACGTGGTTCCGCTCGTGCCCAACCAGCGTTCATTTCCTGCCCCCAGCTAGGATTCGCAAGTGTACCGTCTCCCGCATTCTGAGACTATCCACAGGAAGGAAACTCTGCCCATTTCTCTCTGTTGGGTCCCAGGACTGAAATCTCCTCGTGCTCAGTTGGAACTGAAATCCTTTCTATGGCATCCTTCAGTGTCAAAAGAGAATAACTGATGCCCGTCTGCTACATAAAGACTAACCAGTTCCTCTCGCTCCTCTCCCAACACTTGCCCTTGGCAACCTAACCTCCTCTTTCATACATTCCGAGGAACAGTCTTTCCTTAGGCACCTCCACTGCCAGAAGTCGTGGCTCCGTGCACTGGGCCAGCATAATCCAGGACACATCCTGAGGTCCCTGTACCACAGTGTCACCACTTGGGCTCCACGCGTGAGCACCTCCTCCACTGGGAGATGGAAAGACGTGAGAAGCAGCAGGTCCCTCCTGGCAGACATAGTATGGACGTCAACCCTTACCCGCTGGCCAGCCCTGTGAGCACTGGCTCCCATGCCGGGAGCTTAATTACTTTGCAAGAGGACAGTTTGTAGCTGGACTTCCTCTTTGTTCTCCAAGGAAGCTGAGAGTGGGCAGCAGAACAAAGGCAGGGTTTTGCAGAACACAGGCGAGCGAGAAGCCACGCTGTGATCTGGGTCTGAGCCTATGAGTGGAGAGGGCTTGGGAAGTCAGGATGGGGACATAGAACTAACCCCCATGTCCCGAATGCTCAAGCACTCCTCTCCTGGGCTCCTTTACACCCGATCATATCTGAAATCATTGATGGAAACTTAGAGAAAAAAATGCCTTGAAGGCTTCTCTCTCCTATGTCCCTGGAAGACCATGCTCTTAAAAAAAAAAAAGAAAGAAAAAAAGGTCTCCTTTTCTTTTTTTGGGTTGGAGGGAGTGTGAAATTTTTCCTCCATACCTAATCTCACGCTTTCACTCTCCTTATTAGATTCGTCTTCATGTCTAGCGGAAATCCATTCGGCTACTCAGTGTAGGAGAGAGGACTCAAAATGGCAGAACGGTGAATCCAGGGACTCATAGAGCACAGTGGGTGAGTCCAATCTCTCTAGAGTGTTCCAGGAAGATAAATAATCATGTTGGGGAATCCATCCAACTGCACAGAATCCACTTCTCAGTCAGGGCTTTCTGACCCTAATTCCTATCCGCCCCACTTCTCCAAGGCTCAGGAGCCCCTTGATAGACTCTGACTTTAAGTTCTTTTGTTTTGTTTTGATCTCAAGAAAGAAACTAAAACCGTAGCTGAGAAGAGCATCTTTTAACCTGTCTGGGAAGGGCTAGACCACTTCATGAGGGGACCTACTGACGCTCAAGAGGCCCAGCCCACCGGGAAGGCCTGTCCTCCCTGTTCTGAGTGTGTGAGCGCCCCCTGCTGTTTGTCTGCCACCCGCTGGTTTCCATGTCGGGTCATAAAACCACTAGCCAGCCCCAAACATGCTCAAATATTATCTTACCAGAGAGGCTCATCTAACACAGAGATCTTGCTGCGTGGCTCAGAAAAGATCCTGACAGCCACAAAAAGATAAATCAAGACACCAAGCTGGCACCAGCCAGGGCCAGCTGCAACCAGGCCCTTCGCTTGACGGCTGGAAGATGGTTCCCAAATGAAAACACCTCCTCTCCCTCCTGTCCGCCCAGCTTCTCGCTTTGTTTTCGTTCCTGGGGATTAAGAGGTTTCATTTTCAGTGTTCCATAGATGGAAAGGAGGTCTTTCTGAGCCAGTGCCAAGCACTGTGTGTTCCTTAGGATTTGGAAATAACTTGAAACACTCTGTCCCCTTCCCTGGCCGGCCATCCCACGCTGTCCCCCAGCTCCTGGGCGCTCTGCATGCAGTCTTGTGAAGCTTCTGCATCAGCAGTCTCCTCTCGATCTGCCTGACCATGTGGCAGACAGGGGAGGCCAGCAGCTGCACCACAAAACTCTAAGAGGGACTGAGAGTCTGGGAGGAGAACAGGCACCAAAAACCAACCAGCTCTCAAGCCCTGATGTCCCCACATGCTGTTGAGATGGGTCAGGATCCCAATTTATGAGTAGGGGCTGATGATGGTAAACTTAACACAGTCCCTCTTCTTACTTGGGGATCTGACTTGAGGAAGCTTCTGGAAGAAGCAGGGGTAGACATTGAGAGGTGAGGCATAATGAGGAAGAGTTGCAGGGTCTTCGGTGGGCTGGACATTCTCCATTTGGCCCCAAACCCAACCAAATCCACTATCTGCTCTGTCCTGCGCCCTGGGACTCCCAGAATGACTCCACCATTACCTCTGGCACCCAGCTGGCTTCAGCCAAAGGGGCACTCAATAAGCAACTGGATTGTGGAAGAGGAGAGGTCCCTTCTTGTGTCACATTTCTGGAAGTTTCCCCCCAGCTCCAGAACCTTCAGACAGCCCAGAGACACTGCTTCCTCCCTTGTTTCTGCAGCCTGAGCCGACCTCCCATCTTGCTGGTGGTGGCCTCTGGGTGCCTCTTCTTCCCGCATGTGTCCCTTTTATCTTCTGCTCACACTTCTGTAAGCCGCCTTTCATAAAGCCTTTTTTGTTTGAAGTGTCCAAGATGAACGTGGTTTCTTGCCAGGTCCCCAACTGATACACTGGTGTGTTCAATGCAAGTGAGGAGATTAAAACAAAAGATGACATGAAGTAAAACTATGGGAAAGGGGCTGTCAATTCAGAGGAGGTCGAGGGTGGTCCCCAAACCAGCAGCATCAGCACCACCTGGGGATTTGCTAGAAATGCAAATTCTTGAACTTTATCCCAGACCTACTCAATGTGAAACTCCGAATGTGGGGTCCCATGACTTTAGTTTTACAAGATTTAGTTTCAGCGACTAGTTGAATAACTTTAAGCAGTCTCCTCTAGCATACAGGAACAGCGGGGAGAGCTGTAGTGGCTGTGGGCCAGTGGGAAGCATCTCTCCTCGCCCTCCTCACCCTCCTCACCCTCCTCGCCCTCCTCATCTTCCTCCCCTTCCTCCTCCCCCTCCTTTCCCTGACTACTTCCTAAGGCATCGTGAAGGGGACAGATAAGGAATCAAGGCTTGCAGATTTTCCAGAATCACTGAAATTCTGTTCTGCCCCCCTCCCCGTTTGGTCATCCACAGAAGACCCAATGGGTGGAATGTGCCTCTTTAACTGAGGCTAAAGCGGTCACTGTGAGAGGACAGTCTATGCTGTCGTGTGCAAAGGGGACAGATTTGATTTCATCAGAAACCGATACTGGCCATGCCTGCTCCTCTCTCGGATTCTTTGCACACGAACATGTACAATCAACCCAGATTCTCTGTTCTCCAACGCACGAATCAGCAGCTGGTAGCAGAGCTGCCGTCTCCAGCGGTGCCAGGGGACCGAATGCAGCGGGTGCCTGCTCACAGGTGGTCGTTTCGCACCGGCTCTCCCAGCAACTCGGGCGTTGGCTCACATTGGGAGAGGGCGCTCTTGGAGTCTAGGAAAGAAGCCTCGGTGATGTGACCACACTGCCACAGCTGTGCGCCCAGGACCTCACTGAGCATCCGGCTCCTTCACGCGTAAACGAGGAGCCATCATCTCCATCGTCTCTGTCTTCATCGGGGGTTGGCGCGGGGATTCCTTGAGATGACACAGGTACAATATTTTAACACAAGAGGTACATGCTGGATGTCAATAAAAACCCTCTTTCTCTCCACTCCTTCCCCAGGGAGACCAGGACTGCTGTTTTTAGGATGTTGTGGCGAATAGCAAGTTGGGCGGAGCCTGGCATCCGACTGCTGGAGTTGTCCCGGAGCAGCCACTTACTGTGTGTCTAGTAATTTTGTTAACCTTATGTGCCTCTGTTTTCTCATCTGTTAAATGGGAATAATACTGGTACTATCTCACTAGTTGACTGTCATTTTTAACTCAAAGCATATTTAAACCCAGCATCTCTAGTCTTACTCTGGATGTCAGATGCTATGACTATCTGTTCCAAGTGAAAAAGTGAGATGCCAAGTCTATCAGGGAAGGATCGGGGGAAAAAAATGCGGGGAAGACAGGCATAAGCAGGAATGAAGGTGAGCAGGCAGGCAGAAAGAGAGAGGAGGAAAAAGTATTTTATTTTATTTGTGTTTAGTTGTACACACTGACTGTTTCCCTGGATCCAGGGCTCAAGCTCAGGGGTATGTGGCCTGTGGCCTGGGAGGGGATTGACCTAACCACTTCTCTACCAGGATGCACCAAGACTTTTTTTAAATGGGGGAACACAATATTTCAAATTGGACTCATGTTAATTTGCTTCTGATTCTTAATGATTTCCAGTGTTTGGGGGGAGGCAAATTATTATGGATTGGGGGTAAGAGTTAGGAAGACGGAGGCGAGAAACCACCAAAGAAGGCATGAAGAATCTCTAACTAAGAAGAGAACTTGAACAGGGCCAGTGGTGAGAGAAAGGGCAAGGTGGGGCCAGAGGCAGGGACAGGGTCTTTGAAAGGTCCTTGCCACAAAAGACTTCTCACTGAGTTTCCCAGCGCCCAGAGACCCAGCCTGTTTCCATCCCTAGTTTCCATAGAGCATTGTCTCCACTACCCACCTGCTCCACCCTTCTCTACCTGCAAAGTCGCTCCTGTTCCTTCCCCTTCCAAATCCTTCTGCCTGTTCCCACTTGCTCTGGCAACTCTCCGGTACAAGCATTGCTCACCCAACTCCCCTCCACAGACCCCCACGGGGCTGTGGTCGGCTCCACGCCACTTGGCACAGGGTTATCATCACCCCTAGCCAGTCTGCTGTGGTTTCACGCACGCAAGTGAAAAAACTGAGAAGCAAAAGTCTCTCTGGGAGGGAGCAACAAAAAAGGGGACAGGGTATTTGAAACAGGGATGACATTAATGACTCTTGTATCTTGCTCATCCTTAGTGTCTGAAAAGAAATTATATGTGTCTTGGATAAGAGTTCTGGAAGACAGGGAGACTTTAAGAAGATTGGTTTAAGGAAGAAACCAATCATCGGGCTTCTTCCTGAGGTGAAGGACCACATCTTCCATTGTTTCTGGGCCCAAGGCTCTGAAAGAAATTAGACTGAGTCCCAGGGGAAGTCTATCGGGGCCGTGCAAAAGCTGTGAATAGCAATCGAATCCTTTGTAGTGGATCTTTCCATCCAGATCTTGGTGTCCTTAGCCCCTGGATGCATCCTTATTCCCAGGTCCCTGGGTGAAAATAGCAAAAGAAGAGTCAGCGTGGTGTTCTTTTTCCATTTTAGGGACTCACTGTTGGCATGTTGGACTGGGTCCTAACAGCACTCTACAGAAGCTCACAATTCCCCACTCCCAGCACTCTGTATTTCTCCTTTTTCCACCCACTGAACAACCATGGACAGAGATGTGAGCGAAGGACTTTCTCTTCAAGGCCCCTCCATGTTCTCTTCTAACCACAAGTCACTACAAGATGTTCAATGGCAGAGTCAGGTTAAAATGTGGGCCAAATAACAAAGAGAACTGCAAGAGAAATTAGTATAAGATCCAGAGCTTTATATTAAAAAATCAAGCAAAGTATCATACCCTGGCAAGACCTAATTTGCCTGTACACTCAATATAAAATGTGTTATTTAGAAAATGAATGCAGCCTGGATATATCAATAAATACCTAATGTTCAAAACATCAAAGGTGATATTTCCACTCTAATAAATGTATTAGTCAGACCAGAACTAGAGCACTGGGGATTTTCTTAAGGAGGGTATAAGCCATAACCAGAGAATCCAAGATCAATAAGAGGGCCTATAAGTCAATTCACACAATACACACACACACACACACACATACACACACATTTACATATATGTGTGTGTATATGTTCAAAGGAACTGGAACGATTTCGCCTGAAGAAGAAATGACCCATGGGGATATGCTTCCTGTTTTCAAATAACTTGAAAAGATTTCACATGAGCCTGTTTACTGTATCACTCCAAAATAAGGTGAAGCAGATTTCAACATGAGAAGAAAGTTCCTTAAATGCTTTTTAAGACTCTAACAGATCACTTTGTGAAGCAGTGAGTTTCTTCGTCCCTGACCCAGGGCGGATACAGTGTTCTAGGTAAATCCAACACAGGCTTGTGATGGACTAGCTGATGGAAAACACTCACCTCTCTGCTCCCAGAAATAAAGAACCACCAGCGTGAAGGCAGCATGCTTACTGGTGTCCCCAAAACGATTTCACACACAGTGCAGAGCGTATCTGCTGGCCAGAAATAATTTCACTTCCTGGGGGATCTCCAGGCATCTGGCAAGGTGGTGGAGACATTCAAAGGTCTGAGATGTCCAAGCTGGTCTGCGAAGTCCCACCAGGAGACA
The DNA here is from genome assembly GCA_004363575.1 of Solenodon paradoxus. Classification (NCBI taxonomy): domain Eukaryota; kingdom Metazoa; phylum Chordata; class Mammalia; order Eulipotyphla; family Solenodontidae; genus Solenodon; species Solenodon paradoxus. Next base: position 511,794 of record RJWH01000575.1, read on the forward strand.
CTGCCTGTGTCTTTGTCACTGAGGGACACAGGAAAGCCAGAGCCCGGGAAAGTCAGGCAGCGTCTACATGAGCTGAAACCCCAGCTCTGCCACCTACTGATGTGTGACCTTGTGTACTGGCCTTCACCTATCCAGGCCTCTTGTCCTCACCCACAAAATAAAGATGTCACTGCTCATATCGTGCTGCTTGTGATGGTCAGCATTGTGTGTCAACCTGGCTGGGTCACAGGGTCCCCAGATATTGTGGGTGTTTGCACAAGAGTGTTTTGGAGGAAATAAGCATTTAAATCAGTACGCTGAAGAAAGCAGATGGTCCTCCCTTATGTGGAGGAGGCTCACCCAACCAGTCGGGGAATTAGAAGAACAAAAGGCTGAAACCGTCCAAAGGAAAAGAGAATTCTCCTGCCTGATGGCCTCTGGCCTTGACCTGGGATATTGGCGTGTTCGATTTTAGTCTTGCCAGTCTTCATTATCACACGAGCCGATTTTTTTTGATCAAAAAGATTAAGAGATAGAGGAATAGGTAGGGTAGATAGATATGGATAGATAATAGATATAGATGATTGAGAGTAGATAAATAGATGATAGATAATAGGTAGACAGATTGAGTCTACTGGTTCTGTTTCTCTAGAGAACCCTAGATAGATAGATAGATAGATAGATAGATAGATAGATAGATAGATAGACAGACAGATAATAGATAACTAGATGGCAGATAATAGATAACTAGATGATAGATAATAGGTATATTCAATGAAAAGAAAACCGTTTGGAGATGCTGGAGCTTAGAGTCTCTGGGGAGAAGTGGCCAAGCTAGAAAGACAACCAGACTGCTGCCAAGTCCTCCCTCTTGATCTTTAGCACCCCCTGTGCCATCTGATTTGGAAAGCAAACTGAACATGAGTTCGAGCCTTAGCAAGAAGAGAGAGATGGGGCTAGATTGTCACCCCACACTGAGCTGAAATCTTAAAGTTTCCATGAGCAGACCCCTAGACCAAAGATATTAGGGTCACTCCATGGAGCTGAGAACAGTCACTTTAAACAAGATCACACTGACCATCAGTCTGGGAAAGCCCAGGTACCTGCAAATACCTTGCCAGCACTGTCACTTCTCAGAGATAGGGACTGAAGTCTGCGACTGACAGACGCTGCTGCTCTCCAACATGGATGGACAGACATCGAAGGCAGCAGTGGCAGAGTGGGAAGGATGATGATGTGTGAAAAGGGCCTGAAGGGAGCACAAGGATGCCAGCTGTAGGCTGGCTCTGCCCTTAGCTCTCTGAGTCACTAGAATTCCCCTCGCCTGCATCAGCCTCTGTGAATGGAAAGCATTGTCATCGCTCTCTGCGAGCTGAGCCACATCACCCTGCTGGCCCTCAGTGTCACCAGCAAACTGAGGTGGGCTTCAACTTGATCAAGAGTCTGGCAACTAATTATAGGGGCTCCTTTTGGGGTGATGAAAGCTTATTCCCCTATCCCAGGAAAAAATGGGGGCATATATTCTTTTTTTATTTTTTTTTTTCATTTCAATTCTTAGAACTCTCAGAAGCTCTGGGTTAAGACCTCTGGACCCACCCTCTCTAAACTCCCAGCCACCTCTGGGATTCCGTGGCCACATGTACCATGGCTCTGACCCAACAAGCTGGGGCCTAGGGGTAACTGAGTAGCAGATTACCTGATGAGAATAAGGTGGATCTACCCCATAGAAGGCACTAGAGGTTTTTCAGCGAAAGAAACTTTCCCTGCCAGCAGCCACGGCATCTGACCCTCCCTACCTACCACTGCCCCTGCCCTGCTCACAGCCTGCTCTCCTGGCCTTGTAGGCCGGCCTTCTTTTCGCCCTCAGCACCTCGTGTCCCCTTCCATCAATCGAATCACAGTGAAACAGCTGCACATCTGGGCCTATAGATTTCCTTGTGCCTTTGACTCCTGTTCTTTGTGTCACCCCACACCCCTCACTCAGACCCTCCCCAATTCCATCCCATCATCAGCGGGCGCAGAGGACCCAGAAGATGACCTCTGGGAGACCCCATCCAGTTGACGTCTCTTGGTGACCAAGGAGACTGAAAAAAAAGGAAAATGTTTATTAAAATCAGCGAAATCTAACAAGGGGGGTGGGGACAGAAGGGAGCGCTGGAATTCCAGTACGTTCCCCTTGGAGAGAGGGTGGAAAAACCCAGGCTTTCCTGACTGGACACCCTCAGATCCTGGCCCTCCCCAGAGCCAGAAAACAGGGGAAATGTATATATATTTTAATATACCCTCATTACAAATAAAAATAGTGTTACATCAATACAGGGGTTGGCGGAAACGTGTTCCAACTTTGCTAAACAGGGACTGCATCGCAGCGCCTGTAATGATATCAAGCAAGGCGCTCCCTCTGCCAGATTTGGACGGAGGGGGATTCACGCTGCCAGAGAAAATCTGGTCTTCATCAGTGCTTCAATATTCGAGGAAGCCGGGGACATCTTTCTGCGATTGAAGCGAATTGGTGGCTGCCAATCCTATGATTTAATTCCCTTTCTTCCTCTCTCATTTGAAATCACTGTCACAAGAATTTGGTGGGTCGTGATGCCCATGTGTGTGTCAAAGATTAGATCTAATCAGAGGGGAAGAACATGCAGGCATCGGAGAGAGAAAGAGGAAAGGAGGAACCGATGCAGCAAAAGGAGACGGAATTGAGGAACAGGGAGCGGGACCAGGGGAAATGTGGAGGAACAGAGGAGGCAGGAGTATGAGAAAAGCAAAAAAATGAGGGAGGGCGGGATGGAGAAAAATTAGAAGGATGGGGAATGAGAGGAGGCGGTGAAAGGAGAAACCACACACAGAGAAGAGAGAACACACATTCGAGCTAAAGGGATCTTGAAGATCTTGGAGGTCAGTTTTCTCTCAGATGTCAGGTCAGAGGCCAAGGGGAGAAGAAAGGCATTTGCCCGAGATCACTGAGGTCAGACCTGACTCCAGTCTAATGCTCCCTGCGCTTGAGCCAATAGAGAGCAAGGGGCATTCAAGAGAAAACAGGAGAATTTGCATGTCTGCATGAAGCATTTGGCTGATTCCAAGACTATATTGTCCAATTTAATATTCAAAAACCTAACATGACCTCACATTCTTGGCATCCTCCTGGTGCTTAAACCCTGGAAGCTACTCATAAAGATGTATCTAAGACACTCTCGGTGGCCTCATCATGACATTAAATGTGGAATCACATTGCTGAGGGGACACCAGGTTGATATCTGGCCTGAGTGAACCTCCAAATCCTACAAGGTCGCTGGCTTCTTGGGACGGTGGGTATGAGGACAACATGACGCTTTGTGTGCCTAGATCCCCAAACTCCAGGCCTCCATTTCTAGCTTGAAGAGGTTCAGTCACCCACTCCGAGATGAGGGCTTTTCTGACTTAGACATTAGTACTAGTTTTCAGTGATCTGGCACTTAGTTAATAGTACTGTGCCAATGTTCATCTGTGTTGACGATGGCATTATGGTTAGGTAAGATATTAATATTAGGGAAAGCTGAGTCAAGACCTCTCTGAAAAAAATTAAAATTTAAACATGAAAAAAAACAAAAAACCTTTCATAATGATGACAGAAGGCAGGTTTGAATTTAGAAGTGTCTCTGGATGTCAGTTCCTGAACCCCAGGTTCTGGTCTTTGACCAATGGTCTACCTGCCTTCCCTTCCTTTCCCTCTCCCAGCTCCTTCCTACAGGAGACCTACACACACATCATGGGCGTCCACACTCAGGGCGCAGGCTCCCAGCCCCATGAAAAAAGGCTCTCTTAGCTACCTCTAGGGCGCAGGGATTGTGAACACTAGCTTTCAGTTCCCTCACCTCTGCCCCGCAGGATGACAGACCCAGTGAAGACTCAGAGTCATTCGGGCAGGTAATTTCAGAATCTCGGTATCAGGAAAATGCTCTAAAAGTAGATCTGAACCACAGGCTCCAGGGAGTCACTTCTTCCAATGACCCCTGAGGGTCATGGAAACAGACATGGCAGGGTCTTCTTGACATGGCAGGGTCTTCTTAAGTGTAGGGTCTAGGGCAGAGTTTCTACTTGCTCAAATCTAAGTATAGCACTGCATCCATCTTACGGCCTGCCTGTCTGCTGGCTACTCCAGGATCAGTGGCAGTGTGGGCAAGAAGAGAGAATCCATTCTTTCTATACAATTATTGTTAAGTAATTTGAATGAAATCTTAATGATGGTGTTTGATCTACCTGGTAGAAAAGAGACCCAATATTCTCTGTTCTAGACTCCAAGAGTCTCTTGGGTCATTGACTTTGAACCTCTGGGGTTTGTAAAGAGTCTGGTATAAAATTTACAGTGAATGAAGGAAGGAAGGGAGGACTAAACAGACATCTTCTACACAGTGAGAAATGTTATCATTGATGAGATATTAAGTTGAAATTAATCGTGGAATGAGGAAGGAGAGCATGAAGCACTATGATATATGGGAATAACTGTGGTCAAACAGAATATAAGTATCTTGAAGGATGTCAATTCAAAAACACATCATCACCATAAACTTGCAAGCATCCAGTAGATTCTGAATATATATGTTGAGCAAATTAAAGGTTACAATTCATCTCCTTTTAAAATCATAGAAAAGTGACAACTGAAAGGAAGCCAAATATTTCTCTAGCTCAGGGACTAATAAACTTTATAAGGGGCCAGATAGTGAAAACTGTGGCCTGAAAGGCCATACATTATGTAACACAAGTACTCAACTCAGTCATGTCACATGAAAGTCTCCAAAGATGGCAGATGTTTATTTTTCAATTTTTAAAAGGCTGCTTTATTGAGACATTATAGACATCCCATACAGCTCACGCATTGAAAGTCTGTAATCAATAGCTTTTAGAACAGACAGAGATTTGTGCCACCACCACTCATGACTGAGTTCCAATAAAACTTAATTCGCAAAAGCAGGCCATGAACCAGATTTGGCTCAAAAGGCATGGTTTGCTGACCCCTACTCTAGTCAAACAGCCTCTTTTCTCTAATGAGGGACAGAGAGATGACGTGCCTTACCCAAGATCACACCACTAGTTGATGGCAGGATCTAAGCTAAATATTACTGCTTCAGTATAAGTGTTTGAAGAGACAGTAAGCAGCATGGATGTTTGAGGACAAGGGAAAAAACTGTAAGGCTCAGAAACCAAGGGCATCTTCACAGAAGGAATGGGAAGCAAATAAGATTCATGGCCTCGATATAATGCAAAATCTGAAAAGGTTACGTGACATTAAAGAAAACCCAAGCCTCTAGTTCACTATCTTCTCCCTCGTGTATGGAGGTTCTAATTAAATTTCACTGAGCCTAAGATAAAGGAGAGAAGACAGGGGTAAAAGAAAGACACTCCAGGACAGTATGGAAGGCAGGCCAAATATCAGATGTCATACTGTGTCTCCTAAATGAGGAGCTGGGGACCTTGAGAATCTTAGTCTCTGAATGAACAACACAAGGACATTGAAACACTTTGTGTGAGAGATGAAAAGGTTTAGCCCAATTTAGTGCCCAAGAATGAGGGACATTTTCAGGCTATAATCTTCCCCTAGATTTTCTCAGAGAGAATATACAGTCTCACCAGACTCCAGATGCTAGACGCCACTTGTCCGGTCATTTGAGCACAACTTTTCATCTGAGAAATTGAGAAACTGAGTCCCAGAGAAGAAATAACGTGCCCAAGTTCACAAGGCCACCAGAGAGTAAGGAAGCAGATGCTGAGATGTAAACTCTGGTCTCTTAATTCTCTACAGACCCTTCTCTGATGTCCTGCCTGAGCCACCCACTCTCCCTCCCACCCCAGTGCAGGCATTCAGACATTCTTTCATATAAGGTTATAGGTGCCTATGATTTGGATGTAAATATCTGTAAGACATTTTGACAGAATATCTCCCTCTAGACCACCAGGATCTTGAGTCCAAGGATGACCCATTGGCTATCTCAGTGCCAGTGAAGGCAGAACTCAACACTCGGTGGAGGGGCTACGCATCCTGACCCTGCTGAGAAGCCCCTCCTCAACTCAACTCCTTCAGGAAGCACCCCATGTTCACTCCAAACCCAAACACAGGGGCCTATGTCCTTCTCAATTCTACATCAACTCCCCAGGCTTCTGTATATGCTGATTAAAATGACGTGCACTCCAGTCTGTCTCATGCACTAGATTGAGGGCTTCTCAAAGGCAAGGACTGTGTCTCATTCATCCCTGCACTCTGGGCCCCAAGCCTGACACACAGACAGTTGTTATAAAGTGGTGGTTAAATCACTCCATCCTCCAGAGAGCCAGGAAAGCATAGCAGAGAGATTAGGAGATTATGTTGACTGCAAATAGGCCATCCTGAGTTCAAATTCTGACTCACACATTTAATTGCTATGTGACTATGAAAAGGTTATTTAATCTCTCTGAGCCTTAGCTTCTGACCAGAGTGGCTGTCAGAATTAAATGAGACAAAGTCGCTGAAGCCTGGCAGAGCGCCTGGTATTCAGTAAGTACTCAATAAATGTGATGGAAGGGCAAGAACAGGCTGCCAATGCCATGGGTTGGTCCATGGATGAGCTGGTTTGCTCACGCTTCAGTAGCTGTCTCACAGAATCTTTTTCTAGCTACAGGGAAAGCCTAAACTGAAGAGAGGTGAGGTAAGCCCACCCATGTGACCCAAAAAAACTAGAAAATCAGCCCCCCACCCACTCCTAGAAGAAATTATCCAGGGTACACCCGAGCCCAGCTGGGCCAGCAGCCTCTGTAAACTCAGGTCAACACCATGCCCTAGGCCCTCCAAGCCCACTGCTGACAGATGAAGCTCCAAACACTTTCCAGAGAGCTGACACTCCATAATCTCCAGCTAAGTCCCTCCTATCTCAAGGTAACTGGTGACAATAGTGAGACATGTTGGGGAACTGACAAAGAAGAAAAGACCATTTCAAGAGATCAACACATCAACACCTGTTAGTCAGAGCAAGCTAACTGCAGCAGCCTGTGAATGCCAAAACAGAAAAAGGCATGAAAGATGGATCCCTGGATGACACGACAGAGGCAGACGTCTTGGAACAGATGGTCACAAGATTGGGTGGCGGGAGAAGGCAGTAATTCACCTGGGTGTCCAACAGCAAGGTCAAAAAGGAAGGGGTGACAGCTCAAAACTGGGCCAAGTTGATGCTAATTGTAATTAAAATTATAAAAATCAAAAGGAAAGGAAAGGGTATGCAATCCAACAGCAGTCACAATGAAATAAAAAATTGGGCAAAGGATCTCAATGGACCCTTCTCGGAAGAGGATATGCAAGGGATGGGAAAGGTGTTCGCTATCACTTTTCACCAGAGAGTGAATCAAAACCCCAAGGAGGTATCATTGCACACCAGTTAAGAACGGCTTATACCAAAAAGACAAGACATAACAGGCATTGGAGGAAATGGAGAGAAAGGATCCCTGTTACACTGTTAGTACAAATGCAGGTATAGAGATTCCTCAAAAAGTTACAAATAGAAGTATTGTATTATCCAGTAATCCCACGTCTAGGGACCTAGTCAAAGAATAGGACAGTATTAACTCCAAAAGATACAGTACCCCTGTTTCATTATAGCACGATTTACAATTGCCAACATATGGAAATGATCTAAGTGCCCATCAATAAATGAATGAATGAAGATACACACACACACACAACAAAATACTACTCAGTCATAAAAAGGTGAAATCCTTCCATTTGAAACAACATGGAGGGAACCTGAACCTATTTTGCTGAGTGCGAGGAGTCAGAGGAGAAAGACAAATATAATATTAGAAGATTTTTCCTCTATTTGGCAACATGGAAAAACAATGCAAATGAACTGATAAGATTAATATAAACCTCTGGACTTTGACATCAGGGCTGAGATTGCCAGAGGAAAATGGATTGAGGGGGTGGGATCCTACAGAGAAGGGATCCTATGGAGAAGGGAGTTTACTTACTATTTGATCTTATTTTGTTTATATATTTGTTTATTCGTTTTTTTTTCTTTCTCTTTATTTTGGCTCTTTTGATTTGGTTGGGTTTTTTTTTTAATTAAAAAAATCAAACCTTAAAACAAAGAATAGGATAAGAGGATAAAAGTGAACCTTGCTTACAAGAATGTAACTGGATAAAGCACAAATCCAAAAATTGCAGATGTAACCAGAACAGACATTTAGGAGGTAAAGAGCACTGGGGTCCTGGAAAGGCTGATCTCTGTCATGATCCCTCTCGCCCCTTCAATAAAACCCTGATTTGCAGTATTTGATGATTTCCATGGGAAACAGGTGGGAACATTCCCAATCTAGTCAATTTCAAGATGGCTCTTACTGAACTTGGAAAGAAATTTAACAATGGCAAAAATCAGCACTAACCAACCTCAGCGGACATAAAGCAGAGTTTGGGGAACTCACAAAGAAGCCGTATCAGAGGAAGCAAGTAGACCCTAGTAGTCGACAGAAGTCCAAAGAAGCGGTAAAGAAATCAAAGTCCTTTCCAGCCCTCCCTCCAAATTAACAGCCAGTCTAGGTTGATTCCTCCCTGGGCTGTGATGAAGGTAAAAGTGTAGCCTCACAGAATCTCAGGGTTGTAAGGAAACTCCCAATAGGAGGTAAGAATTATCAGAATTGCCTAGAGACCTTGTTAAAAGCATTCAAAAAAATTATATGTATATGTGTGTATATGTACACACCAACCCTCAGTTCCCAGTTCAGGATTCCATTCTTTGTCCCTAACTGAGACATGGGAAACTGTATTTGGAACAAAATTCTCCAGATACTCTTGTCAACAAAGTTAAGAAACCATCAACCTCTGGCACAACTGAAGAGAGGTGTAAAGAGAAGATGCCTAAATTAACTTAGAAATATTGTTAGTATACACACATCCTTGATCAATCAGATACAATGGTTATATTTGTCAAATACTTTCCAAGAGATACTGTTGGCACTTAGCAAACCCAAGGAAAGAAAGGCCTTGAGATGGAGGGGGCTGGAAAGGCAGGGCTTGGGCACCAGAGACACATTTCAACAATTTCACAATTTAACCTGGGGCTAGGCTCTGCTTAAGACTCAAAGCCAATTTACATCAAGTTGGTGATGGATTAACCTACAGGTCTGTGAGCCAATTCCAACTCTAAATGGAAGGAAGAAAAAAAAAAAAATCAGAGCCAAACACTAATTGAGTGCAAGATAAGGCAGGCTGATACGGCAAACTCTTAGAAAAATGATTTTGGTAACAGTAGCAGATTTCAATTCTGACTGAGGCATGGTAACCCAGCAGGCTTGCTGAGAGTCACGGCACCTCCAAAGTTGTGAAAATCCTACAGATGACAGGCCAAAGAAAACTGACTTTGAGAGTGCTGGTGGAACAAAGCAGGGAGGGGTTGGAACAGGTTTTGTCTGCAATAAAATTTTCCATGGGTCGCACAGACTTCTTTTTTCGTCTCTGAATTTCGGGGTGGATGAGCAGATGACTGGAGCACTGGATACAAGCCAGTAAAGGGTCTTGCTAAAGAGAGAAGAATGGGGTGAAAGTTCTCTAGGTCAGGATTGAAACCAGAAACCAGAATGACCTCGCCCCAAAATCTCTCAAGAGGTCACACCATGAATGCACAGCTTATGGGTCAGGAGGAGAAACCCAGAGCTGGGTTGCTTCTTTCAGCCACGGACAACCAGAATGACCTTGGATAAGCCAAGTTCCTGCCCTTGGCTTGGGTTTATACACAGTCCCTAGTGATTAGATCATATAGTCATGACTCTTGAATACTAAATGTCATTTTTCAGTCACTAAGTCTTACCAAGAGATTAGGGTACCCACTGAGGTCAATCAGAACTGCTTTGTCCACAAAGCTTCACCCACCTTTCCTCATGACCTGTTGTATCTATCAGGCTGAGCCCATAGTGGGGTTGGTGTCATTGGAGCTGAGGAGGAGGAAGGAGAAGTAGGGGCCTACAGGGCTCCTGCCCAGTAGTCATCTGTGCATGAGGCCTTTGAAATAGTGGTGGAGTCACTGCTAACACGTCCCCCACCTCCAGCTCCCATCATTGCCTCTTTATCTGAACAGGGAAAATGGAGACTCATCTACTTCTTTCTGCTCTGGGAAAAGAAGTGTTGGGAAAAAGCCAGTGAAAGCATTATCCTCTCGGTCCAGAAAGTCAGTAACACAAAGCATATTTCATCTTATAGTCTGAAATGCTTGGGCAGATTCTGGAAGAGTAAGTGCACGGTTAAGGAAAGCTAGAATTTTGAGGGACACCCCCCAATTTCATTGCTTGATTCTTTGGGGATTGACATTGAGACAGAGTTATCTTTGAGAGACAAAGGGCACTAATGCTCCCTATCTTTATCTCACACACACGCACACAGTTAACACCAGGCCCCGCCACAGTAACAAAGATCAAGGAGATGGCCCAATAGATGGTGGAAAGATGTTTTGATTCTTTGAGTGTTTTTCCTGCTTCACTTTCACTTGCCCAGGGGACTTTCTAAGCCCTACCAGCTTTATGAAAAATGGCAAGACTGGAGTTCTCAGTTGAAATCCCTGGAAACTGTGAGGCTTCCTCAACTTCCTATAAAAAGCATGCCACCATCTTGGAGGGCTGGACGGGAAGATCAAATAAAACATAAGAATAGTGACCTGATGATGCAGATGACTAATTCAATTCAGCATTTCAGAAGAAACATTCTCGACACTCTTACAGCATTGTTCTTTCCCTGGATCAAGCCCACTGCCATGTGCTGATCAGGGACACGGAAGAGGGCAGTTCCGCACCATGAGCCTGGGGCCCTCCATGAACAGGTAACCAATCTGACTCACCCAAGGAGACCTGAGATCTTATCTCCACCTACTTCCAGTGTAGACATGTAAATGTTTGTGGAACAGATTTGCAAATTCAGAGCAATGACCAATTTTTTAGACCCGTCAATGCAACGAAATTTCAAAAATCATTGACATACTCAAATTTAACCTGCAGGAAACAGGCATGAAGACAACCAAGCCAAGAATATATTTCTAGCAGAGTCATCTAGTGCTTTATCCCTTCCTTAAAGAGAGAGTTAGTGTTTTTCCTTGTGTCTAAATTGAATCTTCCGGCTCTCATATAACCCCATTTCTTCCTTTGGAGAGAGGGAGAAAACTCCCTAGTAAACAGAGAACAGACTACCAAAATCCTTGACACAGAAACAATTTATAGCCTAGAAAGGCATCCAGAATTCTTCACACTATATTGCCTGTACCCTGCAAAATGTCTGCAGGCCAAACTTCTAAAATTACTTCTTTTCCTATATTTTGAGGGGTAAGGCCCTCCAAACCCATTTTTAGTCACAGCTGTGCCCAATATGTTCCTGGGATCTCAAATCCTTAAATCCAGTGCTGAATTCAGAGGTTCTGCTTCCTCTTTCATGAGAGAGAGCCACATAAATCAATTCCATAAAATAAGCATTCTTAGCCAGAAAGAACAGGACTTGCTTTACACCAAGTATAAGCACTGTGTATTTAAAATATTTGTCCTTTTTTCAGACAAGAATTCAACCAACTAATTCCATCCTACAGCCAGTCTGCTTCATGCAATAACAGCTAAATGGTTATACAGAAATCTAAGTTGCTGAATCTTGGTGCAAGATGGCCTACCCATATAGAGATTTTGTGTGTGTGTGTGTGTGTGTGTGTGTGTGTGTGTGAGAGAGAGAGAGAGAGAGAGAGAGAGAGAGAGAGAGAGAGAGAGAGAGAGAGAGAGATTGAGAGAAATATTGAGAGAGAGGAGAGAGATTGAGAGAAAGAGAGATTTTGAGAGATTGAGAGAGCAAGATTGAGAGAAATACTGAGAGAGAGGGAGAGATTGAGAGAGAGGAGAGAGAGATCGAGAGAGAGAGAGATTTTGAGAGAGAGAAAGATTGAGATTGAAAGAGAGATTGAGAGAGAGAGAGAGAGGAAATTTTGCCATCCTAGATTTTCTGAAAGTGCTAAGAGCTTGTTTTGCCCTCATCTTAAGTAAACCAAATTACAAGATGTAAATATGTCAGTTTCCTGAAAAAGGAATGTACAAGATACATTCCATCCCCAGATCAAATTAGACAGCTTACTCCAAAGAGATCTTTCACACACACTAAGACTCACCTGAGCCTCCCCACAGTGAGCAGAGAGGGGAAGCAACCTTTTCCAAACACCCAGTCCCTTCTCTAAATCACATGAAGTTCCTCTAATGATTTTGCTCATTCTTACAATTGAGGGATTAGTAAACTGGTATTTCATTTCTCACATTTTTTTTTTGTACCCTTAGTCTCTTTTGAAACCATGAAGGAGAAAATATGCTCAAAGATGAGAGTCTTCCGACTTTGAAAGGTATCCCAACCCCTAGGAGGGTTAGAAAAAACGTTACCAGAGGAAGATTCACTTGGGGCCATAACTGAAGGGCCATTTTGGCTTCAGTTGCCTTCACTATAGAATTCCTGCATCTCAGCTACTACAGAAGCTGCAGTAGTTTTGGAAACCAGTCCTTCTGACAGAGGGGTGACTTAAAGGAATATTCTAGAGAGCTGAACGTGCACATGCAAATCCCTTGGCCATGTTTGATTGCCTCCATTATTTTGGTCCTTTGAGTGGTTTTAAAAATCTGTTTTTAAACATCTTTTCAAGTCACCTATTTTTAAAGTTGTAAATTTCAACATCACAGATTTTATTGCATTCATCAATCATGTAGATGTAATTTGATTGCCTAGTATCAAAAATTCTTTTTGCTGGCCTATGAACAGAATGGGACCATGACTTTCACGTCTATGTTGCCAGAGCTTAGTCCAATGACTGGTACATAACAGGTACTTCATAAAGGTAGTTTCATGAATGAAGACTCAACACAGAGTCAGCACTAGCTAGGCAGACCTTGGGAGAAAGAAAGGAAGGACAGAGAGAGAGGAAAAACAAAAAAAAAAAGAAAGAGAAAGGAAGTAGCAACATATCAACACTGGATCTCCAGAAAGATAGTATTTTCTCATGAAATATTTGGAGAATGACAACATTCAATGTGTCTAGTACCCTGACCTGGAAGACAAAGTAGGAGAAAGGAAAATTGGGTTTTCATAAGCAGAAAAGTCATGTGATGTGTGTGTGTGAGGTGTGTGTGTGATGTGTAGTGTTTGTGAGTGTGGTGTGGTGTGTGTGATGTATGTGAGGTGTGGTATGTGCGAGTGTGCAGTGTGTGAGTGTGTAATGTGTTTGTGACATGAGTGTGTGTGGAGCGTGTGAGTGTATTGTGATGTGTGTGTGTAGGTGAAAGATGAGTTGCAAACAAAAGGCAAAGACCACAGAGTCTACTGTTTAAGAAAAGGAGATTGCAGGGCTGATTTTGAAGGTCAGCTCTATCTATTCACCCAACTCAGTTCCTTACTATAGTCCTGACTCCTTTTTGTCTGAGTAAACAGAACCTAATAGGTTTTTAGAGTTTATACTCTTGTTTTCGTAGCTCCTCTGAATGTGCTGTCAGCCAAAGGCCTGACCGCACCCCTCTCTTTCAACACTCTCCAGGGGCTTGTTCAAGCAAACAACCGGTGTGCAGCAGAGTCTCCAGAAATGGGGAAGTCACTCTGTTGACTGGCTAACCTGTTTGAGAAGCTGACAAAATCAACTTTCTCTGCAGGACTCCACAGAAGTGAGAAAAGCTCCTCAAGGTTCCCATTTTTTTGCCTTCCTGAATGGATCAGTACCACACATTGTACCCAAGTGAAGGACAGGGATGATGACTTCTTGTGCTGATTTCTTCACTGCCACCGCCATATTCCATCGCTTGATCCCGCGAGTTGGCTGCATGTTGATAACAGACCCATTCACTTGACTTACATTTCTTAGACTGCATTTATTTCTTAGGTTGCATGCTGAGTGTAAGGACATTTCGTGTGAACATCGGGACACCCATCAAGTATCACATACATGTGCATGCCCACACACAAACACAAAAACCCCACTCCTCACCAGGTTCTGAAGCCTGGTTTCTCCCCCAAGAAGCCCTCACACATCACACAGGTCTTTGGCCTCCATCTCATAGAAAATTGATCAACCAGGAAGACGGTGGTGAGGAAGGTCACTTTGTTTAGACTCTAAGAGAAGTTTTTGCAATCAAATGCATCTAGATTTTGCCATTGTCTAAACTGATGTGACATTTCGGGGACACATATATTTATCTTTAGCTGCCTTACATGTTTGCACATATAAATTTCCAGATGTGTTCAACAGGCACTGCCAAGATTTATAACAGTCTGAGAGAATGGCAGATGCTAAGTTGATGCTATTTGACATCAGAGGTGTCTAGAAGGCAAACTCTGAACAATAACCCCAGACACAAAGGTTTCTAACCTCAATTACACATCAGAGTCATCAGGAAAGATATTTTTTAATATTGATGCTAGGTTCCATGCCCGAATTTCTGAATCATAATATCTCAGAAGGGGTCTTAGACTCTGCGAGTTTAACCACAGCCCCAGTGGTCTTCAGTCACCAGCTTTGCCAGGGTGCAGATAGTAGAGCAAAGATGCACAATCTAATAAAGCATGTGGAATTGTTAGCAGGGTGTTCTAGATGCAGAAACATCTGCTGGCCTCCAGACATTTCTGAAGACAATACTCCCGCAGTACCTCTGAGAATGCAGGGAAGGAAACTCCACATTCTCAGGTAGTGGAAATGATCTCAAAGAAGGCATTTTTTGAGCTAAGATCCCCAAAGATGTTCGTGGGAACATCTGCCCACCCAGCTCCTTTCAACAGTGCCAGCCCCTTCTTCTACCCCACTCCTCAGACTCTCTTCCACCTGTGGGCTTCCTGGAAAAATGAAATCTTGAAAGGTCACTCAATGTGGTTCCAGTAACCTACCCAAGCATATTACAAAATTACCCTTCTGACATTTGCTCCAAGTTAACATCTACCAAAGATCTAGCTTGTCACATTTGCTCCATCCCCAAAAGGGATATTGCTTGTGTTCCTGCCATCAGCAGTGAGGATAATCTTGAACTGAACTCAAGGCTCTTCCCTTATTTCACCATGCATCATGAAAACTAAGAAAACCCTAGTGGTCAAATTGCTCCACCCTTCACCCTCCATGTACCCTCCTCCTGGACTTTGAAAGACTACAGACAAGATGGGTTCTGAGATCTTTCTCGTTTTCATTTCTTTATGCTCTACTCTGGAACGTAAGTCTTTTTCTCTGTCTTGCTTTTTTCTGCAGATTCTCTTTTTCACACCATGTGACCACTATCTGATCCTAAAGTAGTGATGTAAATTGACCTCATGCTGGATTCTCAGACCCGCTCTTCTTTGAACCTCCTCCAAAAAACTCTCACTCCAGGGACACATTCTTAAGTCTCAAGGTTCCTTCTATGTTCTCATCAGCATCTAGAAGAAGGTCAGCAATAACCCGTCCCTATGATCTGCAGCTGTATTTGTTTGCAGCTCTAAATGGCACTGATTTCTTTTAAATCATCTCCTCCCTGGCCCACCTCCCACCCGCCAATCCTCGACCTGGGTCAGGCTGTGGTAAGTCCATGATAAGTACCAAACAAATCTGCAATTCTCTCTCCGGACCCAGGTCTCTCTTTGTGACTATTTTTTCCAGCTTTCCTCCTAATATTCAGATGTTTGTATTTGGGATTCCTGTCTCACAGATGTATTTGTTTATGCAGTTCCAAACTGGATTTTGTTAAGTCCCTGTCTCTTCCCACTAAGAAAAGTTCTCTAAACTGGGAAGCTCTGTCCGGGAAACTGCTGCTGTCCACCAGCACCTCCTATTCCGGAATACACACATGACTTGGAGAGGAAGTTGAAAAGGGGTGAAACTCTGCTCTTCAGTGGTTCCAGTGGCAAATACCTAGTCAGTCCATTCCATAATACACACCAATATCTGAGAAGAACATGTCAGCTGCTCCCATCCTACCTTCAAGTTTCAGCCACTTCTCCAGCAAGGAACTGGCTGAGTTAACACCCCAAGTAATCCACACATACCTTCAATTAAAATGTACAGAGAGTCTTATCACATTTTTTCCTGAAATTCCAAATTGTAGCATCTGCAGAAATCTTCATTCAATTATTGAGTAATTCTATAGACTGAAAAAAAAAAATGGAAAAGAAAACCAATTCATCTTTTACCCACCCACTAAAATTTCAGTATTTTCTTTTTGTTTGTCTACAACTTAGACATTGACTTATTGGTGGCCAGGCCTGCCTCTGTCTCTACTGAGTTCTTTACAATTTCCCATTGTGACCCCAGTTTTCTTCTCCATGGGTGGTCGGTGCATATAAAGAAGTGAGCATACTTGGATTAGAGCTCTAAGCATTCACTGTGTTCTTAAAAATTAACACCTCCAGGTTTACATACCACCCCCAACCAGGATCTTGATCCAAATGTGTTTACCCATTAGGTCGTCTTTCCCTGCCCTCCCTTGGGACATCTGTGGGGTCTAAATTCTTTTGTACGAAGCTCAATATGAAGTTCTCTAGTTGAGAAAATTAAATCAGACCATACAGCAATTTGGAGAGAGAGAAAGCACAATGAATCTAGTCTCTACCACGTCACAGAGTCTGAAAGGTGGGGAATGTTTGCTCTCTGGCATGTCAGTGGGCCAAAGCAACAAATGGATTGTTCTTTTCCATCTGGGTCATTGGCATCATGTAGACATAACTAATTATTCCTCCTTGACAAATCCTGAAGCTATGCAGATCACATCCCATTATCGCATCCTCCAAAGGCTGTCTGTATATATATCATGCTGAATTTTGCTGCATCAAAGACTTTGTGAAAGATGAGGCCACCTGCTTCGAGTTCTTGTTGGAGCCCAGAGATGGTCCAGAAGCGTAACAAGGGTCCCCTGTAGAGCCAGACTCCTTCTTCTTTGCTCTTATGTGCAGATCTCGGATGCCTACTCGGAAGTGGCACAGGCCAGTTGGCTCTTCCCAGACAGTAGACAGACATGGAGAAGCAAAGACAGAAAGATTAAAGTCGAGGGACTCAGACCCTGAGAGCTACATCACATTGGCTACCCAAGAGCAGAGTTTAACATTCTGTTCTGCCATCCAGAGTGTGTCCTGGATTCTGCTCTGCATTCCATGGTCTACCTAATGTCCGTTTGCCAAACTAGAAATCTTTAACTCATCCTGAGCTGGAACTCCAGACTATGGGTCTGTGGGAGGCTTGGGGACTGGTGTGCACCTCTGGCCTTGGGTGACCCCTGACCTCTACCTTGGATCCTAAATCTTGTCTACATCTTCCAACTTAACAGGTCTCCATTTTGCCCTCAGAACTCAGGATGACCACATAAACCCCAGGTCTGAGGCTGCCTCCATTCAGTGAGCTGGAACTGGCTATTTTTGATGAAGTCCTAAGTAGCATCATTTCACTCCTGTGTTCCAGTGTGGACGGGTTTCAGGAGGCTGCCGGCAAGGAATGCACAGCTGGAGAAAAAACATATTTCCTTTCTTTGTATTTTATAATCTCAAGATTGAAAACTAAAAATCGCAGTTCAATAAGATGTCTTGTATTTTGACCTCTGGACAAGTATGTACACACACACACACACACACACACACACACACACACATACACACACACGTTATCAATTGTGAGATATAGTAGAAAAACCACAAACCTAGTATCTAAAAACCTGGGTTCTATTCCTGACTCTGATACTACCTCTGACAAGAATAACCTTGGAAAAGTCACCTTACTTCTCTTGACCCAGTTTTTCTCTTTCAGCTTCGTATATATGCCTGTGAAAGTCAAAAAGTCACAACCTTGCCAATTGCTTAGCCTAAAAGTATGATTATAATTTGTGTACAGTCACTCAATGTCCCTGTGATGGTGAATTTTCTGTGTCAGCTTGGAGGAATTTTTTAGATGACATTAACATTTAAGTCAGTAGACTCTGAATAAGTAGGTTACCCTCTGTAATGTGGGTGGGCCTCATCCAATGAGTGGAAGGAATAGAACAAATAGAATAGAATAGAACAAAAAGACTGACCTCTCCAAGTAAGGGTTTATCAGACTCCTTCAGAGCTCATCCGCACCATCAATAATTCCTGGGTCTCCAGCCCACCAGCCACGCTGTAAATTTGGGGCTTGCCAACCTCCATAATCACATGAGCTAATTCCTTATAACAAATTCTTTCTGTATGTAGACACATCCTATTGGTTCTGTTGTGATGGAGAACCTTGGCTAATACAATCCCCAAGGACTGAGCACCTGCCATGTACTCGACTCCACAGCAGTAATGGGACAAATGGTTCTGCTACTAAGAAACAGAGCTGAGGTGGAAAGTAAGACTTGGATGAGTAATACAGAGCAATGGGCACAGCTGGCAAAGGGTGTGAGCCATTGGTGCTGTGAGAGTTCAGAGGAGGACTCAGAAAAACTCAAGGAGGAGGTGGTACTGCTTCTCTAGGGCAGCTGGACTTTCCCAAAGAAACAGGAAAGAGAGGTGGCACAAAGGTGAGGATTCTCAGTGCCTCTCTTCACCCTGGCTTTTCCATCTTCATCTACCCACATTGGTGCCCAGAAAAATGGGTCTTGCTTATATCTCTCCCCAGCCCTCACTAAGCACTCCACCCTGTAGTCAATCAGCTACCTTTATATGATGAACCATCGCCCAGCTCTCCATCCCAAAGTCATCTCCCTAATCCAGACCATCTTTGCTCTCCTGGACCATTGGCAAAGAATGCTCAGTTGGAGAAAAAACATCTCCTTTCTTTGTATTTTATAATCTCAAGGTTGAAAACTAAAAATCACAAGATATCTTGTATTTTGGCCTCTGGACAAGAGGACACACACACACACACACACACACACACACACAGGACTTTCACATTCTATCCCTGCTGTCTAGGGCTATCTCCCTCCTTCTTTGGCAAACTTCTATTTCCTGCAGGTCTTACATTTTTTCCAGAAAAAAAATCTTCCTCCAACTTCTGCATCTCCCTGTAAGCGTTCCCCCAACAGCGTACTATCCTCTCTTTCTAAGTATTTATCACAAGTGTTACTGACAATTTTCTGTCTTCCCAACTAGACTTTACACTTGAAGAGACTGTGTGTAATTCATTTCCCCAGAAAGTACTCCAGTACGCATCACAGAAACTCAAATCTTTTGAGTATGCTAGGCCTGTCTTGTGCCCTAAAAACACAGCTGTGAACAAGACAGACTTGCCTCATACTCTGAAGACCAGAAACAAGTGAACAATACCCAAACACAGTTAGAGATGTGGAGAAATCTGCAAGGGTAAAATCCAGAGAGTTGTCTTAAAGCAACCGGGGGGCTAGTGCTAGATCAACTACTTGAGTCATAACAGGGTCAGAGAAAGGCTTGCTAAGACATTGACCTTGAACAGGGATCTGAAGAATGAAAAAGATCCAATCATGCTAAGACCAGGGAAGAAGTCTCTAAGCGGGAAAAGGACTGGGATATTCTAGAAATTCCAGAAGATTAAGATGGCTTGTCAAAGAGGGAAAGCAACATGGTTTTCCTGCTTTTGTGGTGGCTTCACCGGAGGCTTAGACCACAGACATCTGATTGCCAGTGGGATGTGTCACTCTAGAGAGGCCGTTTTGTTCCCCCCAGTGGAAAAGTTGTTTGTTAATAGAAGAATTCCACACGGAGATGCCTTTTCTATAAAACATGTCTAAGTCCTGAGGCCCACAAGCTCAAATTCCAATAACAGTGAAGTGAAATAATGTTTCTTTAAAGTGTTCTATATGCTAAAAATTATTTAACAACCAGCAAAGGAACAGAATGAGATTATTAGTTTTCCTTTTTGAATGGATGGAGAAAGCTTAGGATGGGGGAAAGACAGAACTTCTAGTGTCCTTCCAACTATCAAATAAGGATGCATCTCTTGGAGAAGATGGGCTCTAAAGATATCTCTAGGATGAGTAGATCTTCCAAAGATTAAGAGTAAGGGTCTCCCTTAAGGTCATGGCATTTCCAGTCACACACTTTATTCTAAGGCCAAGTTTACACCTAATGCACATTAGTTCTGGAATGCACCCTGTCATCTGCTCCTGATTTGGCACCACCCTTTCCCTGCCCTAGAACAATACCCAAGATAGCTTGATTGTGAGTAACTGTGAATAAAAGGAGGGATGCTGGGGCCAAGGACTGTTTACATGTCTTTTTGGACAACCTGTTCTCTTGTTCTACCACCAGAATCAAAGCTCCCTCCTTTTATTCCCCTCCTCCTCCAGCCTACAGAGACCGTTCACATTCCTAGCTTAGGCAATACATTCTTGCTGCCCTGACACATACCATCAGAGTGGGCTAGGCAGGCTGTTGAGAGAGCCAAGCTACCCACCCAACTCTTGATTTTGGCCAAGAGCATCAAGCCAAACCAAGGCGTCATAGCAGCAAAGATCCCTTGATAAGCGGCTTCATCTCAACTCTAGAAATCAATATGAAATTTCCAACGAAGTCGACAAAGGTTACATCAGACTATCATTCCAAAGCCCAGACTGAATGACTTTTAATTAGGACAAGGCTGGTAGTTAACTCTCTCCTCGCTGTGGAGCAGGCTGCTAGATCTAAATCTAGCATGTATTTCAGGAAGAAGAAAAGTGTTGTGGGTTACAGGATGTCTCTTAACGTAATTGGAACTGCTGGTATGTAAAGGTCAGCACAGACAATGGCACCATCATTTAATGTATTATCTCACTGGCTTCAAGTGCTAGAAATGAGAAGACATCCATTGCCATCGAACACTTTGTGCTGTGGCAGGAGTGGACACTGGTTGGCATCTTTTTCCTCATCATCACAGTGTATCATACCCTGAACTCTACCATTTTCCTCATTGGTATCATATGGCCAGTGTGCCCAAGGCCTATCTGGTCATTGTCACAGTCACTCTGTTACTAACAGAAAAAATGGATGGCCCAGAAAGACTACCTGATGAAGACTCTAGAAGCAATAGAAACCCATTATCATTTGCTCTGACAAACTGGTACTTGGACTCACAACAGGAGCCAATGAGATCAGACAATCAGATCTATGTAGCTGACATACATGAAGAACAGACATGAAAGACATGAAGAACAAGTCTTTGCCTGAAGCTCTGGAATATGAACGTTCTTATTCAAGATAATAACATAGTGTTACCTAACTGAGTTTAGACCAAGACAGGAAACTCTTCTGTTATTGAGAAGCTGTGGTTGAAGATGCCTCAGAAACGCCCTTTGAAATGCTTTGAGGTCATTTGGGGTAGCTTGATGTAAATTAGGAAATTAAACTGCCAAGTGCCTGAAATTTTTTTTGATTCTACCAACAAATTTCAGCTCTCCATACATGAGATAAATGACTCCTATGACAAATGGTTTTTCGCAGTGATGAAGAAACTCCTGAGAAGATATTGGAGAAGTACAGCATCACAATGATCAATGCCCTAGGGACGCTTCTGAGTGAGAGCACAGCTAAAGTTTCCCCCATAGTGTGCATAGGGCTAAGCAGCCTGGGGAAGTCACATTCTAGATTTCTGGCATCTCTGCTGGTCAGCAGTTGAGTTCTCAGAAATCTACTCCTTTGACAAATAGCATGACCATTCCCACCTCCAGCTTCTGTTTTGTGGGTTCTTGTATGCAATTGATCCCCTTTAGTCCATCCTCCCTAATATACTTACAAATGGCAGGGTACAAGGATCAAGGTTGTGATGATCAACCTTCACAGCCAAAACTATTCCTAAGATTGTAGGGAACAGTTCAGCCAATTGTGAAATACTTTGGTCAAATACTTTATTTATTTTAAATTATTTTAATTTACACTTAATTATTTTAAATAAAATATTAAGTTAAAACACCTCAACATTGCCATGGAGCAAGTTAACAGACTAAGTTGCTGAAGTCACTGTGTCAATCAATATGGAGCTGAAGGTCGTAAGTTCAGAGCACCTGGATGAGCTCCTTATCAACCACTCAGAAATCATCATTGCCCAGACATTTCCCCAGCAGATCCTGCTCATTGTTATGGACTGTCAGAGATACGATGCAATTGCAGCTGTGACAAAGGATGGAGTTAATGATTCCGCGACTCTAAAGAAGGTAGATATCGGGATTTCCATGAGTGAGCGGGTTCTGAGACAGTCAAAAATGTAGGTCACACAGTCTTATTGAATGACAATGACATCTTTGCACCTCGAATCACCTAACATTTTACAACCTAATTATCATGCTTATACTCTGACCGAAAAACACTGCTGAGCTTGGCCCTTTTTTGATCTGCATTGTTGTTGAACTCACCCTGCCCATTTGCATCATTACTCTTTTCTGTATCAAATTGGGCACAGACATAATTCCCTCATTGCCTAATCTAATGAAAAAGCTAAAAATGACATTACAAGCCAGAAGCCTCGCCACAAAGATGGACAGACTGCTGAATAAACTGTTTTCCCTGAACTCCTGCCTGCATATTGACCCCCTGTAAGACTTGGGAGATTTTTCTGGTTTATGTCACCATTTATGAAGAGAGCGACATAGACCCAGCACTCTCATTAGCCTCTTGGATGAATGGGAAAAGGACAGCATGAATGACAGAAAAGATAGCTAGGACAAGAATAGGCAAAGTATCAGAGGAAATGCCAGGAATGAATATGTTACACAGGTGCTCTCACTGAAATTATGATCCAACAAAGAGCATATTCACATATAATCATGAGGAAAAGCCAGGACAAATCATCTTCCATGAGGTCTTTGCCGAAATAAAGCCATCTGAGTAGGGATTGCCTCATAACCTACCATAGCATCAATCTTCTTCACTGATTTCTAAAGCATCACAGCCCTAAATTTCACTATGCTCCTGACTCAGACTCAGTTTGTAGATATGCCACATGCCATTATTCTTTGGGAATATATTACTGTATGAAAACTTTCCATCAGATCTCACCATGGAAGTCTGAGGGATAATTTATTATTAAGATTACCTTTTTCCCAAGACTCCCTACTTCACATTGGTGATGCTCTTCAGGTCTCCTATGCAATGTCTCCCAAAATTCATACCAAAGATAAAAAGTATGTGAAAGGCACTTGATTAATGTTTCGTAATGTACAACTTCGAATTGGCTCCTTACGAGTAACTTTTCACCTCTATTTCCATTTCTTATTTTAAAATATGCAAATTTCAAGGTGTTGATGAAGGACAGAAAGTTTATTGGCACTTACATAGGTTTCTATGTTATGATATAGTCTGTGTAACCTACTTTCTAGGGTCGCCCTGATCTTCAACTCTAGGTAGGATTTTCCAAATTTCTAGTCTACATCCTATTGAAGATTCAATGCTCTCTCCCAAGATTTCTGCAATTTCTGGGGAAATTAGTGACTTTGCTCAAAAGTTCAGCTCGAAGACTGCAGGAAACAGAAGTGGGGGCAAGGTTGTATATGAGAACACGGGCCCCCAACAATTTGACTCTTAGATATTGTGGTGGCATTATTGTAGCTTTCCTTGTCAAAGTCCCTCTCATCCCCAGCTCTTGCCATCTCACCAGTTATCTTTGTATCTCTCCTCTTCTACTCCCTCCCAGACTGCCCTTCACTTCTACCATAAAATGCCACTTTGACTTCCTCCAACTCCTGCTCTAAAACTGAGCTCCAAGTCCACTTTGCATCTCCCAGCTCAACTGCACAAAGGGGTCTTTCATTTACCAGGACTCCATTGTGGCTTGAAATAGTAATATCTATTTCTTGTAAAACATTTAAGCACTTTCCAGCATTGACATATGCCAATCATGTGTCATGCTTCTAACTGAGGTGTAGTCACGTATGGAAAACACACCTATGTTGACAGGTCCAGAGATATTTAACATTCAAGCAAAAGACATTTTGTAAAACAAACTAAGAAAATGTTAAGTGACTTAGGAAAAGAAAATCAGATTATTAAAAGTAACTTCTGACATCCCATCTCAACTACTTTTCCATGAGTCTAGGTCAGGTACTGTGATGCCCAGTTAGGAGCATAAAAGAGGCTCCAAGGAGCAAACACATGTGAGCCAGACATAAAGAAGAGATACAATCGAGACAAGGAAGCTCACGCACAAGGAAATGTTTCACCTGAATGAACCTAAAGATTTTTCAAGAACTCAACATTGAGACTTCGAAGTTTGAGGGACATTCTCAATTACCTTTTACTGATTACTATTTGCAAAATTAAAATATTTTACTGCCTATCTTTCCAACCTTCCTTCCTTGGAACATTAATTGAAGGCCAATAATCACTCAAGCAGTGTGTCAGGTGCTGGAAATGCAAAGAGGCCGTGCCCAAAGGAAGGAGTTGCAATCTAATAGGAAAAATAAACAACAAGGGAACAAACTGAAGTCAGGTCCAGCCTTTCTTATTCTTCAGTCCTGCACCCCTGGAACAGTCTCTGGCCTCTAGTACCGAAGTTTGGGCTCAGTATTCAGCCCTTTCTCTAATCCATTCCCACCAGTCATCTGGTGATTTTACTAACTTACATTAAACCTTTCAGGAGTCAGGATCACCCCAAGGTCTCTCCATCTCCTGGTTGCCCCCCATCTCTTTCTCTTATTTTTCCTTGGCCTCTTTTCAGGAGCAGCACAGATTCCCCCTTTTTCTCCTACACAGAGTAAATCTCAAAGTCTCTTTTGGTACCAAGCATATCCTTGGGTGTCACTCACCACCCCTAGAGACTCAAAATATTTCTTCCAAATAATTATGGAGTCCTCTCCAAAGAAAGCATTCTAGAAGGGAGAAAGAAGATCTCCACCTGTGCTCAGACAGAGCTGTGCTCAGGGTGGAGTGGGTCTTACCCAATACATGACAGAAGAGGCAGCCGGTGTGGTAAAGACTAAAGAGAATTCTGGTTGATAAAATGTCTGTCTCATTCTCTGAGACCATTCCAGAAATGCAGGGAGTTCACCCACGGACTCGCCAATGTTTGGGTTATGTTTCAACCTTGATTGAGCACCAGAATTGCACACAATGTCAACTCCCATGTACTTTGAGGAGGGTTGGGTACATGATGCTTCTCAGTTTTTGTTTTTGGGTCTTTTCTCCATATATCTGGAGGTGTTTTCTTCCAGCAAAATCAGGACTTTTCCTCCGTTTGGGTCTCTACCACCCAGCACAAGTAAATACTCCTAGGAGATGTGATATCCACTTTGGGGCCAGAAATATAATTTATTCAGAAAGATGCCAAGATCCCCATAGATGTGTTCATGGGCAGTATCATTTCACTCCCAAGTCACTGATGAAAGGTATTCAGCTTCATAATGACGTGGCAGTGATGGGTGGTTTTTCTAGACTTTGTTGCATAGGAAAGAAAGGCAGGCCGAGACCTAAAAATAGGCCCTTATTCTCCCTGCAACATGCTATGCGAGCCTCTGCGTGTTCCCTCTGGAGTCCCCCTGCACCCCCTTTCTTTTTTTCCCTGTCCTTATGGGCAAGGTCTACCTCTCAGTCCAAGACTTCCCACGCAGACTCACCAACAAACACAGCTTTCTTGCAAAGGAAACCCAGATAAAAGATAACAGAAAGATGGTTTTTGTCCTCCAGTAACTGAAGCCTATTGCAGAGAAGAGGCTTTAGAATTGCTTGCCCACTAGCAGAGGGAAGGATGGCAGCAATAGGTAGAGTAGAAGGCAAAAGCATCTTCATTCTATAAAAGAGGATTTTACATCAACACTAGAATGGAGCTTTCAAACATCTGAGGTTAGGTGCTCTCCCAGTTCTCCAACCCAGGTGTTTTCACAGTTTTGATTTGCATGGGGTGTTAGAGTGTGGCAAGCAAAGAACTTGAACCTTGGACAAACTAGGGGTTCAGACATAGAAACAGACATAGTGAACTTGGGGCATATGAACTTGGGGCTATATTTCAAGGGGGCAGGGAATCAAGGAGATTCTGCCGTGGAAGCAGAAACCCAGGGGAATGTGGGCATGCCCAAAGGGTCTGGCCATTGGGGTGAGAGTAGAGGCTGTGGGACATGCAGTGGCCCTCTTTTAAACTGCCCCATCTCCAGGCACCCGACATGTGCATTCTTAAGGACCCAAGCAATTCTTCAGAGAAGAGTAGCCCACAAGAAAAGGAAAACATTCCTATGAGAAAAAAAAAGTGGCTCTCAAAAAGCTTGTCGCAGCAGGAAGCTCAAAGGCCTTGACGCAGCCTTGACGCAGCCTGGGACCAAGTACAGCTTCAGAGGCAGAGCCGGGGACAGGCTGCTAGAAACCAGAGTTATTGGTCCAGATCACAGTGCCACAGGCCCCAACAGTGACCCAGCTGGCCCGCTGCCCAGACACAGAAGCCCTCATAGATTTCCAGAGAAAATCGCCGTCACTACCACGAACCTCAAAATTTTGAAGCTACGGAAATGGAGACCTTCCAACTATCAAATTGTGTGTCTGAGTTTTTCTCAGTATTTTTAAAGGTTTTTCTAAAGTCAGATTACAGTTTATTAATTGAAGTATAATTTGAAGACAGTTAAACTTACCCATGTTAGGTATACAAGTTCATCAGTTTTCATGAGCAATCATAAAATCGCCCCCTTCATCAAGATGCAGAACATCTCCCTCACCCCAGAACACCCCCTCATGCCTCAGTAGTCAGTTCTGCTCTTTATCCCCAGCCCTTTGCATCATCCATGATCTTCATGTGTGTGGGTAGAAATATAAAACATGATGTCTATGCATAAAATGATGTATACATACGTAATATTTGATATATAATATGATATATAAGTGTATATATAGAACACATATACATATATGTACATACCTATTTTATACACGTGGACATCTATGCATATACTTATATACACATATATGTATAAATATCTTTTGAGTCGGGTTTCATTCCCTTAGATAAGACATTTAAGGTTTAGCCATGACATTGCACACAGCAGTGATGCATTCCTTTCCCTTGCTATCTATCCTGCTAAATTCCAGGTATGGGCACGCCACAATTTATCCATCCACCAGATTGTTATACCAAGACCGTTGTTGTTTTTTAGGGTGATGTTTGCATCATTTCTAATTTTCAAAGATGACAAAGGGAATAGATGCAGGTTTTGGTGTGGACATATGCTGTCATTGTGTAAATATCTAGGAGTGGGATGGCTGGATTGTAGATTAATCATATATTCAACTTTATACAACACAAACGTTTTTTTCCAAAGTGGCTGGACTCGCTGGAATTTCCACCACATCTCACTCTTGAGGCAACTTCGTTATCACTCATTGGATCTCAGGCTAAGGATACTGATGTTCTATTTCTATTGGCCCGACATCCAGAAAGTCAAATGTGTCCAGAGACAGAATTTGCAGCCTCTGGTTATTGCGAGTTTCCTATCTCTGTGCGTATCTAAGCAACTCTAGTCAGGGGTGCAGTGGAGGGCATTCTGACCTTAAGATCTCTCCCTGCTCTGGATTCCATGATGCTAGGAGTATAAACGTCATCCTGGCCAGTATAACGAGACACCACCCACCCACATTTCAACCGCTTGGCTCACTAGACAAACAGATATCCTGATATCTGACATCTTTATCAGTTTAATGTGCTTCCGAGTTGATATGTTTCATGCAATCAATTGGATCTCTCAGCAGTTTTTGCAAAGAGGTAATAAATGAATGGACCACACACATTTTGTTCAGGTTCAGGTTCATCAGTTGACCTGCTTGGGTCTGTTGATTTTTCACTCAACTCCTCTATCTTTAGTGACTGGGGTTAATGCACTAGCACTCAGAGGTGATGACTAAAAAGATCACTTTTACTCTCAGCCATTTTGCCGTGGGTTCTGAAATCTGACAAGGCTGAATTTGAATTCTGATGCTGTTTCTAAGCCAGTCACTTAAACTCTGAGAATATTGGTAAAGGGAACATTCTCTGTAGAGGGTTAGAGTTCCTGTAAGCAAAGCAGCTTGCAAAGTGCCTGGCACAGTGCCTGTGGGGAGTATTATTTTTGGCTTTCCTGTCCCTATATCTACTCTTTTTATCCTCACTGCTTGAGGGGACTGAGGTCTGAGGTCCTCCCAGCTTGCACAACAGGAGGTCTCGGATTGAGAAATCGCACTAGATGCAGGACAGAATGTGGGGAAATGGCAGGTAGGACCGGACAGAAGCTGCCTATGTCTGTGGTGCCCCATAAACAGCAATGGGCAGTTTGTGATGGAGCTGTACCAGAATTCTAGATTTGGAAGCACTTAAAAAATCTCTGAGATCCGGGCCCAGGACATGTTGGTGGCTAAGGAGTTGCATGTCTATGTCTCCTGAGGCTACTTGACTCCTCCTAGACATATCGGCCTGGAGAAGGAGATGTCCTTCAAAGTCTTAGAAACACCAGGACCCCTGGTTGGGTAGAAGGACAGTGGTCATCCCTTAAATACTTTTCCCTCACATCCCAGATAGTGGGTGGATCTGACTATACCCTGTTGACTGGTCTTTGCAGAGAAGTCAGAGAATCTTAATACCTGCAAATTTTGTCTTTAAGTGAGCTCGCTAGGCAAATCCTTTATGATCTATGAGAACATGGGGAAAACAAAAAGAATGTGCCCCCTCATCTTCAGAATTGTCTGTTAAACAGTTCTCTAACCCAGCACAGCCAGTTCTACACCTCCCGCCTCTACTTCCGGTTCCTCCCATTTTATCCCTCTTCCCAACTTCCCTCGTCGTCCCCAGATTTGGGAGACATGTTAACCTACTTCTTCCCCCAACCATGGCATAGGTCAGGACAATGGGTCCCAGCCAAGACCTGCGCTTGGACTGCACGCAAATTCAGTGAAGGTGTTAAGCTCTGGATGAGCAACAGATGTCGCTCATCCCTGGTCTTGTGTCTTGGGGAGGATGGGAAAGCAAGAGTTCACCCAGAGGGGGACTCCTTAGGGGATAGAGAATATCACTTGCCCTGGAATGAGAACACACCACCTAAATCCCAGTTCCAACATTTCTGAGTCCACATAAATTTTGGCAAGTGACAATTTTCCTGGACATATCTACAAAATGAGGGTAATAATACTTCCCTCTCAAGATTACTTACAAGATTAGCAATTATACAAAAAGCATCTGGTACATAATAGGCACTTACGAAACCATAGCTACTTTCATTACTATTGTCTTTCTTTTTTCCTATAAAGACTATAGAAGACAATTCATTGGAATCCTAATCCAAATTTCACCGGATTCTTGGATGTGTGGCTGAGAGGGAGGGGCCAGTACTGGGCTCCTGAGCACAGCAATCCTGTCTCTATTATTTAAGACCCGAGTAGTGGAATAAACAGGTTCTTTGCTTTCATCAACTTGGTCCTTGGAGAGCAGACTCAGTGTGGTGGGCAAGTAAGAATTAAAATCATTCTGATATCATTTTTCAGCTACTTCACTTTAGAAACATCTGATTTGGGGGATAGTTAATGCAGGTGCAGACTTTTCATAATCATTAGTAATTTGGGGTTAGAGACCTCACTTCCCTAGGCTCAACAAATATTCCCTCACCCTTCCACACCCACCACCAAACCATGAAATATCAGAAGTTGGCCTTGAACACCATGTTCTGCCTCCGCTTGCAGCTCACAGACGATACCTGCTTGTGGGACAAACAGAGGAGTCTGGTTTCCAAGGCTGTCAATCTGGAAGCCAATTCACTCACTAAAAAGATTGGAAACAGAGTCTCAACAATTTGCAATAAGCATGAAGACCATCGCCTCCAGAGAAGCTCTCACATTTCAAAACTTAACGGAAATCGCTTGCATGAGGGGCTTGGAGAGGTAAGACCCAGGTCACTTTGTTCCTGCTCTAGGAATCGGGACAGGAGACAGATTCGAGTCTCAGATCTCACCCAGCTGATAAGCAGGCCAGCAGAATGGGCTGCTTCTCCCAAATCCACCACATTCCTCTTCTCTAGCTCTCCAATCCACCTCTGTTTTCAGTGACCAGATTAGAAATCAAGCTCAGCTCTTCTGTCAGGTCACTGGGAGTTGGTCCAGGTGGAATAGTGCTGTTTGAGTGCAAAAAAAAAAAAAAAAAGATAAGAAAATAGGCAATATGGTACAAAGATTTTTAAAGGATCTCAGTGAGTGTTTACATGCTCTTTTCCATGGTATTAGGGTCACCAGGTCCTTTGAGATCCCCGATAGTCTCAAAATGAAAGCGAGGTGACAGACATGTTGGGGAGACACTTGAAATAAGACTCAGAAATGGGAGTCACATAAGCAGACAAGTTATCAGATCCCCAAGGATGCCTTTTGGACCGAACCACCAAAAAACAAGCAAGCAAACAAACAAACAAAAACTACAAGAATCAGACTAATGAGAGTGTTAAGGTCTAATTCAAGGGTGAATTAGACATGCCTAATGCATGTTCTACTTCCTCACTCCCAGGAACATAAACCATCAAATACATTTCCTTTGGTGCTTCCCATAACTTGAGGTGGGGATCTGCCACTTGCAACCACAAAAGCGCTAGCTATAAACTAAGTCACTTGTCTAAAGTTACACAGTAAGTAAGAAGCAAATCTAGGCTGTCAATTAAAGCCTGTCAGATTCAAAGATACACTTTTCTATTCTCCATGATATCTACCATGTCCCATTTTTCCCAATGCCAACTTCATCTCCCCCTCCATCAGGGGCAGGAGGAAAGAAAATTAAGCTCAAGGATTTTGTTCAACACAAACTGTGCAGGAATTGTTCTAGGTGTTGGGAAGACATTGGTAAAGAAGAGAGCCAAGGACTAGTTGAGTGGGGAGCAGGTTGATAAACAGATTAGATTAAAGGAGGACAGGAAGAGAAAGACTACGGTAAGAGTGACTGACATACTGTGGAGTCAGTTACGGATGCTTTCTCTTCCTAGAGACAAGATAATTGAGGGCACTGCTTTCTGAGAATGTGCATCCATTTCATCTTTTCTAGTGCAATTTCCCTCAGGTTACAAGCTTGGCAGAGTATATTTGTGCCCCTGTATTGGCCATGTTCAAGTTCTACAAGATAACCAACCATGCAGGTCCATAGGTGGACCTGACCTCTGACATTTGGCCCCCACTATAGAAATGAGATGACTAAGACTGATGGCCTGCACAAATGTAAGATTGTATTATTCAAGATGGAGCCAATTCATTTCTTTACTATGGTCTGGATGAAATCTGGGACTCTGAGTGCCTCTCAGAGTTCCATCTTTCAATTGGAAGATAGAATAGACTTAGAGCCTCCAGGGACAAGTCTCCCCAGGGCATCAGGAAGAAAGGGAGAAAAGGATTAAAATATAATCTCATTTGGGAATTCAAATCTTTGTTCCTGAAAAGACTAAGACCTTCAGGGATGCATATCAGTCAGGGTTCTTGGTTACAAATGAGCTAAAAGTCATTCTAGTCATTTCATCCTCAAAAAAGTAATCTAATATAACAACTTTGGGTGCCCAAAGAACAAACAGGATGGATAAATAATCCCACTCTTAAGGAAGAATGGCCAAATTCATGCCTCAGAAATTAGCAGTTTAGGGTACAATTTTGTCTTTTGACACGGCCATCGCTGTACTATGCCTCTACCAACAGACCCTAGATTCGGGGGGGTCACAATCATTAGAATGAGTCCTACACTGTCCCTGCTTTTTTCTGTCAAACCTCACAAGACTCAGATCCCTCCAATGAAAGCAAATGTTATTGCCTAGCCTTTGGCATCCTGGGAGAAGAGGAGTCTGACTCTTAGAATTTCCTCTGTGGGGAGCAGAGCCTGGCTTTCACCTAGACTCACACTGAGGTGATTCTCCTAGAAGAGAAAGAGGGTGTGGATGAAAAGGGGCTGACATGGCAAATAATGTCCCCTCCCTATGTCTTCTCTTGAATCCCTTCACAAGGCCACAACCAAACCAGCACTGCCGGGAGCAAAGCCTTCCTTCTTAATAACACAGAAATCTCCAGCAAGAAAAAATTCCACTGGACTCTGCAATGTCTCATGACTTTCAGTTCAAAGATTTTTTCTCCTTAATGTCTTATTCTGTTCTCTTCTGTGGATGGAGAAGACCCACCACCAGCAGCAGCAGCCTTTCGCTGGGGTCCCCTTCAATCTTCTTAGGGTGCAATTTCCACTGTCACTTGTCTGTTTGGAGGACCAAGACTCAGTTGGCTCAGTTCCACTCCACCTCCGGTGGGCTCTTACGCCATCCTAATTCTTGCCTTAATTCTTCAAATTCCTTACCCCAGTCTCTCTGCCCCATCTGCTCTCCGGCTGCTGCGCATGGCCACGGCCTAAATGAAAGTCAGAATTTTAACAACTGCTCTGAGACCAGGAGAACTGAAAAGCAGACGCTCCTCTCACACCAGCAGGGAACATCCACACAAGTGCATCTTTCTGTTTTTAACAAGATAGCTCCACCTGCCAAAGAGCCAGAAACCAAAATGTCCCATCCAAACCCTTGAGTCTTCACTCGCCAAAAACATCTGTTTGAACTGTCCAGAAGACGCCCAGAACGGAAGTGTCTCCGAGCTCCAAGTTTGCATGCTGACTCATTGCTCACAGACAAGTTCCACTCCCTTTGGGAGAGAGAACGAAGCTGCAGGTGCCCCGAGCCCAGCTGCGAAGGCCCTCCAGCAGCAGGACTTGGAGGGAGCCAGGGGAGGTCAAGACAGGGTGGCAGGGCTGGGAAGGCACCCATGGATGGAAATGAGCGTCTCGCCTTCAGTTTCCAAGAGTCGTTTCCTCCAGCCAGACCAACTGGGACGCCTACAGCTGCCTTCCCGAACATGCTTGCTTCCGTTCCAACACCAGCTGAACAGGACAGGCGTGCAAAGATGAAAACAGGACGGAGTCCCTCTCCAGCTTTTTCTTCAGTCCAGATGAAACAGAAGTGCAGTCAACAAAAGGAGAAAAGAAGCCATTGTCAAATGAGTAACTCAGCACAAGATGCATCAATAAAAATGCTTACAAATTCATGGTGTTTTACAGGTCTCGCATCCTTGGGAGCAAACCAAGTCTAAAGAGAAAGAAATTTCAATTGACATGTCAACTGAACACTTTTTAAAGTCTGTATGAATGGTTTGAGTTCATTTAAAATATTGTCATTGCTTCATTAAAGAAACCATATCTGTTCATGAGAGGAATATATCAAAACTCAGTTAAACAGAAAAAGTCTTTAAAGTCCATCTTCATTTCTTTTCCTGCCCATAAACTGTATATAGGTTCTGGTTCTTTTCTACATGCTTATCAATGGTTTGTTTTTATAGAAATTAAATTGTATGTATTTTGTGATCCTTTTTCCCCTCAATTTAGCAAGAACATTTAATCCAGGTCACCCATTTTAATGACTGTGCAGCATATCTCCTAGGGCTATTCCACAATTGAGTCAACAAATCATCCCTGTTGAGTATTTGTTGAGATTCCAATTTTTGATATAAAAACACTGTAATAAGATCCCAACCTTGCATATGCAACTACACGAGTTTGCCTTTAGCAATTTCTTTAGGATATATTCCAAGATGTAAAACTGCCATATGGTATTTACGAATTTGTAAAGTTGAACCAAAGTAACATTTTCACCAAGTCAAGAATGGACTATTGTCCACTCCCTATTATGATATATTGTCATTCTTTTCCTTATTTCTTAACTATATCCAAGTTACTTGATAACTGCTTTTACTCACTTTGCTAAGAATATCAAAAGAATTCCTTTTCTTTTGGCTGTATTTGTGAGATAAGTTCCACCTTAATCATTGACAGTTAATAGGATAATGAGAGTAAGGAGACTTGAGTCCACTGGGGTAAAAAAGAGGAAGAATTGGGAGTAGCCAGGAAAATAAGATTCCCCCCAAGCAGAAGAAGGAGACACTGGAAGGTGACTTTGGTTCAGATAATTTGTGCTTTTGACACAAGACCGCACCATGGACGGAGAACTCTTTTGCACCATCCAAAATGGTAGGAGGCCCTTTGCCACCTGTTAGTTTTATCACATTCACTTTTAAGTTGATGTATTCAAATGATGAGTATTTGAGCTTGAAGACAGTGTACACTTGAGAAGAGTTGTATTTTCTTTGTAGAACAGACTACCCAACAAAAAAGTTAGAGACTCTCAGAGCTTTGGAACTGCATGGGATCCTTACCTAACGTAGGACTCTCAGCTCTTCCATTGGTTAACAATTCTGCTAACAAAGTTCCAAAACTCAAAATCTAAAGTAATGTTGGGACCCAGGTGGAGCAAATAATGACATTTTTGAAGAGTTTCTCCTGTGTTTATGATTTCCTTTCTTTTATGTTTCATATACATAACCTCTTTCTATTCTCACGTGTTTTTGCAGTAGATCTCATTATCTTCCCAGTCTGCAGATGAATAAGCTGAAGCTCAGACCATTGTAACAAAGCCAGAACCTCTAATTCCAGCTGCATGCCCTTTATATGATCATCACCTGGCAGTTTGCAGTAACACTACTCATTTCTAACATAATTAGAGTGAAGCTTCAAACAAGAGCTCAAAAGTGACCAAATTTCATCCTTTCCTGCCAGATAAGAAATAAAACTTATGGGAGAAGAAATTTGCAAAGCATACACCTGACAAAGGGTTAATATCCAAACTGTATAAAGAGTTCATAAAACTCAACAACAGAAAAGCAAACAAGCCAAATAAAAAATGGGCAAAAGATCCGAATAAACATTTCTCCACAGAAGATACACAGGTAGCCAACAGGCCAATGAAAAGATGTGCCACATTTCTTCCTATTATGGAAATACAATCAAAACAACATGAGATATCACCTCGTACCTTGGAGAAAGGCTGGAAACAAGTGTTGGCAAAGATGTGGAGAAAAGAGAACCTTTCAGTGGGAATGTAAATTGGTGCGGCCATAGTGGAAAACAGTATGGAGACTCCTCAGAAAATTGAGAATGGAAATTCCATGTGATCCTAATCCCATGTCTCAGTATTTACCTGAAAAATCACAACTACGCTAATTCAAAGAAATATATGCACCCCCATATTTATTGCATCACTACTTACAGTAACCCAGGAACAACCTAAATGCCATGGACAGATGAGTGGTTAATGAAGACATATGTGTGCATGAATAGTATGCGTATATATATATATATATATATATATATATATATATATATACATACAATGGACTACTACTCAGCTGTTAAAAAAAGAAAGAAAGAAATATAAAAGCTTACCATTTGCAGCAACATGGATGGAACTAGAGAGAATTATGCTCAGTGAAATATGTCAGAAAGAGAAAGACAAATATTGGAGGATCTTACCCATACGTGGAATATTTCAAAAAACAAAGCAAAAGAACAGACAAAACAAAACAAAAACCAACCCTCGGGTGCTGACAACAGAACTGAAGTTACCAGAAGGCAAGGGGTTGGGGATGGAGGTAAAGAGAGGTGGGGGGGTCCAAAAGACAATGCTGGAGGACTATTAGAACTTTGCTAGTGGGCAGGATATTGAAAAAGAGTGACCCCACACACCTAAGGCATCATTTTGTAAATCAAAGATACTTCAAGTTTTAAAAGTAGGAAAGAAGAAAGAAAACAGTGAGGTGACAATACCCAAAGTCCTTTCCAAATTCTGAGAACAAGAGAAGGGAGTCTCCCTTCCTAGGGGAATAGTCTCCAGCGCTTATGCTTCTGAGAGGTGTTAAGAAACTAATCCCTTTTAGACGAGTTAAATCTAAATGAACACCCAATCTGCTTCTCCCTGGAAAAGCACATCCCAGGCCCATATGGTTTAGGATGAGTTTCTCAGATCTTGTGAAGATCATGTAGGGACACAGGATGCTCATGAATGAACGAACCAATCACTGGTCTCTTCCTTCCACAACAGCTTTCCACCAGGAGAAGGTCATGGTCACCAGATGTTACTGAGGCTAGAAAGCGGGTGTCTGAGCTTTTCCAGAAACCTGCCCCTGATCCAGCCGCACCCACGGGGCTCTCTGCGACAAGACAATCCCCGTGGTGCTCAGTCCCCCGGGACTTCTCCTGGACTTTCAATGGCCCACCTCCTGGTGCCTCTGAGCTCAGAGGCAGCGTGACATCGACACACAGATCACCTAGTGCTAAGTGTTTGTCGAGGCAGAGTTGAGTCTGGTATGCTGGTTTGAGGGCTGCTGTCTGAAACATCAAAGCAAGAAACATTAAACAAAAAAGCCATTTTAAGATGTTCTTTGAGGCGGTGAGCGCTCATAGCAAAAGCTCAGAGAATTTTTTCATCGTGCCCACCTCGCCCTTTGCCCCATCCCCCCAAGACAGTGCTCCACTCTCCACAGTTAGCCAGTCTCTTCCAGACTAAATCAACCCTTCCCCTAGTGGACCTTCCAAGCATCCCTCCCCTGGCCTCCTCCACCTTTTTGAATATTTTTTTTAAAGGACCATAAAATACCACCTCTATTCTCACAAAGACAAATGCCACAGGAGTCCATTCTCTAGCCATCCAGACCATCCCACATAGTGGAGTGGTCCTCCAGCTTCCTGCTGCCTTGAATCATACTGAATCCCCAGTTCGAGAGAATCTTCTCAGATACCACTTCCTCCCACACATCCACGCCTCTGCCATCATCACCAGGCACTCGTACTCATTTGGGGCATTGACCACATGCCCCAGAATCACATCGGCTAATTCACAGGTGCAGGTCATCTTGGAGGAACTTGATTATCCTGTGACTACAGTCAAACTCAGAAATCATATCTTTTCTGCACTCAATAAATGTTGTCTCTCTCACTCATCAACCTGCCTCATTCCAGCAGGTTCTGAGAACCTCTGCTCTTCTAAGAACAAATAGTCCTCAGATCTCCACAGCAACTAGGGGGATTAGACAGTCTTATCCCCATTTTACAGGAGGATAAAGTAAGGGTCAGAACCACTGAGCAAGCAGCCCATGTTCGCACCACCTGCCTGGAGCCTGCCTGCTGAGTTTCCAACTCGGCTCTGTTGAAAGTACAGCCCATCAGAGCATCCATCTCTTCTCCAAAGAGGACATCTGCATGAGCAGCAGATACATGAAAAAATGCTCTTCATCACTGATTATTAGAGAAATGCAAGTCAAAACCATCATAAGTATCACCTTATCCCGGTAAGAATGGCCTGCATCAAAAAGACAAGAAATAACAAATGCTGGCAAAGATCTGAAGACCCTCATAAGCTTTTTGTTGGTGGGAGTGCAGGTTGGTGGTGCCATTTTGGAAACCCATATAGAGGTTCCTCAAACTATTGAAAATAGAGCTTCTGTGCCACCCAGTAAGCCCACTTCTAGGTATCTATCTGAAGAAGAAGAAAATGCTAAATTAAAAAGATGCACACACCCCATATTTATTTCAACACTACTCACCTGGGCCAAGATATGAACACAACCTAAGTACCCAGAGATAGATGAATGGATAAGAAAGACCTGGTGTAGACACACAGCGGGAGACTACTCTGCCATAAAGAGCTGAAATCTTGCCTTTCAAGGCAATCTGGAGGAAACTCAAGGTATTTTGCTGAGTGGGGTGAGTCAGGAGAAAGACAAATATTGAATGGTTTCACTTATATCGGGAAAAACAATACAAATGAAATGATAAAATAAAATTAAACCTTTGGACTTTGACAAAAAGACGGAGGTTACCAAAGGGGAAAAGGGTAGGAGGTAGGATTATATGGTGGAGAGACTTTTTTTTTTTTTTTCCTTCCCCTCCTTTTTCATTTTTTGTCATTGTTGTTGAATTTGGCTGGTTTGGTTGGGTTTGGTTTAATAAAAACTAATGTTTTAAGCGCTACCCATTCTCAAGCAACTGCAGTCAGCAACCGAGGAACTGAGCCAAGATCACACATTTGCTTAGAAAAATAGAAACAAGATGAAGATTCAAGCCTGAGGCAGAGAGTGGCAGAGATTAGTTAAAAAGTCAGTCATACTGTTAAGGTAAGTAGTTGAAGTTTTACATTATAGGCCTTTAACCGTAGCCGTTTTTTATGCAGAAGAACTAACTAAAAAAAAAGGAGGGAAATTTTTAAATATGTTAAAAACTCTAAACAACATTTTCTAGCCTGGTGACATCAGAGGACGCCCCCTAAGCCCCTCCAGACCAGGTGGGATTGATTTTCAGAAATTTAAGCCATTCCATGCCTATATGGTATGAAACCCGTGCAAATGCTATTAAGCCCTCCTGCGAGGCCCCTCCCAGGATCTGTCCCTGTCTCCAGCTGCTCCGGGACGGTCCAGCTGCACAGCAACTAGTTGGGCAGCTCTGCTTTGAGACAAAAAGCTTGGCACTCGGCTCGCCTCTCAGTCCTGACATGATTCGTGGCTCTAGTTTCTGTGGGAAACTTCATGCTTTCAGTGCGGAATAAATCCCACAAAGCCTCCCACCTGCATTAGAACCAAAATCTGGTGCGTGAGCCCCTAGGTCATTCCGGGCAAAGAGCAGGGCTGGCTTCTGGGCTCAGCTCTGCAAAGAACTCACGTACCCAGAGGCGGAGACCTGGGAAGCCAGCAACCCTAGTCCCTCTGGCCAAGGCAGCCCCCTCTGCTCAGGGGGCCTTGCTGTGATCAATAGGACACCATTGATGAGCGGGAGTCGAGAGACCTGGTTTCCTACCCCAGGTCAGGCACGTGGGGCCTTGGACAATACACTGCTGGCTTCCATCAGGTCTCAGCTCACTCATTTTGGGGACACCAGCCCTCCCTAGTCTGCAAGGCTATTTGGAAGAATGAGTAAAAAAATATGATGTACAAATCATAAGCAACTTCAAGCTTTTGTACACATCCTGCTTGGAGGGCTGCTGAGAAAGCTAGAATGATGACGATTAACGGGAAGAAGGGAAGGAAAGAGGGAGATTCTTCCTCAGCTTCCTTATAAGCACATTCCTACTTTTAAAAATTCTGATCCAGAGAATAGGGAAAGTAATCCAATCCCAGAGACAGTCACAGCAGCATTAGAGGAGTGATGACCCGTGTGTGCTTTAAAATCTACCTCTTATAAATCCACCTCCAGCTGTGTGAATTTGCATGAGTTATTCAACATCTGCAAGCCTTAGTCTCTTCAGTTACAAGAAAGAATATTAATAGTGTCATCTGGTTGACCTCGTCCTCAAGCAAAGGCGGTTGGTTCATAAAGGAATTCTGACTCGCAGCCTCTACCTAGGTTGCCTGTCCTTTCACCCCTCCCAGTACCACACACCCCAAGGGACACCCCAAGTCTGAGTGTCCCTTGGGGAGTTTGCTTTTTCCTTTGTCTGATGCCCACCTCCTGGCAAGGAGCATTTCTCCTGAGCTCTCAGAAGCATAAAAACAAAGCTTGTGCTCTCTCCACACTGCCGGGGCTATGGCTGCTGGAGAGACCATGCAGAAAGAACTAGAAGAATGAGAACCTTGGAGGAACTCAGCAGTGGGCTTGAGGAAGCGCCACTAGGCACAGCTGCTGTCATCCATGTCCACCGACATGTGATGTTGTCGACAGGAGCAATGCCCCCACGTGGCCTTATCTGACACTCCTAAACCCAGGAAACAAAAGCTGCATCCATTGCATGGAAACAACCAGAGAAAATGACAAGAGTTTGATCAGACTTGGAATTAGAATTAACATAGCATCTCCACCCTTCTGCCCCTCCAGTTTTTATTCTTCCAATGAATCAGTCAACGTGTAATTGGGAAGACATCCCAAATTTAGAACCCTCAAAGGTCAAGGGTCCAAGTCACCTTACAGACATCTGACCAACACCCTCACCCTCCTGCTGGAGAAAAGCCCATCCTAGAGAAGGCACGTGCCTTGTCCAAGGCTTTAGTTGACTAGAGAGGCGTGGCGGCATCTTCACAACTCTCACCTGGGAGAAACGACAGCCACAAAGAGGTTGCAGGTCCATAGGGAGGCTTGGGATAAAGGGAGTGTTGGCTGAATTTCAGGGGCAGCATCCAGGGGTGGCCAAGGGTGAGACCGATTCCCCCCACTTAAGTCTCCTGCCCACTGAGTCCTCTCTCTTTGAGGCTCAATTCTCGTCTACAGTGGAACACTCTTCTGCCTTTCGGAACTTCTGTGAGTAGATGAGAATGTGTCTTGAAAACCTGCGGCTCTACATGCACACAGCTGAATCCTGCCTGTCCACACAGCCACTTTGTCCCCACGGCTCTGGGTCAGGTGCAGGGATCAGGAAACAGACAGAGGAGAGAGGTAGGCATGCTCTTTGAGCAGATCCCAGGCCAGAGGGTTTCTTTCACCGAAGGGACCCCAAAAACGCCAGGCTAAATCCAAGTTCCTCCAAGCAAGGCTGGGGTTGTGTCTCAGCTGCTTTGGTTTGAGAGCATCCGGAGGGTGGTGGAGCAGAAAGTTGATGAGACAGCAGTCCTACCTGCAATACCACACTGCCCTCTTCGGGGCAGCAGCAAGAAGGCACCGTGGCTAAGTTAATCAGATGAATTCCATCGAAACTGCTAGGGCGGGTAGTGGGTTCCATTTTCCAGCCTCCAGGTGTCTCCACGTTGACAAAGCGATGGAGGCCTGCCTGCATACTCAGCAGTCTGTAACTCCTGACCTGAGTCTGCCTCCTGTCTCGATGCCTATCACTCTCCAACCTGCCCTCTGATGAGCCTGCAGGTAGACCCAAGCATTACCCACCCTTCACTTTACAGCCATGACTTAGAAGGTCCTCAAAGAGAGCAGCCCCAGCTTCCTACCCAAATGTCTATACCTCTCTCTTTCAGACTAGGCTTGTGTCACCTTATTCTAAATCTCTTCCAGTCCTTGGGAAAATCCCCCCTGAGCCGATGGGGTCATGGCCGGCCTAAATCAAGGGACTCCCGGGGCCCTGCAGGTTTCAGAGATGAATCAGAAATGCTGTGGCTCAGAAACATCAGCCACAGACCCCACCACTTATCTGGGAATAGGAGGGAGACGTCAGAGGCCTGCACCATGGCACCCCATGGTGTCGCCCTGCCAGACCTTCCCACTCCCTTCTTTCTCCCTCAGCCCCCTGACTGTGAGGTTCAGAACAGGGCACCCTGCAGCTGGCCGACCAACCTCCAGGCGTGGGCTCAGGCCACGTTCCCCGAGTGCCCTGTGTGGACCCGGGAGCTGCTGCAGCCGGCCCAGCCATGTGACATGAGTGATTCACACACGCAGACGCCCAAACCAGCTTCTCCATTCTTCCTCTCCCAGGCCCTCACAAAAGGCACAGTCTCGGCTACTAGGGCTGGAAAGCTTTCAGCACAGAGCTGCATTGTTCCCAGGGTCAGGAGGGGCTGGAGGCTGAAGGGAATTAGGAAGACAGGGAGCCGGGCCGGCGCAGGGTGGTTTTCCACGCAGCAGAAGCCCCTCGTGCAGGCCAAGCCCACTTCCTATCCTGGCTCCAGCTCCCCAGCTCAAGTTTACATCTCTCCTTTAAAACTGACTTCGGGTTGGCTTGTTGGCATATTTTATTTTCCATTCTCTGCACGTGTGCATTTCTTTAAAAAAAAAAAAAAAAAAGGTATGTGCTATTTCTTTTTCTCCTCTCCAGCACACATCATGCCAGAGACCATACTATAAATTCAGAGCCCAGGAACCGTTGTCTTTCAGCGCCTTGTTTTAACCTTTCTCTTTGGCTTCCTACCTACACTCTGCACCCCCAAACTGGCCACATTACCACCCCTCAGAATTGTGAACTGGTATTTGTTTCAAGTCACTGAGTCCGGAGTATCTTGTTATGCAGAAAAAGTAAATAGAAGTCACATAGCAGATTCCTGCAAGAACGATACAGAAGTCTCTTTTTCCAAGCAAACAGCACAGGCAGGTGGATGGGACTGGAGGGTGCAATTGTGAAAGGGAAAGAAAGGAACCTGGATGCCATTAAAGGGGTGGAGGGAGTGCTAAGCGACATGGCCAAGATGGGGCTCTCGGGGTTTGGGAAAATTATTCGAGGTCTTCCGATTATCAAATCATGACACTCTTCTACTCTGGATTGTTGAAAATGAGTTCCTATAAATAAATGCTTAGAACTGGAAGGACTTTTGGAGCCCAGGGTCCCATGTGATCTCCTGAGGTGACCCCTCCTCCAGTGCAGGCCCTGGAGAGGCAAGTCTGTCTGGACCACTGCTGAGCATCAGTATTGAATTAAAATCTCTCTCCACATGTGGTAGATTGGAAAAGTAGCCACCATTCCCCACTCTTCCTTGTGTCCAGGCCTTTTCTAGGTGGCTTGACAGGACCTGATCTGATGATTTGCTTTGACCAATACACCAAAAGTGACATCATGCCACTACTGAGGCCAGGCTTCATGGAAACCTGTCACCACCATAAGAACAAAATCAGAGTAGCCTGCCAAAAGACGAAGAAGTGCAGGGGAGGGAGCTGAGTCACCCCAGCTTGGGCCACAGCCAACCTGATGGTTGACTGAAGATGCACAAATGAGCCCAGCAGAGATCCGTCCCGCCTGGTGC
This sequence comes from Solenodon paradoxus, assembly GCA_004363575.1. NCBI lineage: Eukaryota > Metazoa > Chordata > Mammalia > Eulipotyphla > Solenodontidae > Solenodon > Solenodon paradoxus. Next base: position 554,089 of record RJWH01000575.1, read on the forward strand.
ACATCAGCAGAGCCACGCTGCAGAGCCCAGCCCAGTTGCCGGTCCCCAAAATGATGAGCTAAATAACTGGTTGTTATTTGAAGTCAGTAGTTTTGGGGAGTCCTATGAAGAAAAGGCAAATGATAGACCCCATAAACAGCCGTCTAGAGCTAGACAGACCAATCCTGGTTTCTTCTCCAGGATGCAGGTCTTCTCTCTCGAAACAGTTTATTATTGACTCTTAAGCACCAGAATGGCTCTTAGGGAGGTCACACAGACTTGTCCCTGCCTTAGAGGAAAGCCACACCCCAAGGCATCCTTTATCAGGTCTTCCCCACCTCGGGCCAGCCCCAGGGGCTGCAGAAGTAGCTCTTTTGCAGTTGGTATCCGCATCCTCTAGTAGCGTTGGATCCACTCACTGGGATCTCTGAGAGCCTGGCACAGTCTTTCTGGCACATTTGATTATTAGCTAAGAGAAACTGCAAGATTGAGGAGAGGAGGGTGCTGAAATTACAAGGAAAATATTTAAGTGAATTCGGCTTCTTGAAGTCATTTCTGACCCAGATCTAAACTGTCAAGAAGCAAACGTTCTTGGCAGGCTTCACCCAGAGCCCTGGCTGCATGGGCCGCAGCAGTGGGAGCCCGGTCAGGGGCTGCTGGCTTCCAGAACCTGCCACGTGGAGCGAACAGCAAACGCGCTGAACTTGGTCTGGGGTCTGATGGGGAAGGTCACAGTCCCTGCCACAGGAGATGGATCCGGCCGAGGCAGCCCCCATCCTTAACCAGACCCGGGGGGAAGTGGTGTTGTGGGGAATAACAGCCAGCCCTGGATTTTCTGGCTGAAAACTTGGCTGCCAAGTTTGCCGGTTTCAAACAAACCCTTGCAGCTCGGCTTCCTGTTTTTCTTTTGCACTCCCTGTATGTCACGGCACAATTATTCTGGGAGACGTTCTCGAGATGGACACGGTCTCCAATTTTCTTTCCCTAATAACAGTGCGGGAAATAGGGGTGAGGGAGGCAGAGAGAGAGAGAAACCCCAAAACCTCAGAAAAGGATGAAAACACTCCTAAATTCTATTTCCAAAAAATGAGAAAATCAAAATCGCCAAGTTCCAGCACATAAATCCTGAATTCAATCAGTCTGGGCCCCCACGGTTGGGCAGGCAGGGGTGAGGAAAGGTTCTGGGATATGTGGTGTGTGAGCTCTACTTTCCTAGCATCAAGAAGACCTTGAAATGTCCTTCCCTGAGAGCCCAAGAATCATTCCGTGTGGCGTGAGGGCCGCAGGGTCAAGTGGCTGGTGGCAGCTCCTGGAAAGATGCCATCCACCAGTCACTATTTTTCTACCACCTCCATGATGCTAACCATGGCTCAGGCAGAACAAAGACAGGGCGACGCTCTTCCCACTCCGCTCCCTCTTCCACGGGACACATTCATCTGTCCCAGGCCCCAGGTCCATTCTGAGTCATGGCCACGAAAGGAGGTTGAAGCCTGTCTATCGTCAAGGTCTTTGGCACTGTCTTGCTTCTAGATGTTGAATTAAAAGATGAGGAGGTGGCTGTCGGTATGTGACGCACACAGGCAGGCCCCTGGGTGTGTGGACATCGTGTGTGTGAGTCTGAGTTTACCCACCTTTTATGCACGTGCGCATGGACAGACACTGGCAAGAGCTCGTGGGGTACCTACCTCTGTGCGAGTGTGAGTTGACGCAGATCAAGACCACGCAGCACATAAACTTAGCACCGGCGCCTGTGTTAGCCCACGAGCGTGTGTGTGTGGCCAGCGAGTGCATGACCTGTGCGCCTGTGTGTGTGTCGGTGCGTGCGCGTGTGCTCCAAGCATCTTTGGCCCCAACTCGTCTGCAGGTCTGTGTTCCAGGGAGGGTCGCATGCGTGGTGACACAAGGGCAGACATGCCTGTGAGGAGGTGTGGGCACCCTTGTCTGGCCCATCTCCCTCTCCCCCAGCAGCCTCTGTGGGCCTTCCTTTGGCATCGCCAGCTCGTGACCGGGGTCCCTCTCCCAGGAATGCACTCTCCTCCCCGCTCATTGGTGTCTCATCAGAGGGCTCCAGGCTCCAGCCCATAAATGGCAGAGCACGATCGCAACGGATGGCTCCCTTAATTGCCCGTGCTGCTTGCCGGGGCCCTGCAAACACTCCGTGGCTACCAGGCCGTGAGCTGAAGCAGGGCCCCGGTTTGCGCCTGTGTGAATTGAGTGTTCCTGGGAGTCGAGAGGCCAGAGGGGGTTAGAGCCATCGAGAGCCTGTTATTATGGGCTGGCACAGACACTGTAGGCTCCTTGAGACCCTGAGGCGACTTCACCGCACTCCAGAATTGCAACACCCCTAGAGTTTCCAAAGCAGGGCACCCCTCCACAGCACACGCACACACCCCACACACGCTTTCCCTCAGCCTCTTTCCCCTTTCCTCTTTCTCTCTAGCTCTCTCTCCTGACTTCTTTCTCTGCCTCTGCCTTTCTCTCCCTTTTCCTCTCCCTTTCTCCTTCTGACTTCCTCCCTTCCCCTCCTCTCTGCTCCTGCAGCTCTGAGCTCCCAGGGCAGACCTGAAGGGAGACAGTGACCTGGCATCGACCCCCACTTACCGCCCCCTCTTTCTCCAGTCTGCCCCCTGGTCTCTCCCTTCAGTCCCTTCGCAGCACCAGGTGGCAACCAGGAGATTTGATATTTGGCTCATCTCCGAGGCTCTGGGGGGGCTGGGGAGTTGAGCAAAGGCTGTTTTATGTGGTTAATTCCCTTTGCTGGTCCCCTCCTACACGGTGGTAGCCAGTGCCCAGCCTCTCGGTTCCTGCCTGCTGGGCTTCAGCTCCTGTGGGGAAAATGGGACCCAGACACACAGAGAGGAGCAGACACCAGCAGGTCAGGGAAGGGCTGCAGGTGCCCAGACTCAGGGCCCCCAAGGCCCCAGCAGCAGAAGCCCAGCTGCTCTTCCTGGGGCACAGGTTGGAAGGACCTGAGTGGGACTCCTCCAGCTGCGGCCCTCGGAGGGATTAGAAGAACGAGCGCCACTACCTGACCCTCCTGAGCGGCGGGCAGAGGGCCAGGCAGGGGTGGTGGGACACCACTTCACTTTCCAGCAGTTCCTCAGAGAATGTTTATGAGTGAGTGAGTGACGTTCGAGGGAGCGGATGGTGAGTGAGTGCGGGACCAGAGGAACAGTGACTAAGTGAATGGATGGTGAGCAAGTAAATGAGTGAGTGAGCAAACCACGGATGGGAGGTCAGTTTGACCTCAGTAAAGCTATATTTTCAAAACAGTATCTGGCAGACAGTAAACACTCAGAAAAAAATGTTTCGAATGAAAAGCCAAAAGAAGAAGAATGATCACAAAGAGTGAAGGTGTCCTCACCTGGGAGGGTAAGTGTCCCCAGGCCAGCTCAACAGTGACTCCAGGGTTCATTCATTGCTCCTCGCAAGTGGGCATTTCCAGGAAGGAGCAAAAACCTGAGCCCACTGTTCACTTTAAGGTGCTGAATCAAGGCACTGAATCTAACTTAGGCTTTAAGAAAGGGTTTATCCTTTATAACAGAAGCATAAATACATACATATGGATATATATGTGTACATATATAAATGTACATATATACATATATACATGTATACATTCTAGGACAAATGTAACATGAGTGGGTCATTAGCTCTTAAGGCCTCTGCACCACGATTCACTAATAACCTTGTCATGATTTTCAATACGTATCTCTTTACCTGTCTCTTCTTTCAGGTAGAAGCCCTTAAGTGAGCATGTCGGGGTCTCATTCACGCCTGCAGCCAGTGGCCACATCGCTCACCCTCATCTGTGTGTAAAGCACGTTGCACATGGTTTCTGGCCCCCACGATGCTCCTGGTGCCCCTGGGAGCTGGGAGGAGAACACACTACCCATCTCTCAGGTATGAGCAAGCCCAGGCCCAGAAGGAATCAGAGTTGCCCCGTCCGACACGCTGATAGCAGACCGGCCACACAGCTCCCTGCGAAGTGAGGGACAGAAGCGCCTGAGACCATCACCTCCTCTGGCTCTCTGGAGTTGAGGGAGCTGTTCTGTGAGGCCGTCTAGGGGAGCCCCAAACCCAAACAGCCCCCAGCCCGTCGACCACCTTTTAACTCACTCATCAACTGGGAGGGTCTAAAACTTACTACCAAAGACCAGGAAACCAAAGAAGCTGCCTTTTGTCCGACTGTCCCCAGAGCCAAAGGGTAGTTTAAACAGATCTCCCATAGCCTCTGTGCGGGGAGCCCAAGGTCAGAGCCTACAGCCCCCATTCCACCACGGTGAGCCCTGCTGCATGGGGCGGAGGGCCTCACAACTGGGAGGCAGAGGACTGGGACTTTTCTAAGGAGAAAAGAGGGCAAGTGGAGGGCTGATCTCACAGGAGAGCTCAGGGGCCTCAAGCCCAGCAGGGCATTACAGGCTTCCCCCTGTATTAAGGAGCTCAGTTAAAACGCAAAGGTCAGCACATTTGGGCACCAATCTTCTTACCCACGAATGGCTTCCAATCAACCAGTCAGACACACATGGGGATCTGCAGCTCCAGAATTCCAGAGGGGAAACTAATTCAGGAAGCTGGTGGAACGTGGTGCCTAAGATCGCCAAACAGGATGTCAGACAAACCTGCCCTCAGACCCTCGCTCTGCAGCTTCCTCGCTGTGCAGCCTCGGGCAAGCTACTTGACCTCTCTGAGCTTCTGTCTCCTCATTTAGAGAATGAGGGTGAGAGAAATGCCTACCTCGTTTGGGTGCCATTGGATTCAGGCCTATAGAGCTCAGCCACACAGAGTACACAGTCAGTGCCCAGGACATGTCAGTTGCTGTCGTTTTTGTGTTCTGATCAGAGACAGAAGAAAACAAGGCAAGAGTTTGGCCTGTTCTGAGGCTTGTTGGATGGGTCTCCATGGAGGAGAGCGCTGGAGTAAGTGCCCTAGAGAACCCAGGCAAAGGGAGCCAGGATGGAGCAGGTGGATGCAAAAAGCATTTATGACGACCACCAAAGCCTCTTCATCCTTCTTTTGTTGTCCAGTTATTGTTCCCCAGGACAGACCGGGACTTGTCGGTTGCAGGCAGGACCCCCGCCAGCTGTAGTTTCACCACAGGCCCTGTTCCTAGGGTACCTCTGCCACTCTTTGTCAGGACTGGACCCCTTCCCATCTGGAGAGCCACAGGGATAGGCTGTGCTTTCCAATAAGCCTCTTCCAGCACAGCTCAGAAAACAGCTGACCTGCTGGAGGGCGCTTCTGGCCCCTGGCCGTGGCACCTGTAGGCAGCCCTCATGTTGCGTCATGAGACCCTAAGGAACACCACCCTGCTAGAGGGAGGGATGCCCGAGCCCGGAGACCCATCCACCCTGCCAGAGAGCCCAGGACACAGCCACCAGCCTCCATCCCACCTCCTACCCATCTGGAGTCCTGGGTTGGGAGTGAAGCTGGGAGTGCAGGGGGTAAATAAATCATTCAGGCCAAGCTTACCGGAAAACAAATGCCACCCAAGTCACAAGGTTGGCCGAGACCCCTCCCAGAGGCAAAGGCACAGATAAAAGTCTTTGGGATTTCCAAGAAGGGAGTGGAGCCTTCCACCTGGAAGGCGCGGAGCAGGCATTTGACCCAGGTGGCATTTCTGTGCCCCAGACGACCAAATCCACGGGGATTTAGCCCCTGCCTTCCCCGCTGAGATGGGGAAACAGGTGATGGAGACAGCTGGAAGCACTTCGCTGAAGACTCAAAGGGGAACCAGAGCTGAATATGGGGCGCCCCTCCTTGACCCTACTCCTTGCTCAGGCTCTCCTCACCTCCTCCCCCACCCAGGTTGGATTTGCTTGCAGACAGGGTCTCCCTCAGGACCCGTGACTTGGAGCCAGCAAGACCCCAGGCAGGGACACAGAGGAGGGCCGCTCACCCCACTGCACTCCCTGCTCAGTCCTTCAGCAGCTTGAGCTGAGCCCTGCACTCCCAGCCCCCAGAAAGTGCCAGGAATTCATTTACACAGACAAGCCAAACTTTGCTCCCCGGAAGCACGCTCTATGAGCAGGTGGTGAAGACACAGGTTAGGAAAGCCTTGGACTGAGTCTGAGACTCTGCTGAGGGAGCAAAACACAAACAAAAAGCCCTTTCTTCCCTTCATTCATGCATTCCTTGACTGAACAAAAAAAAAATTTAAGGAAAGGTGCAGGCAGGAATGAAGGCAAGCAGGCTGGCAGGAAGAGAGAGGAGGAAAACATATTTCATTGTTTTATTTTTATTTAGCTGTTCTCACTGGTTGCTCCTCCCTACTCCCTGGGCCTCAGGACTTGAATTGAACCCATGGGCATGTGGCCTGCAGTCCTTTGGAGGCGATTGACCAAACCGATGCTCTACCAGGGCGCGCCAGGTGTTCACTGAATCTTGGTTTCTCCACTTTTCAAAGTTTACTTCCTATGCAGCAGTGCGCTCAAGCTGAGAGACATGGACCCCCTGCAGCAGTAAGACCCGCTATTCCACCCACACTCCACCCAAGCTCACCAGTCACGCTGGTGATCCAGGGCTTAGGTAACATCTAGGCCTCAGTTACAGAGTCTTTTCTCACACTGACTTCTTCTGCCTTTGTCCCTTGCTGTCGTTTCTTGCTTCCACATAAGGTACGTTTTGCCAGCCCAAGGAGACAGCACTTCTGCAGGGCACAGCAGGGTCCCAGGATACCTCCCCCTGGGCCTGACACATTTCACCCCAGAGGTAATGAGTGAAAGCAGTGAGAGTTCTACAAGAGTTCTGGGACCCCTAAAGGAAAACCCTCTGGGTAAGTGAACATTAAAATAGCACTAGAGGAGTCCAGGAAATGATCCCAGACAGAAGCAATGTACACACTCAAATCCAGCTCCCTGGGCATGTCACCTATGTAAGGACAGGGGTCTCTGAGCTCAGAAGGGCCCCATAATTGGTTTCCATCCTCCACTGTCACCATTTTGAAATTCCTCATACATTCTTTTTGTGTGTTGTCAGTGAAGTCCAGTGGAACATGGGGTGTGCCTGTGAGCAGGGCAGATGTGGGCATTCTGTGCTTTTCACTGACATCCAGCTTTTGCAGTGCCCACGAGCACAGATCCAGTAGGTTCATGATGGATGCTCGGCATAGGCGAAGTGAATACAAGGTAAGAGCATTCTGTCTCCAGCTAACGAACATGGATGCTGAGAGCCTCCACAGCCTACATTTTTCCTCCAGATCAGAAAGTACTTTGAAGACACGAAAGAAAGAAATGGCTTCTGGGAAATGGGACAATCACCAAAGTCTACCATAGCCTTTCTTTTTCATATGACTCTTTGGAGGAGCCAACCACTTACGATGACCGAGAAAGGGAAATACAGAGCAACTGGCAAATTCTTCCCTTTCTCATCAGTAAGGTGAAGGTAGAGAAAGTTGGCCAAGTGTGTGCTTGTCAAGAGGTGAAATCAATAAACACCATCGAGTTACTTTTATGAGACTCTCCACTATTCATGCGTGAACTATGAAATACAATTTATGCAGTTGGTGGTTCCACAGTTAAACGCTCTTGCATTTGCTTGCCAACCGATACTGCACAATATATCAGTGAAATGCATGGTAGCCGTGGAAGTTTAGAATTTTTATTTACTTACTATTATACTAAACAGAACATTTAAAACACCTTGAGAGACCACGGAAGAAAGAAAAAGCTTTATAAACATCAGTAATAGCATCATGGCACTTGTTTTTCCTGCTGTTTGAACAAGAGGCCTGCATTTTTGTTTTGCACTGAAGCCTGCAGATTATGCAGCCAACCCTGGGTGTGCCTACCTGCACAGGTGGTAGCAGGTGAATATCAGATAACCTTCAGGTGGGAGCAGGTACCAAGCGCAAAGCACCGGAGTGCTGGGCAGGCTCTCAGAGCTCACACTAGCTCCCAACTGTGGATCATGTATCTCTTCCCAAGTCTGCATGCAGCAATGCAACATGGTAGTTGGATGTCCGCCATGGTGGGAGAATTGACAGAAGTCAACTAATGCTCCAAATCTGGGCACTTTTTTACCCTAAAGAACTAGCGTTTAACTTCTCCCAGTACAATGGCCATCTAGTTCACCCTCCTCATGATACCAAATCCAAAGGGAACATGATTTCCCAAGATCCTACTGCCCCTAATGAGGGCTGTCATGCTTTGTTTCTGTGGTCCTCATGTGGGAAAGAACGATCCCAGAGAATCCAACAGGAACCTAGAACCAGAATGCTGGCGGCTGTGCCTGTCACCAGTCTGGCCAGCTGCTCCAGGGCAGATGCAGGCCTTCCGGGGACGCTAGAGGGGTTAACTGGGACTGAATGTGCATCCTCCCTGGGTTGTCCATCACCAGGAAGGGTGACCTTTGCTTATAAATGCTGGGCCGGCTCCAGAACATGCCTCCCGGCCCATAATTACTTTCAGAGCATGCTGTTTCCACTTACGGAAACCTGAGCTTCCTTCCAAATGGCACCAGGCATGACCTGAAATTATACGTTTGCCTTCTGAGATGGACACATGCGTCCAGCCCGCTGCCCCGGCATCTCGGCGGACTGGGCCGCAGTAGGCACTAGAGGGAAGCCATGGCTCTGGGTGCAGCGGAGCTGGAAGCAGGGCCTCCTGCGGGCTCTGTGGCCACAAGACTCTTGTCCTGGTCCAGTCTCCAGCCATGCCTGGACCCACCCCGGGGGCGGTTCCACAGCTCGGATTCCTCATTCCTGAATGCGGAACACATGGCCAATCCCCCATCGTGCAGGAGGCACGGCGATGCGATCCCGAGTGAAACTCTCATCCTGCCCTTCCGGGGCTCACAGTCTGGAGAGCGAGACAGATGTGCAGGTAAATAATTACACTTCAAAGGAGACAGTGATGTGATCCTTGAGAGAAAGAGGAAACATAATAATGTGATTATTCCTGGCCCAGCAGCGAAGGGTGGAGTCCAGGGTGGTACCAGAGGAGGTGATATTTGATCTTGACATTGAAGGATGCTCAAAGTTGCAACCCATCACAGTTTCAAAGCACACACATGAACATCAGTTAATGTCATTCTAATATCCATGCTATCAAATCGATGTGAAAAATATTACCTCCATTTTCTTGAGGTGAAAATTAGGGTTCAAGGTGATTTGCCGATGATCATGTAACTAAGGAAGGAAGAAAAGGACCGAAAATAGAATGGAGGAGAAGGAAGGTAGACATTACTGTGTAACAAGCAGAGGAGCTTATCTTAGAAATCACGTCAGAGAGGGGGAACCCCATCACCCCAAGATCTTGACACAAGGGCCTCTTCCATTTTCTCCCACTGGGAGTTACTGCCTCCGACTTCTGTCCCCTCCTGGTTTCTCTCCATTCCACAAAACCTCACCCAACTGGTAGTCACCCAACCTGAGTCCCCTTGGTCCCAACTGCCCCTGTGACCCCACCTGATCTCCCCAGGCCAGCGTCCCTTGGCTATAGTGACACCACACTCCTTAGTTAAAGGGCAGGCTCCATGCTGCCATTACGTGTGTGGAGCTGGCCCTGCACAGAGTAGGGGCTCTTAGGTGTGATCCCAGCAGCTCTGGCTCCATCCATAGGTGTCCCCATCCCTCCAAGTGCACAGGATGCCTTAGAGAATTTGTGGACCAAAGTCCAGGACCCCATCTCCAGTAATTCTGATTTTGTTGTCTGAAATAAGGCTGGGAAATCCACATGAATTTTAAACGTCCCAAGATGGCAATGAAAGGCGCACACAATTGAATTCTATGTGTATTCTGCTTTCTCTAAGCAATACCTGTAGGCACAGGCATGTTCATTCAATAATAATTCATATCAAAGAGAGAGGAAAAAATTAGGAAGTTCTCTAGGACCTCTCTGCACCCAGACTGGGGAACAAGGCTTCAAAGACCCCAGGAGTCATTTCATCCATCAGCTCAGTTCAAGGAGGACAGCTCCTTAGACCTCAGAGAATGGCCCATATCCAAGCAGGGCTCTGGGGAGAAGTGGCGACAGTCTCCCTACTATGGGTCCCATTATCTCACCTCTCTCCCTGACAGATGGCCTCTCCCAATGGCTCCCCTCCATCCCACCTACAACACCTGCACCCCACTGTTAACCTGACACCAACAAAAAGCCAGCTTTCCTTTCACATTCAAGGGGCTTGCAGAGTTGAAGGCACAGCAGTGATAATGAGGAATCTTTAATGAAAAGAACAGGGAGTTTCTAGTTGAGTATGTTAGGGTGATAAGGAGTGGGTGTGGGGACAGGAGAGGGGAAGGGTCTGTCCCGATACTGCCACTGTGAGAAGAGACAGCAGACAGCCAGACAGACAGAGTACGTTTGCTTGGACTGGAGACTAGAAATGTCAAATCAAGGGCTGGGCAGGACTGGTCCCTCCTGTGGGCCATGAGGAAGAATCCGTCAGGCTTCTCCCCTGGGCCTGAAAACGACTGTCTTCACGCAGCCGTTCTCTGTGTGTGTGTGTCTTCGTGTCCGAATATCCCTGTCTCATGAAGTCACCAATCATAGCTGCATGCGAGTCCACCCGAATGACCCCACTTTAACTTGATGATCTCCAAGCAGATCCCATCTCCAAATAAGGTCATCTTCTGGGATACAGGGCTCAGGCCTTCAAGATTTTGGAGGGACCCCCTTCACCCCATCACACCGAGCTGAAATTCCATTTGTTCTCACAACGCCCAAGGACCCCGGCGCCTCTGCCTGTTTCACAGAAAGAAACACTGAGGCGCAGGCCCTGCGGCCGCCTGTGCCCGGAGCACCGTGGTTCGTTGGCAGGAGCCAGAAGCTGACCCAGCAACCCGGACGCCCAGCCCGGAGTGGTCACCACAGGCTCCTGTAAAACAGAGGCTTCGGAACTGGAATCTGAGTCCATCCAATATCGTGTGGTTTGTTCGGAGAGCCTTTTATTTACTTTAAAATATAGACATACGGAGAGCTGCGTGCCCTCCGACATATGTGGAACAGCCTCGATGCAGATCATCTGCAAAACCCCAAATTGTCCCCATTAGGTTCCCAGGAACCTCTATGCTGAGCCCAACAGGACCTCAAACCCCACGGCCTGGACAACCTCCAGTTAGTCGTTCCGGTCACTCCGGAGGCTGAAAATCCCTCCCACGACCCCCACCCTGCCTCTCCTTTGCCACATCATCGGAATTCAGCAAGTACCGACTCTAGTCAAATTAAAAAAAAAAAATGTTTTTCCTTCTTTCCAAGGTCCCGAGTGATCTCCTCGGTAACAGGAGCCGTCAGACACCAGGCCCCCCGAGGGTGCGCCAACAGCACGGGAAGGGATTTCCACGGGGCACCAGAGAGAACTTCCAGATGCAGCCAGCGCAGCCTGGGCAGCTGTGCGGGCCCTGGGAGCTGGACCCCGGCAGACTCTCGCTCCTGCAGCGGTGCTCGGAGAGTCTCAGCGGTAAGGAGGTACACCTGATCCTCGCCGTGACTCAGTCGCGTGTCTGAATAACGACGTCAACTTGTGTGGATCCCCGTGCGGGCAGAAAGGCATTCAAACCCGCCCGGGGACAATCACACTCTTCCAAGGGACCAGGACTTCCCAGGATTGGCGAACGGGCAAAAGGCACCACGGTCACCAGTCCTTAGAGAAGGCCTTCGGGGTCCGGCAGTGCTGCAGCTGCAGACAGAGGCCCCTGGCGCTCCGGGCCCACAGTTCAAAGCAGACACAGTTGAATCAGAGGATGCTTCACCCACAAGTGTGGTCATTTCTGTTTGCTCCCAGCTCGCCAGCTGCACCACACCGCAGGGAGCTACATCTCCCAGGCTTCCACGGCCTATGACCTGGGGAAAGCTTTGATGGCTAAGGAGCCGAGGAAGAGGGAGCCCACCTATCTCCTCCCTCTCTTGCTGTTCGGCAGAGGCAGAAGCATCTCAAGCAGAGGCAGCTTCGATTCTGAGGCTCTAGCGTCCACCACACAGGCTGCCCCTGGTTTCAGCTTCTGACCGATGGCCCCCAGCCCCGATGCCAGTCCTGGCACCTCCTCATCCCTCCAGTCCCCGGGGGTGCTAGGAGCTTCCTGGTGTCGTTAACCCCATTGGCTGGCTCAGCTCTCCCATCTCTGTGTAACTCGCTCCCTGTGTTCAACTATGTAAAATACTCAGAATGGTTTCTGTTTTCTGTCTGGACCCTGACTAATAGAGCAAATGACTGCAATCCAATGTAGACCAGCCAGGAAAAAGGAGGAAAGTACTGACTCACAGGAAACTGGGCAGGGCAGAGAAGCAGCTGGATTTCAGGAGGAATTGGATCCAGAATTCCCCCTTTGCTCATCTCAGCCTCTCTCTGCAGGCCAGACTCCACATGGTTCCCTCCGCCTTCACGGGGCATGGCCCCAGCAACTCTCAGACTCAATGCCCAGGGTCAAGGTCAATGGAGAGCAACTGTTGTTCCTTCTGTTCCAGTTGAAAGACACCAGGTAAGAGCTTCTATCTGCCTAGCACGTGCCCAACCCCAGGTCCAAGGGCCTGGGAACTGGTTGGCAGAGTCCCTTAGAAGCACATGGCTGGAGGGACATAAGGAAATGAGGCCTGAGGTACCCCTTAGGTGGTCAGGCTTTGGAGGAGGTGTGATATCAAGGCAATGAGAGTGTGTGAGAAAGGAGCATGAAGGAGGGAAGGAAAGGGACAGGACAGGTGACGGTAGAGCCAGAATTTATCCCAGGGAGGGATCACGAAGTAGCTGTGGCTGTGGCTGCAACCGATGATGCTCTCTACAAGCCAGTAACCAGGAATGAGAGATGGTCAAGGAAATGGGAGGGGATACAGACAAGGCCATGGGGATGGGGGGATTGGAGGAATGGGGAGTTCAAAAGAAAGACACATTGCCCCCATAGGTTTCAGGACAGAGCAGCAGGTTGAAAAAGAAGAGCTTAACTGACCCAGAGCATTTCTATCACATGTGCACACCACGAACAACGAGGAAGGGAAACACAGAGACTCGGAGGTGAGCTCTCTGGAGCAGTGAGTCTTCACCTCCATTCACTCTCAACCTTCCACACTCGCAGACCTGTCTCACCCACGCCTCTTCTGAGCACCTGCTGTGTGCCGGGCACCATTCCAGGACGCTGCACCCGGTCCGTGCCTACACTCCTATCTCCAAATGTCAGCACGCCTCACCTCCTCCATCACCACCATCACCTTCATCACTCACACGGGTCTCTCATACTCATCTGCTAATTTGCTATCAGTTTCACTTCCATCTCTTCTATCCATTGTGGCCAGTAATTAAAGCCCAAATCTGACAGTATTTGTTTATCTCCTTCAAACCAGCCCCCCCCCCACCCGCAAAGTCTTCCCATCACGTTTCAAACAAAAGCCCTACTCACTGTGCCCCTGCGTGATCTCACCTCCATGTCTCTGGCCTCCAGCCCTACCAGTCTCACCTTCACTCAGCCCAGGTTCAGTTGCAATGGCAGTTGTGCTGGTCCCAGAGCCTGGCCAGCGTGCCTACCTCAGGGCCTTTGCTCTGGCTGTTTCCGCTCCATGAACTACTCTCCCCCCGGGAACCATCTTGATCCATGCCCAAGAGTCACCTCTGAGAAGCACACTAGTCCTTTAAGCTGTTACTATTCCTCACTCGCTTATCACTCACTGACATCACACCTGTGTGTGTGCGTGTGTTTATTTCTTCCCCTTCTCCTTCCCCATTAGAATGTCAGCTGTGATGATGAAAGGTTTGTCATAATCCCTTCTGTAGCTTAAACAATAGGTGACATACCAGGCTCTCCAGAAATATTTGTGCAATGAATTGATCTACCTGCTTGGGGACAGAATGATTCCCATGGCATGACAAGGGATGACACAGACTTAAGAACAAGGGGTGGTCATCATGAAAGTCTTGGGTTCGGTCTCCAGCAGCTCTGGAAAGTCCCAGGGTCATCAGCAGCCAGGATCTATCCCACCTACTCTTTCCAAAGCAGCTCAAGGGTGATAGAAGACTGATTGGATAGAGAAGTTGGACAGAGAGAAGCCAGATAATGAGAGGAGTTTAGAGGGACCTTAGGCAGTCAGGGGAGGGGGCAGAGACTGAGGAAATGCAGAGGTGACAAAAGTTAAAGGTCTGCCTGTTATTAAAGTAGGCTAACCCCCACCCCAGAGATAAAGACCCTGAAGACATGGATGAAGGCAGTAGTTGGCCCGCTGAGTGAAAACAGCCAATCCAAGTGCAGTTCCAGAATAACATTAGCATAAGAAGGGACCAATGGGACTCCTGAATGCTTCAGCCAATCCGAAGTGCAGATCCAGAATCCCTTAGGAGACCAGTGGGAGTCCTGAACGCTTCATTGGCACACTGGGCTTGGGGCTGCACCAATCCAAAGCCCACACAAAACTGTAAAGAAGATAAAAGGCTCTAGACCCGGTCCCCAGCCAAAGTGGTAACCCTCCCTTGGAACCCCAGCCTGTGCCAGAGTCCGTGCTTTTTCCATTACATTTTCCTACATTTTCCTTTGCCCCTCTGGTCCGTGAGCTCATTATTCAAAAGCTGTGAGACACGACCCCAGCACCAAGGTACAATCTCGGTATGAGCCCCTCTAGCTCAGGCCAGTCCAAGGTGAGAAGTGAGCGCAGTGAAAACACTTAGAGCCTGTACTTAAAATCTGTCCAGCCTCTATTTTAGAAGTATCTTTCTTTCAAACATCGGGGCATCAGGGAAGATGAGGAGCCACTGAGTCAGCTCTCCTGCTGCCTAGAGGAGTAAACTGAGTCTCAGAAAAAGTAAGTGACTTCATTCCAAGTGACAGGGTCAACTGGTGGCCAAGCCCATTGGGATGGCTTTCTTGACACTGATGCCCGGCTCACAGGCAGGCCAGTGATTTGACGAGAAGGGAAACACGTCCGTGATGAGGCACCACGCTTGGTAATCTCTCCATTTGCAGCCATCTGCAGGGTTCGAATTTCAGACTGGCGGTGGGAGGGTGAGTGCCACAGACCAAGGAATATCGCTGCTTCGAAGAATTCAGTTCTGGATTAAAAAGCAATAACTTCCACCACTCAGCACGCTTGATGCTTCTCCCTATTTACAGAGTAAGAGGAATTGATGTGAAACTTGGGACTTATTTACATGCTGGTAGAGTGTGAGTGAGCATGTCACCAAAAATGCCCTTGTAAAGCATTAATGATGACATGAAGGACATTTTCCAACTGCCATCAGTGAGAGGGAGAAAGGGCTGGCCTCTTTTGCAAATTGCTCTGTGAGATTTCGATGTACTCATAAAAGGCTTTCATAAAGACTTGCTCGTGTCCAACACGCCGGCATCCAGCGTACATAGCAGCACCGCGCAATACGATCAGATGACTTCTTTTAAGACATGAACAAACCTTTTACAAGCTGAGTCAGCAAATCTAAATATACAGCCAGACTTTGAGTCTCCCGGAGGAAGCTGAGGACAACTCCGCCCTCCGAACAGTCCAGAGGGGCCCCGCCCGGGGCCATTCCTCAAAGGTCCTAATCTGAGGCCTTGAGGCTCCCTGCAGGGCCAGGATTTAGGTGGGTGCGGAAGGGCAAGGAAATATGCCAGCCCAAAGGTCAGCGTTTCCCTTGAACCACACTCTGGGGACGAGTGCCGGCCTCTGCCCAGGCTCCCCCTCCCAAGATCTTCAACTGCCCTCACTAACTCCCACTCCCAGGCTCAGGGATGGCCTAGCCTGGCTGCTTGAGCTGGGTGACCCCAGGCTTGTATACAGAAGCTCTGGGTTCAGGTTAGAGTTGGGGGCTAGAAGAGCATGCAGAGGGAGTGCTGCGTGGTGGGTGGAGTCCGCAGAGGAGGATGCATTGCCTGGCCCCTCTGACAGCAGGGCTGGCCTGGCAGGGAAGGCAGTTCCCCCATAAAGGTCCTGAGGGCCACCGCCTGCAAAAGTAGGGGTGGGATTGAGTGTCCAACTCCCAGAGCAGCAACTCCACCTCCACTTCACCCCAGCAGAGCTCCCCGAATTTGAGCTTCCATTCTTCCTCTGACGGAAGGGAAAGAAACGTTACTAGAAGGTGCAGTGGGTTGCCAGGTCACTGCTGTTAAGTCAGCCATTCCCAAAGGGGGAGTAAAAGGAAATAAAAAAAATCCAAGAACATGCCTGGGCAGAGGGGAGGGGGATGAAAGGGGGGGTAAAGAAGTTATTTCCTTTAAAGTGTGATTCTCTACAAGGCTTGGAAACCTTTTGAAAGGTGGCGCAGGGGGTGAAGGAAGAGGTAGAGGCCTCCTGCTCCCTGGAACCTTGAAGCGGTGGCTGAAGGAATGGGGTTGGGTTTGAGGCACATGGTAGCAGGGCAGGTGGGACCACAGATGGGGTCTCCCTGCCTCCAGGGTGACGTATGCATAAGGGATGACCTCCACTAGGCACTGCCCTCAGGCCCATGCTGTTGGCGGGGTAGGGACCTCAACAATGTCCTTACTTTCATTTCTTTAAAAATCACACAAGGTGTGCCTTGGTGGTTTAGCGGTTGGGTTCACCGCCTCCAGCCAGCACAAACCACTTACATTCCAAGGAGCAGGATTCGTGTCCCAGGGTCAGAGAGAATGGCCAAGATGAAGAACTAAATTCAATCAAATGGACGCTTCTTCCTCCTCTGTCTCCCTGCCTGCCTGCCTACTAGCCTTCATTCCTGCCTGTACCTTTCCTCAAAAAAATATTTATCATATGACAAAAATGACTATAAATAACCAAAATAAACATATAATCATGGATTCAGTCTGAATTATGTTTGTCTTTATACTAATATCACCATACAATATAATTTTACTCTTTCTCACTGGAGGAAGGGTCCCATGTAGGTAAAGGGCCCACAGAAATCACCCTGGGCCCTGACAGAAGGGGCGTGGGGGCGACAGCCTGTGGCTGAGGGCACCTTGTCGGCGACCCCACCAGGCTGGGAGAGGAGCAGTGGCAGCTGACTGTGGGAACACAGGTAAAGCACACGGTTACAGTCAGCATGCAGTGAGCATCCTAGATATCGGGAATTACTGACAACTGTTGTGTCCATGGGTCCCTGAGAGAAAGAGTATCAGTGGCTGAGTGTGACGGGTAAGAGTGTAGGTTCGGCGCCCCTGGTGGAGTAGCAGTTAGGGCAATCTCCTCCAAAGGAGTGCAGGCCACATGCCCTGGGCTCAAGTCCCAGGTCCGGGTGGAGGGAAACAACCACTGTGAACAATTAAATAAAAATCTTAAAAAAAAAATCCTTCTTCCTGCCTGCCTGCCTACTCGCCTACATTCCTGCCTGCACTTTTGATTTAAAAAAAAAATTTTTTAAAGCATGTAGGTTTGGAGTCAGACAAAGCTCAATTCCAGCCCCTGTCCTGTGTCTCCCAAAGGGGTGACAGCGGGCGAGTTCAAGCAGTCAAATGTGATCCAGGGGTGACAGGAGCCCCACATAATTAATAGCTGCTCGGTTCATGGTCGCGATCCAGGCTGAGTTTCAGCAGCAGGGAAGGGGCAGGCATCCACAGAGTAAACAAGGGACACTGCCATCCCCAAGTTCCTCCCTGCCTGGCCCACCCTCCGACCTGCAAGGCAGCCGCTGAACTCCTGCTGCTACAAGGTCCAGAGGCTGCACATGACACGAGCTTCGGGGAAAGCGGTAAGCCCAGCGGGGAGAGAGTCCCACAGCGCTCCTCAGCTCAGCGTGCAAAAGGCACGAGAGACATGGAGGACGGCTCTCCAGGGAAATCTGGACTGACGCCCAGGCCAGGACTGGAGAGGAACGAGAAGAAAGAAAAGAGCTGAGGCCCCATGCAAGCGGAGGCCGCTCCGGGAGACCTCCACTCCAGCGAGCTGGGGCTGACAACCGCACGTACTCAGCCAGGGCACACGGGCCTATCTCCCTGTCAGCACCCGCATACCCTCCAGAGGTCATTTCACCCACTCCTCCGTCTCCAGAAGAGATCCAGGGACCCAGAGGACATTTTGGCTTTAAGGTTTCTAGGAAAGGCCGTCTTGACATCCCTTTCCTCTTCCCGGCATATTTTCGACACTTTACAAATACATCTCTGAAATAGTGTTGAAGCTGCAGAAATTTCTGGCAATCTGAAATCCCATCTTGCCGCTGCTCGCTTCCTTTCCAGTCACCACTCCCCACTGCTCTGACTGGTCCCCGGGAGTTCCCATAGAGGAGACCCTCTTAGCAGAGCTCAATTCATGGAGACCACTTGCAAGCATGACTTGGCTAATGACTGATTTTTTTTTTTAACCATTTCATGTGAGGGAGCAAAGAAAAATCAGCCTGTCTTGCTAAAAAAAAAAAAAAAGACTTTACTAAAATAAAATCAACCAGTGTTTTATTTTGAATTTCCCAAACCAAACAACATGTGCTGATCCAGGGCAAGTTTTCGTCGGCTTCTCGGTCTCCCAACGGCTTATCCTGACGCAGAGCAAAAACCAAACAAGCCCAGAGGAAGGGCAGGCGGAGGAGGTTCATTCCTTCTGGGCAGGCTGCCTGATTTCCAGCGGGCCCAGCCGGAGAAGGCTGTGGTCCAGCCACACGGTTGATTGGGATTTGGAGGCGACTGGGGCTGCAGAGGTATCTGCAAAAGCTAGAACTTTTTGAGGGCTACCCCACGTTGCAAACAAAACTCATCTCATGAGGTTAAAGCATCAGTCAGTCGGCATCGGGACTGTGTCTGAAACCCTTCGAAAGGATTTGTTCGAAAGAACCAGCTTTAGAAATCTGCAAATAGGTTTGGAGAAATCGAGCACCTTGAACTTCAGGGCCATAGGGCAGGACCCAGCCTAGCCAGGGCTGGGACACAGGAGTCTGACACGCACACACTGACACCCAGCTGTGTCCACGACACCATTTTCCTCCACGGGGAAGGTTCTGGACCTCACGGCGCTGTCATCTGAAGCATCAACAGTAAGCAGAAGCCGGAGCATCTCCTCTACGCACCTTCTCCCACTCAACAAGAGCTAAGTGAAGTCAGCTGGAAGTTTCCAAAGAATTTCGCTTTGGGGCCAAGCCCAGAGATGGAAACTTTCAACCTGGGAAGGGAATTCAGCAGGAAGCAGAGTGAGTGAAAACAGAAGGGCGGAATGAGGAGGGAATGACGGAGTACCAGGGTTTCCGCGCCTCTGGCCCCCCTGCCTGGTCCGACTTGCAATTTTCCCCAACTGAGGACCCAGCTGCTGGTCGCCAGGCAGGCAGCAGTGCCCCACCGAGCCCTATGGTGGGGGGTCTCCTGCCTTGGTCCTGTGTGTCTGGCCAGCTCACCCTCATCCTGCCCCCTTGAGATCTCACCAGGCTGGGCTTCCTCTGGACAGTTAACCACACCTGACCATGTGTGGAGGCCATGAGGCGCCGCAGGAAGAGATGCCAAGGTGTCCACGGGGCCTCTCATTGGTCCCAGAGAAGGGCCTCAAATAACCAAAAGGCTTTCAGGCAAGAAGCCCTTGTCTAAGTGGGAAAGTTAGAGACTTGAGGGAAATCTCTCCTTCCTGGGGGCTCCAAGACTTTCACTCAGGTCTCCAGATAGACCGGGCATTTCCCATCACAAATGTTTCCCGAAGGAAGAGACTGCCCGACACCACGTACTAGGCTCCATTCTTTCTCTTTAAGGAAAGGTGTGGGCAGGAATGATGGTGGGTGGAGACCGGCAGGAAGAGCTAGGAGGAAGCATTTTATTTATTTTATCTCATTCATCTTGGTTGTTTCCCGCCCCGCCCTGGGACATGAACCCAGGTCCTTGGGATGTATGTGGACTGCACTTGGCTAGCGACAGTGGACCAAACCACTATTCCACCAGGGCGCGTCAGGCCCTGTGATTTCCCCCAATGAACCATGCATGTGATGCTCTCAGCTCACAACCTGGCACTCAAAACTGACACTGATCCCCGAACACAGGCGCCTCTTGAAGGCAGGAAACCAGCTGGCTCTGCATCCCAGTGCCTGACAATTCTACCCGGCACACAGTGGTGCCTAATAAACACTAGCCAGATGTGCAGTCACACACTGAGAGCTAGAGGCGCGTGGCAGGGACCAGGAGGGCCCCACAGACGTCACCAGCACCAGGGCCCCGGCTCCAGGAAGGGATAGAGGAGAGCGCAGCACTGTGCCAGAGACTGCCTCCTGTACAGGCTGTGACCCCAGTAAACTGAGGGGCTCCCCGGAGACTAGCCTGGGTAGAGCTTCCCTCAGGGTTAAAAGCACTGAGATGATCCAGTTCAGAGATCACTGGCAAGCCAAATTCCAAAGCCAAATTCCAGAGCCAGAAGGCTCTGACTTGTGTCCAGATCCCACACCCCAGCCTCCACCTGGGGAGGCCTAGAAACACACCCTTGGGGGCGTTTCCCATTACCAGGGCCAATCCAGATACAACCCACTCGGTGGCCAGGAAACAGCAGGGTGAAAACAAAGCACAATGCAATGGGCAGAGATTGCTGACAAGCCCGGGTTCAAGCTTCATTTGATACGTAAATGGAGACATGAAGGCCAGTGACTTACCCAAGTTCACACAGCTGCCAAATAGCACTCTGGAACTGAGCCTCCCCAAGCCCTCTGGCCCCAGAGTTGAGGCCCCTTGTCCCCACACTGTTCTGCCCTCAGAGGCTGAGAGCTCAACTGGATGGGAATTCGGTGGATTCCGCTATCTGCCACTGACTTAGCCCAGAAGGGTACCTTGGAGGAGGCAGGCACTGGTGAGTCCTGAGAAAGCGGAGGCAGGGACATGAATAAACCCAAAAGAAATGCGTCTCCCAGGCCAGAACCCTCCGAGACAAAGGCTCCACGGAGATCAGACAGGTCATGATCACCTTTGGGGTGAGGGACCTCAAAGATTCAGATGTTCCCTACCATCAGCCTACACACGTGTTCCGGGGCCAGGGACTGGTTCACTAAAAAACACCAACTTTCCTCCCTGTAGGTCCAGGACAGCAGTCTCCTTGGATCTGAAGACAGTGGAGAGTTTGCCTTGGCCACGAGTGCTGCGGTTCATAGAACTTCAGAGGTGTGACGTGACCTGCCCCGGCGTGGCCCCCACAGTCCTCACGAGCTGACCCAATCTCCCTGTCTGGCGTCACTCCCTCCAGCTCCCGCAGCGTCCCACATCCAGCCATGTGTGGAACACGTCCCTCAACTCCAGGTAACCATCACTCTCTCCAGGCCTTTGCCCATCGGCCTTGCTGAAAACTACTCACCCTTCAAAGCCTTACTCAAAATGTCCTCCAAGTAGACTTTCCAACTTCCTGGCTCCCCAAAGAGTATTCTGAGGACTGGAATGAGGCTTGATGTGTCACATGCATGGTGTTCATTTATGTATCTTCACTCTTGCCTGAAAGTCCCTGCAGAAGGACGAACTCACCATTATGCCCACCAGGGCACAAGTCCCTGTGATGAGTGTCCTCAGAGTGTTTGGAATAAAAGCTTTTTATCATTATTGATATATTTTTGCCTTTTTATTGTGATAAAAATACATGGCATCGTATTTTAACCATTTGTAAGTGCCTTTTTTATTTTATTTTTTATTATTATTGAAGGGCTATTGCATTTTGACAATGACTTGTTTTGAGGTATATACATAGTGATATTTTTACATTTACAAATAACATAGTAGATTTACTAATAATACCCCCTTTTTGTTCTCCCTTCATATACAGTTAATTCCCTTCATCCCATTTCCTCCACCCCTCCCTCTCAATTTGGTAACCCTGATTTGCCTTTTTGTCTCTCATCTCTAAGAGTCCATAGTTGTTTGGAGCAGCAAACAAATCTCTCTCTCTCTCTCTCTCTCTCTCTCTCTCTCTCTCTCTCTCTCTCTCTCTCTCTCTCTCTCTCTCTCTCTCTCTCCCCTCCCTCCCCATTTTTAGTGTCATTTAATTTATGACATTTATTTGCTTTCTCTTTACCCATCACATGAGTGCTGTCATACGATGTCTGTACTTCTCCTTCTGGCTTATCTCGCTAAGCATAATTCTCTCCAAGTCCATCCATGTTGTTTCAAATGGCAGGATCTCTCCCTTTTTGATGGCTGCATAGTATTCCATAGGGTATATGTACCACATCTTCTTTACCCACTCCTCTGTTGATGGGCATTCAGGTAGTTTCCAGCTCTAGGCTATTGTAAATTGTGCTGCAATGAACATGGGGATGCATATATCTCTTCAGATAAGTGTGTTTGTGTCGTTTGGGTAAATGCCCAGTAAAGGAATATTGATCATATGGAATTTCCATTCTCAATTCTTTGAGGACTCTCCATACTGCTTTACAGAATGATTGCACCACTTTACAGTCCCACCAACAATGAATAAGAGTTCCCTTTTCTCCACATCCTCTCCAGAACTTATTATTTCCTTTTTTTTTTTTTTTTTGGATAAAAGCTATCTTTATCGGTATGATGCGCTATCTCATTGTCATTTTGATTTGCATTCCCTGATAACAAGAAACATAGAATATCTCTTCATGAACCTTTTGGCCATTTGTATGTCTTCCTTGGAGAGATTTCTATTAAAGTCATCGGCCCATTTTGTGATTGGATTGCTTGCATTTTTGTTGTCCAATTTTTTGAGTTCTTAAGTGCCTTCTTAAGTTCTTTGGCCACACATACATTTAATTTATGCAATTATCACCACTATCCAGCTCCAGAACTGTTTTATCATCCACAACCAAAACTCCACACATTGAACAATAATGCCTCATTGCCCCCGTCTTCCCTCCCCCCCTGGCAACCACCATTCTACTTCTGGCCTCTGCATAGAACTACTTCCGGTGACTCACATACATATAATCATAGAATATGTATGCATTTGTGTCTGGTTTACCTTATGTAGCATAATATCTTCAAGCGTGTCAGAATTTCATTCTCTCTAAGGTTGAATAATATTCCATTTGTATGGAATATTAAATAAATATTATACCATGCAATGTTTATCAATAAAATGCACATATTATGTATCTATTCATTTATTGCTAATCCTTGGGTAGCTTCCACCTTGGGGCTATTGTGAATAGTGCAGCTATGAACATAGGTGTGCAAAAAGAAAGACAATTTTTGAGATGGGTATAAAAGAATTCTGGATCAGAGGCCCAAGCCAAGTTCAGGGAACTCTAAACTTTGGGGAGGAGGGCATGTGAAGAAGCCACGCCTTCCTCCCACCCACCTACCTTCATCTCACTTTGCCTGATAAGAGGAATGTGCAGGGATGACAGTTAGAAGGACGATTAGCACATGCCCGGCACATGCACAGACACAAAAGGAACATGATGTGAGAACAAAGGCACATGCACAGGAACAGAAGACAACACTGCGATAGTAGTTCATCCAGACAATGCTAGAAATATCCTAGGCACAGGCATTCCCTTAACCCTCACAGAAGCCTTCTTGCACAAAACTGTTAGCACATCTATTTGCAGGAAAGGGAGACAAGGCCTAGCGAGATGGGGTGGCCTCCCCACATGACCAGCAAGACTAGCAAGAAACAGCCAGCATTCAAATTCAGGACAGCTGGCTCTGAGTCTGTTCTGAAGACCCTTCCAGAGACCTCCCTCTGAGCAGGAGGGGGACAGGGACATGTTCTCATGAGCTGTCGCATCACCTTCCCAGAAAAGAAACAAAAAGGAAGAGGAGTTGAGGAACCAGGACAAAGCGATGCCTGGCCCACCCGGGCTGAAGTCTTGTGGGGCATCAGAAGTGGAGGGCCCAGCGGGGCTGGAAGGGTGGTTGGTCCCAGATGAGAAAGGGTGTAATTCTGAGGTCGAGAGGACTCCTGGACAGGGAGCCCGCTGGGAAGCCTAGGTTTCTGCGGGCCCCACTTGCCTTGGAAACCACAAAGCCAAAATGTAAAGGAATCTCTTTTCTACGGAAAACACATACTTATACATTCTGAGTAATTTCCCATGGAACTAGGAAAAAATAAACACAACACCCCAAATGGTTTTTCCCTTACAAATGGTTTCAAGCAAAGAGAAGTGGGAGAAGAAAATATAGGGTCGGGGGAAACTGTCCGCTGGTTCCAAACCTCAGAAGCAGCCTGGAGGTTTGAGGGGGTGGGGCAGCCAGGCGTGGGGTGAGGCGCCCAGAACCGGTCCTCTGGCTCCTCTTCTAAGAACTGCTTGCACTCCCTCCTGGGACTGAGTAGTCTCATCCCACACACGGCTGGGGTTTGTCAACTAGAGAGGCAGATCACTGATCCTGGCCCGACAGCGCCGCACCAGGTGGGACGACAAGTGCCTTGTGCGCATGCCCGGTGCGGAAAGGACGGGCAGAAGGCGCAGGTCTGGCCACAGCCCTAGACCAGAAGCTCAAGGAAGCACAGGCTGGGGAGCACCTGGGTTCCAGGGAAGGACAGCTAGCTGGGGGCTGCAGAGCACAAGCGTCATTTCGAAGAATCCTGGAGGAAATGGGTGGGGAAAGGACCTTGCAACCATGGACAAGTCACTGCACTCTTTGGGCTCGCTCAGTCTCACCTGTAGCCTGTAAAACAAGGGAACGTGTCTACAGGACGATAATGAAGAAGGAAGATTCACAGGATGGAGGGCCGGGATTGAGCGCCTGGAGAATGGGTACTGAGAACCAGGAGAATCTGGAAGAGCTCAGAGTCCATTTGCCAGTGTATTAGACCTGGATACCCTGATTGGCAGGTGCCAGATTCCTGAAGTTTGGCAGCTCCAGCATTGCAAGCAGTCGCCCTGTATTTGCTCTTCCAGAAGATTCATACCATGTAGGGATGGGCCCCAAGGGTCCCCTCTACCCAGAAACAGCCTGAGAGTTTGCATTTTCCCAGCCAGGAGGGACCTATCTGCTCCCTCTTAAAAGCGCCTCCCTGGTAACTAGTCCCCTGACCTTATCTGACCCTCACAGTAGCCTTGTGAGAAAGAATGAATCCTCATTCCCACTTTATAGATGAGGAAACTGAGGCCCCAATCCACCGCATGCCTAGCGGAGTCAAGAATTAGCCCACATCTCCTCTTTTCCAGAAGAGACATAACAAGTGTCACAGTCCCCAGTGCATGTCTGGTTGGGCAGCAGAATGTCAAGGGGAGGGACCCCATTTCCTCCTCCTCATACCTCCCAACCCTCTTCCCTCAGGGGACCCACTGGAAGGTGCCACAGGTTCAGTGGCAAGAATACAAGGCTGGGTACAGACAGCTGAAGAAATGTTCTACATCACTCATCATCAGAAAAATGCAAATAAAAACCATAATTAGATGCCACCTCACACCATGCAAGGCGGGGACTGGAAATAGCAGGTATTTCAGGGGGTATGGAGAAAAAGGAACCCTCCTGCACTGTTGATGGTAATGTAAATTGGTGGAACCGCTTTGGAAAACAGTGTGGAAATTCCTCAAACAAAAATGGATCTTCTATTCGATCCAGCAATCCCACTCCTGGGCATATACCCAGAGGATACAAAATCTTTAATTGGAAAAAATATCTGCACCCCTGTGTTCACAGCAGCACAGGTCATAATAGCCAAGACATGGAAACAACCTAAATGCCCAACAACAGATGACTGGATAAAGAAGCTGTGATATATATATATATATAGATAGATATATAGATAGATATAGATATAGATATAGATATAGATATAGATATATAGATATATATATATACACAATAGACTTCTATGCAGCTATAAAAAAGCAGAATTGTGCCTGGATGGAACTGCAAGGGATCATGTTAAGTGAAATAAGTGAAAAAGAAAAAGAGAAAGGCAGGATGGTTTCACTCATGTATAGATCATAATGGAATGAAACAAACAGATAAACCCCAACAAAAACCACAGGACACAAAATGATGACGGCCAGGGATGTGGGAGGAGAGAGGGATGGAAAGAAAGAACAAGGTGGTGGTAAAAACACCAGAACTCCAGTGGTGGATGTGGTGTGAAATATTTATAGATTGAAAACAATTTCAATATGCTAAAATTAATAAAGCATTGTACACAAAAGAAATAATAAATATTAATATTAAGAAAATACTAGCCTGGGGCCCAGAGATTTATGTCTTAAGACTACCTGCCCTCGGGCAAGTCACTTTGCCTACCACAGTCTCAGTTTCCTCATCTGTAAAATAGGACTTGTGACAATCTTAAATCCGATCCTTGCTCTTCCCCAAATGAATCTTACCTCTAATACCAGCCTAAAAACAGAGATAACAGAGTCACTCCAAAATGAATTAGACCTGAGGCCTAGCAGTGCAAGCTGGTTTTCACATCTTCATGTACCTCTGAGGCCTCCCCAAAGGGCCAAAGACAAGGCAGAATACAATGTGAAATTCACTTTATCCTCTACTACACCACTAAGGAATAGAACTTCTCAAAGCCAGATCTGTGTCTCTTTTTGCCTCTGATGTCTTCCTACATGTTTAACCACCATCGAAATGTTATCAACTCATACATTTTAATTCCAGGCCACAACAGGTGCCTACCCAACTCTTGCCTGTCTGCATTAGTTATATAGAGTTGCATAATAAAGTGCCTCAATACTTAACAGCTCTAAAACAACAAACATTTCTCATCTCCAGGAGTAGAATAGCTGGGAGGTTCAGACTCAGTATTCTCCATGCCATAATAGTCAAAATGTCAGCTGGCCTGCAGTTATCTGAAGGCTTGACTGGGGCTGGGGGACCCACTTCTAATATGGCGCACTCATGTGGCTGTTGGCTGGAGGCCTCAGTTCCTTGCCACATAGACGTAACATGACATGGCAATGACTTTCCCAAAGGAACCAAGCTAGAAGCCACAATGCTTATTATGACCTAATCTTGGAAGTTATTCACTGTCATTGTCACCATATTTTATTGGAAGCAAGTTACTAAGTTCAGTCCAAGTTAAGGGATAGGGTAGAAGCTCTACCTCTTGAAAAGAGTATCAGAGAAATGTGGATTTATTTGCAAGCCACTACACTGTCCAAGGCTATACTCGTGAGCTCTCCCCCAAATACAGTACCATTCTACTAGTGCCTGTTAGAGTGGCACACACTCTCAGGCAGCCAGCATCCTGGGATACTTCTTATATACAAACTCTCCTCATATCTAATCAAACACCAAATACTCTCAGGCTCACCAGCTAATATCTGGCTTTCAAAGAAGTTTGGAAAAAGTACACATTTGATCGTGTTAAACACCCACCCTCCACTGCCACTGCATCAAAACCTTCAGAAGTTTCCCACTGCTCTGAGAATGAAGGTAAAGCCTGACTATTACCTGTGTAGCCCTACATGACCTGAGCCCTTGGCCATGGCTCCAGGCTCCTTTTGGGCAAGAATCCCCTTTCTCTGCTTTTCAAGTATTCCTTGAATGCACCATTCAACTACCTACCACAGGGCCTTTGCCCAGATTGTTGTCCCAGCAGGAAGACACATCCTCTCTTACACCACCTTCCTTCACCTGGACAGAGCCTGTGTTTCCAGTCTGACTCAACTTCCCTGATCTCTGAATTTCCTTAGAGCACAGATTCTCCTTTGGAATGACTTGATTAATCCCTCTCCCTCCCACTTGACACTAAACTCTATGCAGGCAGAGACCACAACAGTCTTTACTCACTAGTATTTACACAACTCCTAAACCAGTGCCTGAGAGTTTTCAGTGCTGTTGGAACAAATCTCTGGACTATTTTCTTTGGTACCTGAAGAGAGGATGCCAGGACCCGGGGACTGGTTGACAGGAAAGAGTCTGCCCTCCATAGCTTGCTTCGTCCTGCCTCCCCCACCCTGAAGATGCTGACTCATCGAGTCACCCCTTAATTGACTTCCACTCCCAACCCTCAGCCTGTATTTGTGCAAAAACACGGGACCACCTCTGGGGGCACAGAAGTGGGGCTCCCAGCTCACTCTGGGGCTGGCAGGGCTCTCCACACCTCTGAGAAAGTGATGGGTGGATTTCATCCTTAACTTCCATGGGTACCTTGTCTGGATTCCTCAAGACTAGAGCTCCAGGCAACCCAAACCCCTCATCTCCTCCCCAATGCCCTCCCTGACACTGGGGTCAGGAAACACATTAATTCCCCAACTGGTTCCCTTCTTTGCTCAATGTCTGCCACATCTCAGGGATCCACACCACACACACACACACACACACACACACACACACACACTCTTCCACCCAGGTACTTAGAGAGGCAGCACAGGGTGACAGAAAGAAACTATCACCTAAGTTTCTGACCAGCTGGGCCACCCAGGAGCTTGTGGCCATGGAATAGTCACTTTTTAAACCTGAGCATATGCTCTGACCCCTGCCTGCCTCCTCCCTGTAATCAGCTACACCTCCTCCATGTGCTCAGTAGTCAGTGTCTGCCTTATCCTCAAGTTCCTTCTTCCATCTCTGTGGCCAGCCGCTCTCTGAGGGTGATACTGTCTCGGGGAAAGGACGTGCCTCCCTGGAAAGACTGTGCCCTGGTTCTGAGCAGGGCACAAATACCCAAGCCTGGTCCACAGAGAGAAGAGAGCTTGCCTCTCACATCACACAAAGACCCTCAGTTCTGCCCATGACCCCCACACTTGCCCTCTTCAGCCTTTCTCGTCCGCACAGCTAACTTCTGTATTTTGGGTCTCTCCACCCGCATGCCTGCTGCTGCTGTGCCCCGTCTTAGGACCCTATCTGGTTCCTAGTATCTGAGGCTCTTCTGTTCCCATCACTGGAGTCATGTGACCCCCACCATATGCAGCTCATCTCATGCTACCCTAAGTCCTAGAGTGACTCCTAACAAGAAGCCCCCAGGGACACGGTCCTATGCAGCCCAGTCCTGAGTCCCAGGCCCAGCTTTGCTTACTGGCCTTCCTCCTGCCTTAAGCTGATCCTGAGCCTCGGTCTTGGTATCCTTCTTTGAAAGCCAGTGGCTTATCTCATTCTCATTCTTCTCTTGCTCTGAGGCTCTGCTGTCACCTGGCAGACATCCCTGGACCCCCTAAATTTCAGACAATCACCTGATGCAGAGCCCCAGGAAGTGGGAAAATGCACCTGGTGTGACAACCAACTTCCTACTCTGGTCCTATCTCCACAAACTTGGATTATGACCTTCTACCACATGCTTTTCAACTGGGTTACTCCCAGCACAGTTTTCTCTCTGCTTTCTTCCCCATCTATAGGCCTTTCTCTGTTCCCTGTAGTGGGATGACCCAAAATTGTCCCCAAAACATCTCTCATCAAGCATTTCTAGAGTAGATTTGTAAGAGACATTTAGCTCTTGCCCTAAGATATAATGTTCCTTTCTTCTTTCCCCATGCTCAGATTACTTATTTATTCCACAAACTTGCCTTTACACTTACCAAGTAGAGGCAACCTCTCTGGTGCCACCATCTTGAATCTCAAAGCATGGAATCCACCATTATCTTTCAAGCTCAACTCCTGTTAAAGCTGCTGCTGTCATGGTTTTCCCTTCAGGGGAGGGACAATTGTACCCCCTTGAGGTTTTCCAATATCTGTATTGTTTTCCTTCCCCTTTCTGCCACTTTCCCCTCTTTCTGGGTCAGATTCACAAGTCAGCACTTTCATGCCAGAGAAACATCTGTCCGCTCCTCTCCAGCAACCCGCCCCGCTTTGTTTTGTCTCATCAGCACGGCTAGCCTGCGCTGCCCTCCACCGAGTCTCTCCTCTCCAGAGGCTGCTGCTGGCGTCCACAATGACAGGGCGCAGAGCATTTCGCCGTCCACCGCCAGCCCTCAGCAGAGCTTGGCCTGGGGCCCATGCAAGCATCTCAGGAGATGAAAATCAACTTTCCTGGACCCAGCCTCTGGCTTTCCAGTGAGAGCCCACAGCCTCCACAAGCCGCTGGCATTCGCCCTGGAAAGGACCTATGGGATGGTAAATAGGACTGTGTACATCTGGGCTGCAGGCCCCACGGGACACAGGTCTGGCCCTTCCATACACATGCGCTGTCCTACTGGTTCCCATGTGAACCTGATGCTTTCGGGCCTGGGTCAGGATATGACTTTAGGGCCCTAACTCAGGGCAGGTGAAGGGTTCCTGAGGGCTCTGCGGTTGTGACAAGGGCTGGGACCCACAGTGCACATACCACACTCTATTGGCTTCCCTCCCATGCAGGGCACTCACCATATGGCCTGACCCCTCAGGGTCATATGGTCCCAGCATAGACAATAAGAAATGGCATCCTTCCTCCTTTCAGCAGAGCACACACTCAAAAGGAGAGTCATCTGCCATCGAAGGCCAAGCAACCAGCCAGGTGCCCATCCCCAGGCACGTGGACTGCTGGGGACAGGCTCATCAGAGTCCACAATGGCAGGGCCTTCCAGCCCAAGTGGACAGTCACTAGCATCCACCCACCCTCTGCAGGGGGCAGAGACCGGATGGGGTGGAGAGGACAGGCTGGTCAGAGAAGGGGGTCTCTTGCACCTAGTCACAAGAATTCCCTACAAGCGAGCAATCTGGGTCAAATAAGGATGGCTACACAGACATCTGCGTATTAGGGTAGAGAATCAGATCCCTGTGGAACAAAGTCAGTAGGAGGATGGCATCCTCCCTCAACCAGTGTTTCTCTCCCAGCTAGAGGAGTTTGGGTTCTGGTTTTGTTTTTGTGGTTTTTTTTTTTTTTTTTCAAGGAAAGGTGCAGGCAGGAATGAAGGTGAGCAGGCAGGCAGGAAGGAAGACAGAGGAGGAAAAAAGCATTTCATTTATTTGTATTTAGTTGTTCATCCTGGTTGCTCCCCCTGCTCTGGGCTCAAACCCAGGTCTTGGGATGTATGTGGACTGCGCGCTGCTCAAGGCGGCCGACCTAACTGCTAAACCGCCTGTGAAAGAACACAGGTTAGTTCTAGTGCACACCAGCAGGGACACCCAAAAACAGAAGGCAAGGAGGGCACAGGGGCGTCAAGAGAGTAGTTGTGTTGAGAGGAGAAAGGGCAGCAAATAAGTGGCACGCCCATGGGTGCTGGGAAGTCAGTAAGACTCTGAGTCCGGGCATCAGGCAATGGATTCAGACGTCACCGAAGATGGTGGCAGAGTGAGATTGGCAAGGGTGGCCTCCTGCTTCTGGAGGGCTGTGCAAAGAGACCCCAGGGCGAGGATAGTCTGTGACTCTGAGAGTCCTGTCAGTTCCCCCCCCAGAGAAATTTCTACCATGAAAACACCAGGAAGGAGTGAGAACCACCTTGGGAGAAAGAGGGTCTCGCCAACCCCTTTACGTTTGCCAGTACAGTTTAGGTCTTGAGTCTCAGCAGCCCCCACCCCTAGCTAGCAAGTCCCATGAAAGGGGCCGGGAGGTGGGGGCGCGACTCCACATGACCTCCCTTGTCCCCAGGGCATGCGTGCACCAGCTCAGCTTCCTCCAGCCTCCCCTGGCATATGCCAGAGCACTTTGCTTTCATCCCTTTTAAAAAAAAAATCCAGTAAGTTTCCATTTAGCAGTCACTTAAAGACAAAGTTCCACGAGTGTGGCAGGGCCCTGCAGCAGGTGTCAGGCTGGGCCAGGGACGGGGCAGAGGTCAGAAGGGGTGGGGCCTAGGAGGCCTGGGAGAAACCGGTTTGAAGAAAGGAGCGCGGTGCTGCTCAGTTGGCATTCCTGGTGGAGCAGCATTGGCGTCCTGCCCGCCTCCCATCCCGCATGCACCGCTCCTGCCTTCCTAAGCGCCCAAGAGCCTGTCCTTCCAGACCCTGAGATTTCCCAGGCTCCTCTGGGCCGCCTCCCCTGCAGGCTAAATGCTCCCAGGAAGCAGGAGGGAACCGAGATCACCTGTTCCCCTCCGAACATCTTTCCCTCCCTCCCAGGGAGGCGCTGCTGTCCTCTGAGGGTCCTGCCTGCCCCCCACCAGCCCCACTCAGGTCTCCTCCCTCTCCCTCCAGAGCTGCTCTTTGGTGTGAGGCTTCTGGGTCTCCTTAGTGAGGGCCATCCTCTCTCTGCCTGGGCCTGTGCCATGGCCAGCTGAGACTCATTCATCTCACAAGTCCCTGGTTCTGTTTTCTAAGGTCGTGTCCAGGACATAGTGCGTCACGTGTGTGGGGTCACAGCTGATGTTTGTGGGGCCCAGCTGAGGCTGCAGGGCTCACTCTGGGCTCTGCCACTCGGACTGAGCAGAGCCGGCGGCGGCCTGCCCGTCTGCGCCCTCACGCTCTGACTCGCGTAAGGGAGGCTGCTGGCAGTGTGGGCATAAATAAAATGCACGGACAGGAAGTCACTCGGCACACCACACTCACAGGCGCACGCACCACCCTGATTGGAGTCCCAGGAGGCCTCAAGCCCCCAGACACCATCCATCTACAGACACCCTCGCCTCAGTGGCCCACAGGCAGTGCGCAGTGGTGGGACCACCTTACAGGTGAGCAAAGGGTAGCCGGTCACCAGACCGAGGTGAAAGGCACACTGCTCACTGTCCCGTTTTCCACCTGCAGAAACTGAGGTGAGGACCCAGGTCAGGATCCTGGGTGGTCACCCCTATCCCAGTGCTCACAAGCCACTGGGAGTTCAGCAGATAATCACCCGGAGGTGATGGGAGAATGTAGCAGGGGAGATTCAGGAACACCCCTCTGCCGACCCGTCCCCTAGGGTCCATGTCTGGGGGACGGGTCTCAATGCTGTCCCTGCCTACAGTATCTGCTTTCAGGTTTTTCCAATCTCTGCTCTCCCCTTCTCGCTCCCCTGGAAATCACGGCCCAGCTGGCCCCTCCTAAGCCTCTGTTTACAAAATTATAAGCTTCTTTTGTCCCCAGCCGCCTCTGGTTACAATAATACTCGTCGACTCTCCCAGCTTTCAGGGGCATGGAAAATGTGACTTCACGACACAAGGATGTTCTGCTTGAACAGACAGGCACTAGGGGAAGAAAAGGGAGAAGAAGGTCTCTGTCCATCTTATGCAGAAAACGCAACAGGCTCCTGCCTGCTGGCCTAGGACCAGGACCAGAAGCCCCAACG
Organism: Solenodon paradoxus; assembly: GCA_004363575.1. NCBI lineage: Eukaryota > Metazoa > Chordata > Mammalia > Eulipotyphla > Solenodontidae > Solenodon > Solenodon paradoxus. The sequence continues at coordinate 586,848 of RJWH01000575.1, forward strand.
GGTCTGGCAGAGTCGGACAAGTAACCCTTCAATTTCCCCCCAGCCCAGGTGATCTCTACCAGAAGAGGGAGTAAGGTCCCATTAGACCGATGTGTTCTCTCTGTTCTTAGTTATTTGCTCATCAGCCAAACACTCACTATTGGTGTGTAAAGGGAGCATCTCTGAATCCAGTCCCCTGGGCTAGAACCCTGCTCTGCCACGTGCTAGCTTCTCTGCTTTGGGGAACGGGCTTCACCTCGCTAAGCCTCAGTTTTCTCATCTGTAAAATGGAGACGATATAGCACCGACCTCATAATGCGGTTGTAAGGGTCAGCGAATAATCTACACAAAGGACCCAGCAGATTGTAAATACTCACTAAATATGGCTCCCGTCATTCAGTTCAGCACATCTTTCCCCAGAAGACCAAATTGTCCAGTGCTGGCTGGTGCCTGCCACCTACAGCTGGCCTGGGACTCTCCTTACCAAGCCCGTTGCGCTAGGCCTTGAACTTGAGACTTGGAGCCAGTAGACTGGCAGGTCAGGAGAGGCCGTAGTGGGCCTCTGCCATGGTGGACAAGGCTCCGTGTGGGAACAACCAGAAACTCAGAAAGAGCAACCACAAAACCACATCACAATTTCAGATGTGCAAGAAATGTCATTTTTAAAAATGTCTTTGAATCAAGTTAAATCTGTCTCCAAGCTTACATCCCACCTGGAGGCAGGAAACACAGTCTCAGTCATCGCCGAAGGGGAAGCAGGGGCATCACTGGCCACCTGTTCCCCTGGTTACTGCCGAAACCCTCCGTCCAAGGTCGCATCGTCCCTAGGATCCCTGGGACTCTGCTGCTGCTCAGCCAGCTAGTGCAGAAGGAGCCTGGTCCTGGACTCAACCTCGCAGCCCCCTGGGGGCCCTGCCCACCTGGGCCTGCTCGGGAAGTGGCGCGGGCCTCGGGGATGCTTCCCTCGAGGTCACTCACTCCTAAAGAACTCTGGGGTCCAGGTGGGGAAAGGCCAGAACACACTGGATCTGTAAGCAATTCCCATGTCCCACCACCTCGCGGTACCAGCAGGGCTCCCAGAGGAGACGCTGGCAACATGGCAGCGGGGGGGCGGGGGGCGGAGGGAGGGCAGGGCAGAGAGAACAGAAAAATGAGTCTCTGTTTCTCACAGAGGCAGGTGACATGGCCCCGCCTCCAAGGAGGTGACTTCCAAGGGATATGACCTCTCTACCCCTGCCAAGCCCCCTTGCCCAGTGGTAACAAAGCCTCTCCAGGAAGCCACTCGGTCCGTGCCTGAGCCTCCCTAACCTCCACAGCCACTGTCCCAACCGTCCTGGGAAGGTCTCCACCACAAGGGGTGAGAGGACGCACCACTGAGCTGGCGGAGGGCAGGGGCACAGCGCAGGGGCACAGCACAGAGTAAGTGGGTGAAGGAGCAGCCCTGGTGCAGGGAGGGAGCTTGAACTTCACGTGGGACCTAGGGTGACCCTGTGGTCTCACAGACATCACAGCCACACAAAATAGGCGCTGCCACTCCCTGTTGGTGGTGAGGAAGGTCCCCCAAAGGAGCAAGGTCAAGGTCACAGGGCCAGAGCGTGACCTCTGAGACAACACTCAGCCAGCAGTTGGGAACGATAAAGTCACACCAGGCCCTGCCTGGCTCTCACAGGTGAGACTCAGAAACCCGGCAACGAGATGACCTGCGGGGATGAGGAAGGCTCATCCTAACCCCGTCATTCTCTCCTCTGGGTCAGGGTGATGCGGGCACCTGGCACTGGCCAGCGTGGTTAGTCCTGGGAAGAATTCGAGGGGAGACGCCTGGTCCCGACACCGCGTGACAACTTTACTAGAAAACAACTAGACAGAAGTGATGCATGCAGCTTGGGGTGACAGGAGCGAGAGAGAGCTGTTAAAATGGAGGGACAGGACCTCCCTTTGGGAGGACCCAGGGGTCCCAGCTCTCCGGAGAGTCAGAGTTCAAGGGTAGGGGGTCACCAGGGGGTGTGTCCCCAGCTCAGTTTGCTAGGGAAGGAAGGAGTCCAGATTTTCCAGCGTCCCTTCTCCTGTCCCTCATCAAGGGGACCTGGTTAGAAACAGCCATAAATTCTGAAAATTAACGGTTGGTCCAAGGTTCCTGCCAATAAGTAGAGAAGTGTTACCCAAGGACTTGGGGTCTTTGCATAAGACTTAAAGCCTCCCAGTGTTTTGGAATAAAACTCTTTTGAAAATGAAGATACAAATTTCTTTTTAATCAATTTTAAAGCATGGCTTTAGGAAGCCAAAGACAAAAATCTCTCCATTCCTCTTTTCCTCCTATCCACCCCAGTAACCTGGAACCTTTTAAATAAGTCTTTTAAATAAGCAAGAGATTATAAATAAACAAGAGATTTCTAAAGAGAAGACCCAAGGGGTAGGAGGGACAAAGGAGCAGACTCTCTGAATGGAAAGACCCCCTTCAGTGGATAATGAGAAAACAGGTCCCGATAACAGGCACCTGAGTACACACCTAGGCACACGTGCGTGTGCGCACACACAGGCCAGGTGCCTCCACTCTGGTCTGCACGTGCCTTCCTGCACGTACACACCTCAGTCACCCTGCCCCAGCCCACCCCTCACCCTCCCGCCAGCGGGTTCTGCTCACACGCGTGTAAACACTGCCCCCTGGTGGGCGCGAGCGCACGCGGGTCTGCAGCCGCGCTCTCCTTAGGGCTCCCTTCTAAACTAAACCCGGGTGAGGCTGGTCTGGGGAGGAGATTCACAGCGGCTGTGGGCCAGGGGTCTTAGGACAAGGGTAAGAATCAAGCAAAGCATAGTGGTGCGGTCAGGTCCCCACAGGCCAACTCTGACGGGAAAGGAGCAAACGGGTTTGCTGGGGAATGATCCAAAGGTCCCGCCTGTAACAGGGGAGGGGTTGGGGGCCGGGGGGGGGGGGGGGGGGGGGGGGGGGGGGGGGGGGGGGGGGGGGGGGGGGGGGGGGGGGGGGGGGGCTGTGGCCCAGTCACCTGACGGCCCCAGGTGACCTCAGAGAGCATGAAGTCGGGGTGGCCCTTGAGAAGGACTACCAAGTTTAGCAATTACAACTCCTAACATTCCCCTTTTAAACTGGCATTTCAGATAACTGGTGCATCATTTCTTAGTGCATCATTTCTCCTGCAAGGTGAAGAGGATGTCTGTGTAAGGCAGATGGGCGCTGGGGGTCCCCGAGGGAGACGGGCGAGCAAACGATACCGTGCAGAGAAAAGTGGGCCCACGCTTCTCATCCCGGGGACCAGAGCAGGAATCACAGAAAGTGAGAAAATAAGAATAAAAGCATATTGATGTGAATTCAGCCTTCAATATAGAAAGATACACAAATAAGCAGACGTCAAGCTCACCACCATCGGTCCATCTAGCTTAATGAGGTACAGACTCATGCTAACGGACAGCGAGGCCTTTCTCAAGCCTAAAATGTGATGAGGCAAGACTCTCTCAATAAGTTTGTTAAGAAAAAGCTAAATAACTAAATGTGTAAATGTGTGTTTTGATGCTCAAGCTAATGTTTGGATATATGCGTGTATATATGCAGATGTATGCACAGGCTTGTTTGAATGTTGTTCAAGATAAACTGAGGCCAACAGCAGCGTCCCGGGTGGACGGCGGCACATGGCGATGCGGACTGAGGTCATTTACGGGGGCTCCACCCACGGGAGCTGAAGGCGCAGCTTTCACAGAGAAGACCAGAAGCAAGTCAGAAAGGATTTGGTTATCATTACCGTGTTTGGGAAAGCCTCTCTGGCGGTGTCTCTTAAGTTTCTGAAGTTTCCTTTTCTCAGGCTCCAGTACCTTCACCCTGGCTTAGAGCATAGGTTTTGCTTTGCTGACGTAAGTACCAATGCGTCAGAGCCCCTCAGTCCCACAGCCTCCTGGCTGAATAGTTAACAGTGCGTCACGTATACTCCCTACCTCATTTGAGGTTTGGGAATAGCTAGCACCCCAATAACCCCACGCACATCCCTTGGTTTCTAAATACCATTCATAGCAGAAGAAACCAGGTCTCTTTGCAGAAATGGCTGCTTCAAAAAACAGAGCAGAAAAAGTAGTGTGTATCATTGAGTGACAGGTGTTAAAAGACCCCACTTCTCCCTTCCAGCACCCTAACTCCTCTTCTTAAGTTTTAAATTCACCAAGAAAGAGTGAGCCTGGGACACCCAAAGAAAGACAAAGCCAGGCTTCTGCACTCCCTCCCTCTCTCTACCCGTCACTTCTATGTCAGGTGTCAGGTGTGCTGTGCCCTCCAGGAGCGGAACGGTGAACCCTGGTGGCTTTCTGAGGTGTGTACTGCCACAGTGATAGGAACCACGACACTGTCCCAGTGTGGGGGGCTGGGTGGCCCTGGGGTACTCGCTGAGAAAATACCTGCGTGGAGAGGTTTCCCATATTCCTGGGAAAGAAAACCTGAGACCCACACACACCAACTAGGATTGTATTTCCCCCTTTACTTCTACTATATGTTTCTGTATGTGTTTTAAATGCTATTGTTCAACTGATACATATTCAGAGTTGCTGTCTCTTCTCGAAGAATTGATCCACTTATCATCGTAGGAATCAGCTCAAGCTGCCAGCTCAAGCTCCCAGACTGTGAGGCTTGGACACCAGGAATGTATTTGTTCGTAGGTCTAGAGGCTCAATGTCCAAAATGAAGGCTCTGGCAGATTCATTTTCTAGTAAGTGCTCTCTTCCTGGTAGACGGCACCTTCTTTTCTTGTTATATGAGTTGGAAGAGAGTGTGAGTTCTTCTTGCAAAGACTCGAATCCTGTCTGGGTCCTTCACTTTTGGGGAATAAGCAACACTAAATGACCTTTATGAGTTTCAAATCAAGGGCCTCATCTTTCATCATTAGAAACTAGGAGAGTTCCTTCAACCCAGTATAAGAGGAAGAAAGCAAATAATAAAGAACAGAGCAAAATTCAGTGAAAGAGACATCAGAAAAGCAGTGGAGAAATTCTAAAACCAAAATGTGGTTCTTTGATCATATCAATAAAATCAGCAAACTCTCATCAGACTGAGAAGCAAATCACCAACATCGGGCATGACGGCTGTGACATCACTGTGGCCTTCGCAGACGTCACAAGGGAGATTTTGAAATATTAGCAGCATACATGTAGGAGACAGATTCTTTCAAAGAAGTGAACTAACAAATTTCACTCAAGAAGAAATAAACATTTCCACTGATATCCCCACATTTCTTAAGCTAATTGAATCTGCCATTAAAACTTTACTACACACAGAGCAGAGACCCAGAAAAGGACAAAGAAGAGAGAACCTCATAAACCACTTAAATTTATGAAATTATTTGCAAAACTCTTTGTAAATGAGTCTCAGGCTGTTCTCAAATGAATAATTTTTAAAAATTCACAATTTATCATTGACATCAGAAATGATAAAAAATCAAAGTAAACCAATTTCTCAAGAAGTTGAAGTTGCCCTCTCCCCCAAAAAGTGACAGCTTGGAGAATGTTACAGAGCTATTATATGTCAGCTTTAAAGAGCAAATGACTGCAGTACGTCTAAGCTGTTCGAGGGCATCAGGAAAAGAAGGAATTTTTCAAATTCATTTTATGCATTATGTAAAACATTAATATCAAAACCTGAGAACTGCACACACAAACATACACTCACACACAAACACACACACAAAGTCCAAATCAACTTCGCTATGGAAATGTATGTCAAAATCTGAAATGAAAAATTATCAAAGCATATGAACACATTAAAAATAAAAGACCATCATTTCCATTTCTGATAAGAAAGAGTAAGCACTCATCAAATCAACCCTTACATAAAGGATAATTATAAACTCTGGGGGCTAGAAGAACATGTTGAAGAGTGAATAAAGACAAGAGAAAGTGGCATATATATGAGATGTGTTTCCTGTATTATAATTGAATCCTGATTAACAGCAACATCATAGTGGAAAAGGTCAATGAAAACTTTAATAGAAAACCATGATTCTTACTAGGAAAACCAGAGAAAGGAACCTAAAGAAACCAGAGCTGCCAAGGCATCGGGAGGGAACTCAAGAAAAAAAAAGGAAACCAGAGAAGAACCCTAAAATCTACATATGAACTCTGTCCACATCACTGGCTCCCCTGAAACATGTGTGCAGTGTCCAAAAGAAGCAGTCAAAACTGAGATCTGGACTTTCAGTCAAGATGGTAATCTGGTAGGAGCATGACTCACGTTCTCCCCAGAGCAACTAGGAATTTGCCTATTTTCCGGAAATAAACACTGAGGAAAAGCATGCAGAGAGACTGCAGAGACACAGCAGCAGTTGTAACAACAAGGAATAGGGGGAATTGTCAGGGTTCAGAGATGCACTGCAGAATTGGACTCAGGTTTGAAGCTGTGGTGGAGGGGATGATGTAACTGCAGGAAGGATCAGCCCTCCCAGGAATCACGAAAGCAGCAGACAACCCACCCAGTGGGACCTGGACATAGAACCAGGGGAGAGGGCCTAGATGTAGGACAGAAGGAGGACCAGTGCCCCAGTGGTTTGAATCGGAGGCCCAGTGAGAAACTTATGCTGGGTTCTTGATAACCGAAAGGCAGCTAGGGAATCGCCCATCTCTACCCCCTCCAACCATATTGCACAGGAGTCGCAGGTCCTGCCCTGGGAATGGAAATTCCACCCTCAGACTTAAAGGAAGAAGGTTCTTCCAGAGGGAGAGTCAGCGCTGCCCACTATTGTCACTTGTGGGTGGAGGTGAAACTGCAGCCTGATTGGGCCAACAGTAAGTTGGTCATTGCGGTTGGGAGCTGGGACGCAGAGGGATGGCTCTGCATCCCTCACACAAATTCCAACCCCATAGACAGAACTTTCGGGCAGCAACAGAAGGTCCACATAATAACCTCAACAAATCCAACCAGTGTTGACACCATAAAACTCAAGAAATCCCAATGTTCAAACCAAGATCCAGGCTTACTCATTGCAAGTTGATACCCTACACAAGGCCATCACTGCAGGGAAGCCTAATCCACAGAAACATAAACAGAATGCTATCCAGAGACAGAGAGAAATATATGTGAAATGATGGATCCAATAAAAAGCCCAGGGGAAAATTTGAATACCACAGACATACGTAAACTCCCTGAGGATGAATTTAGGGCAACAGTGATAAACATACTCATGGAAATCAGAAAATAATAGAGGAATACAAAGAGAACAACAAAAAAGAGAGAAAATAAATTAAGCGTCTCAAAACAGATGTCAAAGAAATAAAGAACATAATAGAGGAACTCAAGAATAGGATGGATGAAGCCTCCAATAGAATCAATGAGCAAGAATATAGGGCAGAGAAATGCACTCAAGCAAACCAGCAAAGAGGTAAACTAGTACAGCATTTGAGACCTATGAGACAACATCAAAAGAAACAATATTTGCATTATAGAGGTCCCAGAAGGAGAAGAGAGAGAAAAGGAGGCATAAACTATATTTGAAGAAAGAACAGCTGAGAGTTTCCCTTACCTGAAGAATGAAGCAAGTCTCCAGACCCAGGAAGCTCAGAGTCTCTAATAAAAGAAACACAAGCAGACCTACACCTAGACATATTGTCATCAAAATGTCAAAAATAGAAGATAATGAAAGAATCTTAAAATTAACCAGAGAAAAATGAATCACATACAAAGGAGTCCCCATAAGATTTTCAGGGGATTTCTCAACTGAAAATCTACAGGCCAGGAAGGAATGGCATGATATTTTCAAAAGGCTGAAAGCAAAGGATTGTCAATGTAGGATACTATACCCTGCAAGATTATCATTTAGAACTGAAGGAATGATTTTTTAAAAAAAAAGCTTTTCCAATAGGCAAAAGTTAAAGGAATTTATCATCACAATACCAACTCTACAAAAATACTAAAGATGCTATATAAAGTGTAAAGAAACCCCTCATAAAAAGAGTAAGACAACAAGTACAAAAAGTGAAGAGGAGGAAAGGAGAATAAAAATGTGGATGGTTCAATGAGTATAAGACTAGTCTGTTTTAAAAAAAAAAACAGGAAATAAACATAGAATTCCTAATGCTAACCACAGGGTAACCTCAAAACACATCTCCAGGGAAAAAGCAAAAAAGAAAACAAAAAGGGGAACCAATCAAAACATAACTAAACCAAACCCACCTAAGAAGAGAAAGAGAAGAACAAAGGCATTGTCAGGAACACATAGAAGACAAATTACAAAATGGCGATAAACAACTACGTATCAATAATCACCTTAAAAGTTAGTGAATTGAACTCACTAATCAAATAACATAGAGTGGCTGAATGGATTAAAAAGTACAACCCAACCTTCTGCTGCATTCAAGAATCTCACCTTCTTTCAAAAGATAAACAAAGGCTCAAAGACAATGGTTGGTAGACGATCTCATAGTCAAATGCCAATCACAGAAGAACAGGAACAACCAACTTATGTTGGATAAAACAGACTTCCAACTAAAAAGTTTAAAAAAAGACAGAGATTGATATTATATAATGATTAAGGTGTCAATCCAACAAAAAGACATAACACTTATCAATATATATGCACCAAATGAAGGAGCACAAAAATATATTTTGAAAGTATTATTATAACTGAAGAGAGACATCAACAGCAAAACAATAATAGCAGAAGACTTCAACATCCCACTTACAAAAATGTACAGATCAACCAGGCATGAAATTTACAGTGAAACAGCAGATTTAAATGATCATTTGGAACAATTAGGTCTTACAGACATTGAACACTTCATCCAGTGACTACAAATTTCATTTTCTCCTCAAGCGTACATGGAGAATTCTCAGGACAGAGTAAGAAAACATTTCTCAATTAACATACAAAGATTGAAATCAAACCAAGCATCTTCTTTGACCACAGCAGTTTAAAACTGGAAATCAATCATAAAAAGGAAGATGGAAGACCCCAAATCAATTGGAGATGAAGCAATATGCTTTTGAATGACTCTTGGGTGAAAGGAAAATCGCTTAGAGACAAATGAGAATGAAGACACAAGCTACCAGATTCTAAGGGATGCAACAAAGGCAATAAAAGAGGTAAGTTAATTGCAATCCAGGTCTACCTCAAGAAACAAGAAAAATCGCAAATAAGCAATCTAACCCTATATTTAAAACAAGAGAAAGAACAATTAAAGCAAAAATTCAGCAGAAGAAAGGAAATAATCAAAATTTGAGCAGAAATAAATGAAATAGTAAACAAAAGATCAATGAAACCAAAAGTTGGTTCTTAGAAAAAAAAATCGACAAACCATTGGCTAGATTCACAAAGAAAAAGAAAAAAGAGAAAACTTCCATAACTAGAATTAGAAGTGAAAGGGGAGGAGTTACAATAGATACCACCGAAATACAAAACATCCTAAGAGACTACTATGAACAACTCTATGTCAACCAAGTAGACAACCTTGAGGACATGGGCAGATATCTACAAAAATAAAATCTACCAAGAGCAAACCAGAAGGAATTGGAAAACCTGAACAGAACAATCACAAGCAAAGAAAGTGAAGAAGTAATCAAAGGTGTCCCAGAACCAGATGGCTTTTCTAATGACTTTTACCAAATATTCAGAGACAAATTAATGCCTATTCTCAAATTCTTCAAAAATATTGAAGAATAGGGAACAATCCCCCAAAGATTTCTGTGAAACTAATATTACACTGATACCAAAAGCTGACAGAGACGTCACCAAAAAAGAAAATCACAAGCCAGTAACTCTAATGACTTAGATGCAAACATTTTCAACAAAATATTAGCAAACTGACTCTTACAATGCGTCAAAAAGATCATCCATCATAACCAAGTGGGACTTATCCCAGGGATGCAAGGATAGTTCAGCATATGTAAATCTATTAATTACACAAACCATATCAATAAGAGCAAGGAGAAAAACTATACAATCACATCAAGAGACACAGAGAAAGCTTCTGACAAGATTCAACATCCATTTATGATAAAAAAAAAAAAACTAGCACAAAATGGGGATAGAAGGTACATATCTCAACATAATAAAGACCATGTATGACAAACCCAGAGCTAAATTCAGTCAATGGTGAAAATTAAAAGCATTTCCTCTAAGATTAAGAACTAGGCAAGACCACCCACTCTCACCACTGCTATTTAACATCATACTGAGGTCTTAGCCAGAGCAATTAGATAAGAAAAGGAAATAAAAGGAATCCAAATTGGAGAGAAGGAAGTAAAACTCTCATTATTTGCATGTCATTATATGAGATTATATATATAATCAGTACACAAAATCAGTACACAAAATTCAGGTGCATTCTTACATGCAAACAACATGCTAGAAGAAAATGAAATCAAGAAAACCACACCATTTAAAACAGAAGTAAAAAGAATCAAATATCTTGTAATAACAAATAGGTGAAATACCTGTACAATGAAAACTGCAAGTTCTTCTTAAAAGAAATAGAAGAGGATATAAAGAGATGAAAAGACATCTAATGCTCGTGCTTGTTGAGAATCAACATGGGTCATCCTGCCAAAAGCAACACATAGATTTAATGCAGTCTCCATTAAAATCCCACAGGCTTATTTCCAGGAAATAGAACAAAAAATCTTAAAATTTGTATGAAACTACAAAAGACCCACAAATAGCCAAAACAATCATGAGAAAAAAGAACAAATCTGGAGGGATTACACTCACAGACATTGAGCTATACTACAAAGCAAAAGTGATCAAAATGGTATGGTACTGGAATAACAGAGGCACAGACCAGTGGAATAGAACAGAATCACCAGATACTGACCCACTCATGTACAGTCAGTCAACGACAAAGGAGTCAAAAGCATATGATGGAGAAAGCGAAGTCCTTTCAATAAATGGTGTTGGGATAACTGGAAAGCCACATGCAAAAGAATGAAGCTAGCTCTCGCTCTAACAACATTCACAAATATTAATTCAAAATGCACTACAGACTTGGATGTAAGACCAGAAATTCTTAGGAGACAACATAGGAAAGACGTTCCATGGTGTCAGTCTTAGGGATGTCTTTGGGAACTCAACTCCAGTATCAAGGGAAACAAAAAGAAAAATAAACAACTGGGACTACATCAAACTAAAAATCTTCTTCACAGTGAAATAAAATGTCAACAAAATCAAACGGCAACCTACAAACTGGGAGAAGATATTTGCATTTCATATTTCTGAAAAGCGCTTAATATCTAAAATACACAAAGAACTCAAAATTCAGTAACAGAAAAATTGACAATCCAATCAAAACTGGGAGGAGGAATTGGAGAAGCATTTTTCTGAAGAGTATATGCAGAAGGCCAACAGAAACATTAAAATATGTTCCTACTCACTTGCTGTGAGGGAAATGCAAATTAAAACAACAATGAGGTATCGTCATACACCTGAGAGGTTATTAAATCCAGAAGTCTGGAAATAATAAACATTGGTGAGGATGTAGAGAAAAGGAAACACTTTTATACTGTTGGTGAGAGTGTAAATTAGTGTAACTCCTATGGAAAATAGTATGGCAATTTTTCAAAATGTTGAAGATGTAAATTCCATATGATCCCACCATCCCACTTTTGGGTATTTACACAAAAGATACAAAAACACCGATTTATTCTTAGAGATTTACGCACTCCCTTGTATTGCAGCTATATTCACAATAGCTAAGAAATGGAAACTACCTAATTGCCTAATGTCAGATAAAATGGATGAAGATGTGGTGCATATATATAATGGAACACTGCACAGCCCTTAGAAGAGATGAAGCCCTGTCGTTTGAATCAACATGGATGGATATAGAGGGAATTATGATAAGTGAAATAAGTCAAAAGAATAAAATTAGATATCAGATGACCCCACTCATAGTTAGAATGTGACTAGACAAAGAAAATGTATAGATGAAACAAAACCAACCCTTAGATATTAGCAAAAGAACTGAGGTTACCAGCAGGGAATAGGATGGGGATAATGGTTAGACTCAATAGACAATGGTGAAGAATTCTTTGGAATTTGGTGGAGGGAAGAGTGAGCATTGACATATATTTGAGGAATGGGAAACCTGCACATATGAATTTATATTAGTTCATAAAACAAAGTTACTTCCATAAAACACTAATTAAATAAAAATAGAGAAATTGTAAAAGTGAAATCAAAAAGTTCCTTAAGCAACCGAAAGAAAGCAGAAAAAGAAGGACAAAATATAGGCAAGATAAATACAAAATGTATGAAAATGTACAGTCTCAACATGCCAATATATTACATACTAATGGCCTGCTATGGTCTCAATGTTTGTGTCCCTCAAAATTCACATGCTCAAATCCTAATGTCTAATATGATGGTATTAGAAAGTGAAATTTTACAATGTCTGTCTTTCTCCTTCTGGCACATCTTGTTAAGCATAATTTTCTCCAAGTACATCTATGTTGCTGCAAGTAGAAGGATGTCTCCGTTTTTGATGATCACATATTATTTCATTGTGTGTGTGTTTATCCATTCATGTGCTGACGGGCATGTAGATAGTTTCCAGTTCTTGGCTATTGTGAATAATGCTGCAATGAACATAGGGGTGCATATATCCCTGCGAAAAAGCGTTACTATATTTTCAAGGTAATAATCCAGTAAGGGAATAACTGGATCATATGGAATTTCCATTCTCAATTATTTGGGGACTCTTCATACTGCTTTGCAGAATGGTTGCACCATTTTACACTCCCACCAACAGTGAAGTAGAGTTCCCTTTTCTCCACATCCTCTCCAGTACTTGTTGTAGATCACTCATATGATGTATATAGAGATAGAAAACAATGATATAAATTAAATGAATACTATAAACAATACTAGACTTTTTCAAAAAAAGAGAAAGAACTAATCCAAACAATAGACTTTTAGTGGTGGGGTAAAAAAAGGTAAATCAAAGGGTACAGAAGAGATGGGGGAGGGGTGGGGGAATTTGTTATAAAATGAAGGGGAAAAAAGAAAATCGTGGTATATCTATTTGCTATATACAGATGTAAATTTGCTATTATGTACACCTTAATCCAAATTAATATTAAAATGCAATATCCTTCAATAAAATCAATTTTTTAAAAAAGAAGGTGGAATTTTGGGTGATGATTAGATCATGAGGGTGGAGACTTCATGAACAGGACTAATGCTCTTTTAGAGAGACCCCACAGAACAACCACGTCCCTTCCACCATGTGGGGTCACAGCAAGTCACCATGTGTGAGCCAGGAGAAACATAACCATCCTGCCACTTTCATCTTATACTTCCCAGCCCCCAGAACTGTGATAAATAAAATCCATTGTTTATATGCTATTTATCCTGGGGCATTTTGTTATAGTAGTTCCTATGGATCAAGACATAGAGTAAATATTCAAATGGAATAGCAAAGTTTATAACAATGGCTCATTTTTTTAAAAGCATGACCTAATACACTTTATAGACAGAGATTAAGTAGAAAAAGAACCATGTCTAACTATACGAAGTCTGGAGTAGTTATGTGAATATCAAATAAAACAACCTTCAAGACAGATGACTTTAAACAAAGATGGATGATTTTTAGTCATGAGGACCAATTCACCAAGAAATTACAAATAACCATCAATGAGAATCCACATCAACAGAACCACAAACTACATGAAGCAAAAGTTGACAGCATTCAGAAGAGAAACAACAATTCCACAATCATAATTGGAGATTTTAGCACCCCTCTCTTGGCAATCAATAAAGTAACAACACAAATACAAATAAATATCTATTAAAGATATAAATAAATATCTATTGAAGAGATCATTTAATGTATCTTAATAATAATATCAACCATGCTGACCTAATAGACACGCATTCATTTCAAGTATGCATTGTATGTTCACCAAGATCAGGCATAAAAACAAGCCTCATTAAGTTTAAAGAATTGAAATCATATAATATTTTTCTACCCACAATTAAGTTAAATTAGAAACCATTGATAGTAACATGGCCAGAAGTGCATGACAAGATTCTTACCACATACTTTAGAATGCCTAACGTGGAAGACTGACAACACCAAACGTTGGTGAGGATACGGAGCTACTGGAAGGCTCATACATTGCTGATGAATGTAGAATGACAGGACTACTTTGAAGCACCCACAGTTTCTTAAAGTGAAACATCCACCTATCACATGACCCATCCAGCCTCTCCTAGGATTTTACTCAGGATAAGTAAAAACTTACATCCACAGTAAGACTTATACATAAGTGTTTATGGCAGCTTCATCCTTAATAACCAAAAAAAAAAAAAAAACAGAAACAAGTTAAATACCCATCATTTACGTGCATGGATAAACAAAAATGTGGCACAATCATGCATCATATGCAGTCATTTTTGTCAGTGATGAACCATGTGGGTGACAGGGTCCTACATAGACCAGGGTGCAGTAGGCTGTACCATCCAGATTTGGGTAAGTACCTCTGTGAGCGCAGATGCACAAGGATTGAAGTCACCTAGGAAGACCCGTTTTTCAGAATGAGTCCCCATGGCTGCAGCCATACAAAAGAATACTGTTCAGCAATAAAATAAACTAGTAGAAACACAAAAACATGGATGAAAATGAAGATCAATATGCAGAGTGAAAGAAGACAAAAATGAAGTAGCATAAAAGCACACATAGAGCTATACAAAATTCTGGAAGTTTCGATGTAATATATGGGGATAGAATTGTGTTTGCAGTGTTAGTAGGAGGCCATGCTATAAATGGATGAAGAATCTTGGACTGATGGAAATACACAGTGTCGTGATTACAGCCATAGTTTCATGACTACACACAACTGACAAAATAGTGCATTTAAGTAGATTCAATATGATTATTGCTTATAACTCACTTTATTTCGATATAAAATCATGGTCAAATAAGATTAGTTTAGCAACACCACATTAATCATTGTTAGAAAAGCCATAATATGATTCATCCTATTAAGAGATGGTTTAAAATGTGTGGTCATCTCAGATCCCAGAAAGACAGGTGACCACATTCTAGACCCATTTTTGTTAAAGGCAAGATGCAGGCAGGAATGAAAGGAATGAAGGCAGTCAAAGGAAGGAAGGCAGGAAGAAAGAGGAGGAAGCTTTTATTTATTTTTATTTCATTACTCATCTTGGTGTTTCCCCTGGCACCAGTCTTGAACCTGGGTCCCCGTGATGTATGTGGACTGCGCTCTGAGCTGAAGGCAGCTGACCAAACCAGTACTCCACCGGGGCACATCTGTACCCATTCTTGATTGAAAATAGAAATGAATGTATACTTCCTTCATATGAAAAAAATCTCCAGCAGAGAGGCACAAAAGACACTCATGATACATCAGCAATAAAACAAGGATTACTATACAATGTGTCTTCTATGTCATTGACAGTTTCTTGGAAATTGCAACTTGAAGCAAAATGGCATATAATGAAATCAGTTTTACCATGGGCTGATTGATATCAACAAGAGTCATGTTCTTACAGAATATTTCTATTGACAAAATATCACCAAACTTCTAAATAAAGATCCCAAACATTAAGCAATCATTTACTTTGCAAGCTGCTCATTTCAAGTCAGTGTCATGGGGCTGGGAACCCGTCTGCCAGCTCAGGGTTGCCAGGCAGGACGGAACCCCAACTAGACACCCTTCTATCACAGCTCTCTCTCTCTCTCTCTCTCTCTCTCTCTCTCTCTCTCTCTCTCTCTCTCTCTCTCTCTCTCTCTCTCTCTCTCTCTCTCTCACACACACACACACACACACACACACATACACGCACACGCACAGACTAGGACAATTTTGACATACTGCCTATCCTAAGTTGCCACTTTTGGGCTGAAAGAGGAAAGAAGGGGACCCCAAGAAAACCCACTCAGTCATGGGAAGAACCAGCAAACTGCACGGACAGTGGCCTGTTTGGTCATGGATGTTTTCCCTTATCAATGTTATACGAAATAATGTCAAATGAAACCTCTTTTGATGTTTTCACATCCTATGTGAAATCACATACTGCAACAAATGACGTCATGCCTTAACACAACAAAAATTATCTTATGAGTCTGAAGTCAGAAATGAGTCCCACTAAGCTAAGATCAAAGTGACGGCAGATCTGTGCTCCTTCTAGAGGCATTTGGAGAGAGTCCCATCTTCCTTTTCCAGCTTCTAGAGCTGCCTGCCTGCCTGGGCTCATGGCCCCCTTCCATCATCAAAGCCAGCAATCATGTCACTCGGATCTGTTTTGTCTTCACTCAGTTCTGTCTCCTCTTACTCTTTTCATTGGGCCCACCTGGATAATCCAGAATCATCTCTCCAGCTCATGATCTCTAAGCATAAAGTCCCTTTGGCAATGCAGGTGCATGGAGGAGCAAAAATGTGGCACAGACTTGCGCCATGTACCATGCGCCATGTACAGTCATCTTTGTCAGCAATGATGTACAACAGCCAGAAAATCCCAAAAGCGCCTGGCAAGATGCTTAATGTATTCTGAAGGCTAAGATGTGGACAACTTCAGGGAACCATAACTCTGCCACCAAAATCACCAAATGCGCTCCCTGCAAGAGGCTTCCGAGGATAAAGAGGACAAGATGACCTGTCAGTGGAGATCAGTCAGTCTGTTTAGCAGGACACCCCAGTTCTGACTCCACCAGCTCATGAGCACAGTGGCCAGATGGCAGGGGCGAGCACTAAGCAAGTGCCCAGGTCTCCCTTCAAGACTGATGGTTTCCAAAACAACCAAGATGAACAACTTAATAAAATAATTGCCTCCTCCTCTCACTTTCTGTCTACTCGCCTTCATTCCTCCCTGCACCTTTCCTTTATAAAAAAGATGATGTATTTCCTCTATTGCGGAGCCCAGCAGAGTCCTTCCATTGTAGAAGGGGAAGTGATGCCTCTTTACTGAAATATTTGCAAGGATTTGTCTTCTCTGCCTGTTGGACCTTCGCCAGCAATGGCTTCTATGGACTTTCTGAATACTTGGCTTATCCTCATTATCCCCCTCAACATTATTTCTGTCCAGGAAAATCTTTTTAGAGCAATGGATAATAATAGGCTTATTTCCACAGAATACTCTGGTCTTATCACGGAACCTCATCATCCCAAAGTAGCTGAATGAATAGGACAGTGAACTAATTTATTGAAGGCTTAATTACAGCTTCAACTTAGTGTCAACAATTTATGATAATGGAGTGTCATTTGCAGAATGTGGTTGATGCTCAGAACTGTGCACTTAGATATTATACTATCGTTCTTGTAGAGATAAATATGTGTAGGTAGGAATGAAGGAGTAGAAATAGAAGAGATGTCCTCACTATTCATTCTAATGGTTCCTTACAGGCATTTTTTCCTATTCCTTGGACTCAGGTGACAAACATCTAAGTATCCATGGGAGGAATACGTCCTCTGTAAATCAAAAAACGGAGTCAATAAACACAGTAGTGAAAATATGTTTCCTACACATGTGGGTCTTTTTATGTCACTAAATCAACAAGAAAAGATATGAGTAAAGCAAGGGAATGATGTGGTTATAAACTGAGTGGTGACAGGGGAAAGTATATCAAGAGCCCAAGGGATCCTCGAGAGCATCTCCAAATATGGTTATGTTCAATGGCAAAATGAATGGGACACTAAAACAACCCACTAAGGGCAAGACTCATGAACAAAGAACCCTCATGAATAAAGTTTTGTGTCACTCTACTAGGGAAATACCCAAATAATAACTATAAACTCATGACCCATTTTAGAAACTAGAGCTGCTTACTTTGTTATTTAAAAAATTAAAAACAAGTGTCCTGTTTTCCCTTCTCCTTTCCCTATCATTTGCTACAGACTGTGTTTTGATGGTTAATATGATCATTTAGTCCATGGGTTACAGAAATTCAAAATGGTGTTGTCACTCAACAGAAGGGGGAAGATCTATCAAGTGATGGTTGAAATAGCTAATGGGACTTTGAGTGTCTCATCAGCATTGGGGGAGAGGGCAAATTGTTTGGGGCTTTATAAGAGATGGTCATACTACATTAAAATGGAAAATGTTGCTGATATCGAGGTTGTTTGTAAATCTAAGTAAAAAGCAAAAGTTAGTCAGAGGGGTGGAGCTTGATGAGTATGGTGAGTTGTATTGATCTCCCCTTCACCCCTCTTCTAGAGTGCTTTTCTCCATGGAAAAATAGGCTGCAAAACAGAGAACTACATTTCCCAGAGGCCCTTGCAGCTAGAGCTTTAGATGCCAAGTCTGAGCGGTGGACCAGATGCCCTCAGGGCGTCTATACGCAGAGGTGGGGTTTTTAAGGTTTTGGGCTGTTTCTGGTGGAGGTCCTATGTTTTCTGTGACACATTAACAGAAGTCCAAGTGTCCAGCCACAAGCACCAAGAGTGTTGTGGTGGGTTAAGAGCAGATCAATTCCAAGCAGCTCTGAGTGCTTCCAGAGAAGCAGCAGGTTCTAGGGCTGCCCCCTCATCCAGATGTGTCCTGTCCAGAGGAACAGGGATTGCTCAGAGTGGCTCTGGAGGTGACATCTCCCCACCCATGAAAGAGCCACATAGCTCTTAGGGAATGTTTCTGGAGCAGTTCCTGAATCCCTAACCGAGCGAGTCCATTGTTTTCAGACTTCCTGTCAATGCTGAAATCCGTTGACTCAATTCCTTCCCACTCAAACTAGCTTGAGTGCTTTGGCACCAGAATCCTGACGCTAGTCTTGTGTTTGTGTAAACCCTGGCTACTGGCTTTTAGCTCATGCATCAACCCATAAGCAAATCACTGAGGAAAATACAGGTTTCCCCTGCTAGCCGAAAGTAGAGCGTTCCTGTGAAAGCTTTCACAGGCTGCAAGCGCACAAAGTGAAGAAGGAATTATTGTTCATTTATATAGAAGGCTGTTAAGTGCAGGTCCAAAAAAATCACTGATCAAATCATGCCATTTTAATGCAAAAACAAAAATAACGCTAACACAGAGTCAGCACAGGCGTGATAACACACGAGAACCAAGGAGAAATAACGCGTGCGGTTTTGCTCACCAGAGTCGCAGGGCCACACGCGCAGTGGAAGGCGGGGAGGCGGAGAGGGTGGCGGAGAGGGTGGCGGGGAGGCGGAGAGGGTGGCGGAGAAGGTGGCGGGGAGGCGGAGAGGGTGGCGAGTCGGCCTGAGTCCTGGTGACTGAGGTGGCGGGAAGCACAGGGGACCGGGAAGCCGGACAGAAAGATGTGTCCATTCGCCAATCAGGGCGGGCGGGGCACCAGCATCTACACCTTCTAGGACCCCCTGCCTCAATGTCAAAAGAAGGTCAACGTTCGTCCCTGCTGTGGCTGCTGTGGAGGCTGGAAATGCGACCGCGTGCTCGCCGCTCTGCATCACACAGGTCCCCGGAGGCCCTCAGAACGCCCTGCCACACTGCGGAGGCCGCTGTGCCCTTTCAGGTGACTCAGACCCCGCACTGTCCTGGCAACTCCTTGGCAAAACCGCAGGCAGGCGCTGGCTCTTCGCTGTCGGCTCTGCCATTGTGAGCACGCGTTTCCAGTCGCACCCTTTCCTCGGGCCGTGTAGCAGCCCTCGGTCGTCAGATCTGCGGATGCCGAAAACTTTCCAGCCTGGTCCTCCTCATGCGCACGTGATGATCGCTGCTGAGTGTCCCCACCAGGGTCACAAGTTCGGGTGGGCGGCTTTCCCCGCCCCCGCCCCCGCCGGCACCCAGACAGCTGCTGCAAAACCAAGGCCACACGGCTCCTTTCACTTTCGTCTTTTGTCGCAAAAGCAACAGTCCTCTCTGGTTACTGACAGGACACGGGGCCTTCGGAAAAGCCAATGACTTCATACAAAGTTTGGAAAAGCAGGAAGTAGAATTAAAAAGACCCTAAAGTGGCAAAAGACCCTAAAAGTGCAGGTGGCCAAGACTGAGACTTACTAACCAAAATAAATGGCTCTATTGTCCTCTTCTTGAACATCTGAGTAGAATGTGTTTCCCAAATGCCCTGGCAGGAAATTGTGTGGCAGGAAACTGAGTTCTAGCCAACAGAATGTGAGTGAAGAGATGAGTGCCACTTCCAGGCTTGGCCCAGAAGCATCTCCCAGATGCTCTTCTTTGCTCTTCTTTCTTTACAATGGCCTGAAAAGCAAAGGATGACCATGGGAGCCCCACTGATTTGTGCTTGGATTCATAAATTACCCATCAGACTAAATCAATGAATGAATTACCAGGGCTGTTAGTGGGCCGTAAATAATATTTATTGTGTTTGAGAAATATTTGTCTCAGCATCTAGGACAGTCATGAACCACATAATGACATTTCAATGACAGGCATCTTGCACAACCGTGGCCCCTATAGAGAGCCGAGGTGTGTCGTAAGCCAACATAGGTTTGTGTGGGTTCTCTACAACGTGTGTGCGATTAAATCACCTCGCAGCGCGTGCATGTCTCAGAACATGCCTCAGTCACGACGTGACCCGGGATGGGATCACCCTGACAAAGAGAGCAAGTAATAGCAACAAGAAGAAAGTTCATAAGAAAGGGCAGAAAATCGGTAAAGGAAACGGGCTTGCATGTCCTTAACTTTCAAAATGGGGAAATCGAGACTTTTTTCTAACTTAAGTGAAAAGAAGATGCTTTTTATAAAAAGTTACAAAATGAATCCAAAGGAAACAATCAAAAGCGTCATTATGTTGGGAGGAGCCGGAAGACTTGGGGAGGGGCGGCCTGAGATGGCTGTCTCCTGACACAGCAGAAGATGACTTGGGGGCTCATCTCCAGAATGAGCACCAAGGAGCAGGACCATATCATTGAAGAAGGAACCACAAGAAATAAAACTGAAGAACAGGAAGTTAAAGTTCCATCTGGATAATGGGCTTGGCAGAAGGCAAGTGTGCAGGCTCCAGGTCAGCTTTGTGGGTGTATGGACTGAGCCCTTGCAGGGGCCTTATACTCAGCATGGCCCCATGCTTGTTGTAATGGTCTTCTGTCACTGGCAGGAAGTTCTTGAAGAGTGTGTCTTTGAACTCGAGTTTGGTAAGTCAAGACCAATGAGCCAATGCAGCAGGCCCACAAGCAGAGAAGATATAGCTGTAGATGGTCCGCTTTTCTGGCTGTCCGCTCACATGCAGCTGTTGGTCATGCACATGGGCCCAGAGCCCACAGATATACCCAACCTGCAGAGGAGTTGGGCAAGACTCAAAGTGAATACCAGGCAAGGGGTTACATCTAGGGTGGCGTAAGCAGGACACTGATCATCCTCAGAGGAACCGCTTTCCATCTGAACCAGAACATGCTTTGAACTCAGGTGATGATGTTTCAAGAAAGACAACTCATCAAGGAACGTCCTTTCTTATTCATGGTACTCTCCTGTGTTAGGCACCTGTGGATGCTGAGAGTGATGACGCAGAAGGAAAGAGAGATGAGAGATGGACATAGGCATTCTCCATTACTCTTTCTATTTCTCGCACTTCTATTTGAAGTTTCCATCTCTATTTTTAAAATACCCATCACTTCATCCATCAGCAAGTTGAATGAATCATAAAAACCTATTACTAAGTCAAAGTAGCCAAACTCAAAAAGCCACATATTAATGATTCTATTAACTTGGTGTTCTGGAAAAAAAAAACCTGCCACTTGCAAAAACATAGATGAGCCAAGAGGGAATTGTCTTAGTGAAATAAGACAGGAGAAAGACAGACGTTGTATGGTTTCACTCATGTGTGTTTTTTAGAGAAACCAAACAAGCAGAAACAGACTTCACAATGGTGAGGAACACTTGGCGATTTGCTGGAGGACATCGAGTGTTGACACATATCTTAAGGAAAGAGGGATTACATAGGGGAGGTTATTTTAGTGTGTAGAATAATTATTACAATAACAAATATATTAAAAGATAGACTTCAGCCTAGAAAATCAAATCAGTCATTACCAGAGAGGAGGGGGAAGAAGGTGACTTAATTGGGCAAAAGAGGTTAATTGTATGGCGGAGGGTCAGATTGAACTGCTGGCAGTGCTAATGCAGGTGTGAGACCAGCTGTCGCTGTTCAGTGAGTCACACCACACACCTGTATCGTGTTGTGATGCCGTGTTCCTTCCATGAAAACGCCCGTGGCTCAGGAGCAAGGCGCAGACCAGACAGAGCCAAGGGCCTAGATTCAAGACCCAGAGCCAGGAAAAGGAAAACACAGATTTTAAAGCAAAACTATAAATACAGAAAACATATCAGCAATTGCTAGTTACTAGCAGAGGATTAAATACAAAGAGAAGCAAATAAACATGGGAGGTAGAAATACACACACACATATACATGTATATATGTAAACAAAAGTATTTACATTTCATGAAAATTCACAGACATGCAGACCTAAAATGATGAGTCTTACTATAGGCAAAGAAACCCTGTTGTTTTGAGCGATGAGATACCTGCCATTGCACAGACTTCAGAAGAGCTGCAGTCGAAGAAACCGCCAATAGCAAGCATTGGCAAAGATGGCAGATCCTGGGACGCTCTTGGCAGGAGAGCAGGTTCCTACAGGAACTTGGAAATGTCATTTGGCGGCATCATCTAAAGTGGAGCCTAGGGGTCCTCAGTGAGCCTCCGTTCCGTTGCTAAGTTGTACCCCAGGACTAATTCAGAAGAATGAGTGTGCAGAGACAATGTCTGCAGAGCTTTGTTCATAGTAGCCTAACCTAGAAACAACCATGCTCTTGGCTACCCTCTGAGCTCTACATTGCTGTATTTACTTATAAAGTGTTTTGTGTACTTTTCTACATGTGTTTTATGCATCTCCATACTTTGTGAAAACATACTCCATAGCAACATAAGAAGGCCCTTGGCGCTCGGCCCCGCACGCCTCTGCAGCCCCCTCGCCCAGACACACCCATTCCAGCGAACGTGGCCTCTCACTCAAGTTCATGCCCACTGGGGACATTCTTCCACAGGCCCCACCAGACACCTTTGTCTGCATGAAAATCTCCGTGATATACTTCAAAGCCCAAATCAGATGCTATCTCCTTCCAGAAGCTTCTTTAAACTCCCTCTTCACATAAATTTCCCCCCACAAAGCTGAACCAGGCACTTCTATTTTTAAATTTCTCATAACACCCATTCTTTTTTTTAAGAGTACTTTTATGGGGTGGCGGGAAGAAATGGTGGCAGAACCCACTGGACACTGGTGAAGGACACTTGGTGATGTGGTGGAGGGCAGGGCGTCTCGACATATATATGAGGGATGGGGAAGCTTCACATGTGAGTTTATTTTAATGTGTAAAGATAAAAATACTTTTTTAAAAAAGAGCACTTTCATTTATTGTGTTTTCGTTGTTCATCCTGGTGGTTCCCATCAGCCCCAGGATGCGAACCTGGAACCTCGGGATGAGTGTGGACTGCGCTCAACCTCCACGTCACCAGGGGGCGCCAACACCCCATTTTTAGATCAGGGTGGAGCAGCCTCCGCACAATTGGCACTTTGGGTTGGATAATTCTTGTGGGAAGGAGTTGTCTTATGTATTTTAGGAAAGCTTCGGCATCCCCGACCTTTACCCACTGGATGCCAGGAGCACCCCCACCTCCAGTTGTGACAGGTGTCACCTGGGCAGGCAAAACCACCCCTGGTTGAAACCAGTGCTCTAGGCCTTTAGAGGACCAGTAGACAACTCCTCCCTCCATTCTCCAATTCAGAAGCAATTCGGAGATTGGTCAAAACACAGGAAGATGCAAATCAAAAATGAGTGGAGAGCTAATTGGAGAATGTGACTTGAGATCTGTGGCCACAGAACTTGCTCCTATCTTTCTCAGACAAATTCTTCCATCCCAGAGACCAGCAGAGCCAGACAACACAGGCCACCAGACAGGTCAGCCCCTGACCATGTGGGAGAGGAAACAAGAATGCAAATATTTTCTCTTTTTAATGCAATAGCATTGACTTACAACATTACACAGATTTCAAGTGCACAGCATTATAAAACCATATCTGCATACATTATATTCCACTCACTACCCAAAGTCTAATTTCCAATCTTCACCATCCAGCGGACCGGACTCCCTTCTTCCATCTGCCCATTCCCCTCCCACCTGTCCCCTCTGGTAACAACTCTCTCTCCTGGTTGTCTAATAGTTCATTTTTGTTTTATTTGTTCATGTGTTTTGCTTTTCTGTCTGCCATATATGAGTGAAATCATGCTCTTTCCGCATCTGACTTATTTCACTTAGCGTAATGCCCTCTAGATCCATCCATGTTGCTGCAAATAGCAGAATGTGGTCTTTATGACAGCTGAGTAGTATTCTGTTGTCTGTAGACACATCCTTAGCCACTCATCTGCCAATGAACACGCAGCTGTGTCCATTTCTTGGTTATTGTAGACAGCGCTGCAATGAACATGGCATGCAGACAGCTCTCTGAATTACAACTTTCATATTTTTCAGGGCAGAGAGCAAGCAGAAGCTGGACTGCTCGATGTCTCCTCCAAAACCTCCCAACCCGATGAGTGACTCCTCCTGACATAAAAAAGACTGACAGTGTGGATGAGAGAGAGGACCCCTCCAGGAGAGCTCCTGCACCCTGAATCCTGCATGCCTGTGATTGCCCTGCATGAACTGAGGAGGGATGGACGGAGGGAGGGAGTCTTGTCCCTCTCTGCACAGGGCAGGGCCAGCTCCTGCAGGATCATTTCCACTCCTAAGTACCCCTTCAACACTTAAAACCGCGCAGTCTCTCTGGAGAAAACCACACTTGCTACATTGAATCTGGGAGCTGCCCCTCTGTCTCCAAGCACCCTGAGCCTGGACGTCACTCACAAACAGAGCCTGACACACAGAAGT
Source organism: Solenodon paradoxus (assembly GCA_004363575.1). Lineage (NCBI taxonomy): Eukaryota > Metazoa > Chordata > Mammalia > Eulipotyphla > Solenodontidae > Solenodon > Solenodon paradoxus. The sequence goes on from RJWH01000575.1 coordinate 611,612, forward strand.
TCAAAGTTGTCTTCGCCCTCACAGCACCACTGCCTTGAGCCACAAGGGGGCGGCATCCCCCTTCCAATCCCTCTACAGCTTCTGCCTTAAAACCGGCACCTTCCCTGGACCAGCACCTGGGTCTGGGGGAGACAGGGCCCCATACTCCTCTTCTGAAGGAAGGAGGGGATTCTGGACCAGGTGACTGACCTGGCTGGCCATAGCGGTACATCAGGTGACTACAACTCTGAACTGTGACCCCTCTGGGCATGAACTGTCCTGTGTCTTCTTCCTCTCTCCTTCCCAGCAGCCACTTAGAGTTCTCGCCGAATGAGAGGAAGTGGTAGAAGCCGAGCCAGCGTGAGTGTATAGAACCGGGAAGGACAGATAAGGGGTGGGTGAGTTAGTTCTGAACTACTCCAGGAAGACTTGTCCTCACTCATTCATGCCTTCACGCTGATTTATTAAGGACCCACTGTGCTAGGAGTGACTAAATGTGGGGTTATAGGTTCAGTGGTCCCCAAAATGTCCTATACATCCACACTTAGTTCTATACACTTACCACCCCCAAAAAAATTCTCTCCCACTAAACTGAGAGCAAAGCCAATTTCTTATTTGTTGTTTTGCTGCAATGCTCAGCTCAAGCCTGGACTTACAGAGCAGATGTTCAGAAAAGATTTCTAGAATGAGTGGATGAGTGAACAATTTTGAATAGTAATAGTTATCATTTCTTTTGTGCACAATGCTGTGTTCATTCTAGGATATGGAAATTGCTTCTCAGTCTAAAATACCTGCACCCCTGTGTTCATAGCAGCACCAACTTCAAGAGCCAAGCACAGAAACAGCCTAAACGCCCGTCCACAGATGATGGATAAGGAAGCCGTGGTCTGTTGCGTGCTCAGTGGAATTCTATGCAGCCATTTAAAAAGATAAAACTGTGCCCTTTGCAGCAATACAACTATTTTTTCCTCAAGTCTTTTCTTCACTTTTAGAACATAAAGCAGTAGATTACATTCACAACTACAAAAATAAATAAAAGCTCTCTCTTGAAGAGCCCAAGAGTGTCCCTGTCCCCCGCCCCAACCCAGAGACCCCAGAGATGGGCTCTCCGGCTCCGGGCTGGCCAGGAAGGCCCCATGTTGACCCCCATCTTCTGCCGTCACACCCCTTCCCGTCCCCTGTGGCCTGCTTCCCATGCCATCCGTGGGCAGGCCCTGGATTCTTCCCAAACGCACCTAGACACCTGGAGGTGGTGTCCGGCCTTGTCAGTCTCTTGGTGACAGTTCCCAGATTCTCCCTATAGATCTTGGGACCAGCGAGGCTTTAATAGGTCAATAACCTGTGGAAAGTCCCTTCTCCTCTGAGCGCAGGGCACAAGGCCACGGCGAGCCGAGGTAGTCACCAGGTCGTACGAACACTGAGTCTCCTCCCTGAGGACCCTGTCCTCCCTCCTGTCCACCCTCCTGTCTTGCTCTTCTCCCATCTCACAAGGATTTTTCTCCTTCTCAAGGCTCCTGCCTCCACCCCATCTATACCACTCTGGATAGGCTCACAGTCTTTAGAAGCAGATAGATGTGAGTTCAAATCCCTATGCCAGTCTGCTTACCTGTGAAATGGGGTGATCATGACCCCTTGTTGCTCCACACAGGGTCCAGCCCATCGTGGGCCATCCACAAATGGTACCCCACCTCCATATTTCACAGACTCAGCTTAATATGTAATCATGGACATTCACAGCATTGTCAGGTTATTATTAATATTCCATTTTACAGACAAGGGAACAGAGAGTCAAACGACAGGCCAGGGTCAGCCCCTGACAGTCTTATTGCTGAAATTCAGGCTCAGGGCAGAAGGCCCTGAGGTCACCCCTCCCACCAGGCCTCTTTCCCCAGCTGGCACATGCAGGAGAAAGTGTAGCGTTTTCTCTTCATTTCCCAACAGATTCCTCAGAGCTGTGACTGGTCTCTGCAGTGGCCCCCGCCCCAACACCCCCACATCCACAGTTAACTGTATTTGCAGTCAATTCTGTGTGTCTTCCACCAAGACTTGGGGGAGATTGGAGGTCTGAGAGTCCCCGAGAGAAACATGGATGCCCCTTCTCATTATTCTCACTTTTCACTCCAAGCCGGAGAGACAGATGCCTGCCTGCCACGTCTCATCCCAGGGCCCCAAGGTCAGGGGCAGCAGATCTCTTCCAGCTCTGAGGAACTGGACCCTCCAGAAGGGTGCGCCCTCTTCAGGGCTGCAGGTGGGTGCATGGAAGTACCCTGCAGGGGAGACGCGCGGCTTCCCTAGCAGCTTGTGAGAGTGAAGGCAGGCTTGCCTGCCATGGGGGCACAGACAGGCCTGCTGTGGGCCAGGACAGACGGGCCTTGCAACCCAGGGCATGAGAACAGGGTGGTGGTCTGGGCGGGCCTGTAAGACGCATCTAAAGGCCTTGTCCCTCCTGGAGGCCTGTGCTGAAGAGGAGGACGTGGGGGGTTTTGACAGGCGTTCTCTGGCCGGCCAGTCCCCATGTGTGCAGATGTCCTGATGGCTAGTCCAGTGCCCCTTCATCTGAGACACTCCCCCTGGCCACTGCCGCCCCCTGCATGGTCTCCTCCCAGCTCCGGTCTGCAGGAGGGGTGATTGATGGAAAGAGGCCACCAGGTCTGTCCTCACCTCTTCCCTGGAGCTTTTAATAAACAGCCTGTCTCTAAGTGCCCAATTACTCTCTGTTTCCAGCTCTCAATGAACTGTCTTTTAGGCCCTTGGAAAAGGGCTCAGCCTGCTGCCCACCGTGACCTCTCTTAGAAGCTGCGACGGTGCCCGCCATGCCCCTGTTGGTCACTGGAGGGAACCCTCTGCCTGTGTCTGCCCCGGGAGGCCCTGTGGTGGGGACCAAAGGGAGGACGGCAGAATCCAGAGGGGCCAGGCCTTCGAAAGCCCTCCCTTAGCTGTCCTAGCCCAAGTGTAGACTCCCTTCTGCTCTCCAAGGTCCGGGTAAGGGGGTGGGGTCCCCTGGTGTCCACCGCCCCCATTAAGAACCACTGTCTGTAGCTGCCATCTGATAACCCCATTGGGTGGGACCTGGGGGGCTGCGCCAGACACAGAAAAAGAGCCATGAGTGAGAACAAAAGAAGGCAAAGTGGGGAAGAAAGAGGAAAAGAGCAGTTGGGAAAGGAAAGGCGTTTCTCGGGCCTGGAAATGGAAGAGCCCCTGCGGGCTGAGCTGAAGCTTGCAAACGCCTTGGGGATGAGAGCTTCGCCTCCCGCAATCCATCTGCTCCCCAGACAACTTGTTTCCCTGAATCGGCCAGTCCCCTCTGCAACCACGCAGGGGTCAGGGGCAGGAGGCTGGGCGGGGAGCCCCTGAGTGGCACAGGTCGAAGAGGCAGTGGCCAGGCAGCGGCAGTGAGGAGACCCGGCCCGCCCACCGCCCTCAGCTGGCACTCGCCTCTCTCATCTCCACCTGGATGGAGTTCGCCGGCCTCAGTCTCCTGAAGGAGGCCATGCAGAGAAGGGTCTTCCCCACTGACCCTGCTGCCTGGTAGGAGGATACAGGTCCAGTACCCTACAGCTTCTTCGGAAAGGGGGCAAGGCCACAGGGTCCAGTTCCGGGACAGATCACCTTCTTTCCTGAACTCTGTCCCCTCATCCTGCCTTCACGCCAGGGGGATGGAAGCCAATGAGCGTCCGACTACAGAGGCGCAAACATCGGCAGGTGGGTGACCTGGAGAGTGGGCAGGACCTGGAGACACAGACGGTGTGCCGCTCTTCCAGGGGCCTCCCACCCACCCCAGGGCACTTCTTTTCCAGCTTTGCCTCTGGCTCCTGCTCATTGGCCTCGGTCACTCTTTTCCCCAAAGGGAGACAGAAGGATGACCTCCTCGTGGCCATCAGTGACCTTCTGGGGCTCATTCGACTTCTTCCTAAGGGGGCAGCTGGACTGATGGGCCATCTCCTATTTCCAGAAGAGCCTAGTCTCCGTGTCTGCTGAGCCACCAATCCTGCCAGGTCCCCCTCCTTCCTTTCTGAGAACTGTATCTTCGTCACAACAGATGTCTCCTCCACTCCATCCTTCCTCCCTGCACCCCGGGGTTTCTGTCCCACCCACGACCTTCCTCTCTCCACAATGAATGGATCTCAACCCATGAACCCACAGTCTTTCCGTGGCTCACTTATTCCCTACGTCACATACGCCTCTCCACTGAAGTCACAAGAAACTTTCATGTGTGTCCAATACTTGGCATTCAGACAGGCCCTTCTGGATCTCAAGTCCTCTGTCCCCAGCGGTCACCGCTGAGATGTCTGTCACCTGGTCTGTGTGGCCCTGTGAGGTTGGCTGCACTCACGTGAGCACAGCAGCCTCTGGCCTGTTTTCCCGTCCTTGTCCTCTGTGCTGAGTGAGACATGGGACCTTCCATCTCCTGCGTCTTGTCACCTCTGTGGAGATCATGTTGACAAGCCATGAAGGCACCCACCCCAGACCCCAGACAGGCCCTTTCTTTTCTCCTTTCTCCAGTGCAGGCAAGAGTGTGACTGTCCCAATCTGAGTCAGGCAGGGTCACTAAACCAGCACAGACAGGCCTGCTGAGGGCCACCCCTGCATGGTGGTTCCCTCCCGTGAGAGAGGGGACCACTGGGTTGAACAGCCAGCTACCCCAGGTGGTGTCTGCTGCAACGACCAAGTCTGCCTCCAGGCCGACCCACATGTCAGAGAGTCCAGTGAGCTATTTCACCTGGATTTCCATGGCTCTTTCTCTCAGCATGTTCAGCTCCCAACACTGCACTTTCTGCTCAGGGGATGTATTTCCTAACCCAGCATGTCATCGGTGTGCCAGCAGCCTTCTCAACTCTTATCCTTCCATCATTGCCCTATATTCCAACATTGACTAAGTGTTTCCAATTCTAGCACTTAGTGTCTTCTGAGTGTGGCCCCAGGGAGAAGCATGGCAGTGGTCCTCACCTCCTGCTTGGGGGCCACAGAGAAGGTCTCCCTCCTGCTGGCCTTGGAGTTGAACCAGAAACTCACCATTGTCCCAGCACCCACTCTCCTCTTCTACCTTTCCTATTAGGGTCGGGCTCCTGGCTGCACAGCATACAAGTAATACCTCCCAGCAGCTATTAAGCCCTGTGACAGTAATCGGACATTGTAATCCAAGCAGAAACAATGTAAACAATGCATTTGTCCTTAGAGAAAAAGGCATGACCTTCCCTTCCTCTTTTCTTGCTTTTCACTGACTGGAATGCAGCCGGAATGGCAGGAGCTGAAGCAACCACGGTGAACCACATATTGGAGATGGCAGAGCAACAAAGCTAGGGCCCGGGGCTCCTGAACAACTTCACAGAAGAGATGGGACACAAGCTGGAGCCTTTACTGAAAGAGAAACACACTTCCATCACACTTACGTGTTTGGTAACTTGGGATCACTGTTATAGAAGCAGAGGCAATATTCTCAACGATTCAAAGCTAAAGAGATCTTATAATATAAGTTCATTTCCGTTTAAGGAGACTTTTTCCAGCTATGAAAATCTTAGGCAAACTATTTTGCCTTGTCCAACTTTCATTTCCTTAACTGTTTACCAGTTTCCCAGGATGATTCTGTAAATAAATAAATGCAGTACCATGTCATAAAACGCCTAATTCAACATTGAATGGAAAGTTGAACTTTCAACAGCTGTGGAAACAACTGGCCAGCCCTTTTTGTAAATGCCAACCGGATCCTGTCATCACTCCTTTGTTCTTACAACAAATTCCCACCACATGACATGACCCCAGAAGTCCTGCCGAACTCACCCACCCTCTAGCCCAGCCTCACACACACACACACACACACTCACACACACACTTCCTTTGGAGACACTGACTTTGCAGTTAGCTCACTTCTGTGAACACTGACACACACACCGGGCTGGCCCTTCAGACATGGCCCTGGGTTCTTGCTCTTACAGGGAGGAACAGACGAGCAATGAAATCACAAGTATCACTAACATTACGGAGCGCCTGCTGTTGACCAGGGCCGTCCCAAGCATAGAATCTATTCCTATAACGAGCGCTGAGTTAGGTACCACGGTCACCATCCCACATTTACAGATGTGGCAACAGAAGCACAGCGAGGTCAGCCAGCATGCCCAAGGTCACACAACTCACAGGGATGAAGCCCACATCTGAATCAGGCGGTCAGCGCCACTGCTGCGCACTTAACCACTCTCGTGCTTGGGCTTTGGACGATGGCGAATTCTAACAGTAACACGTGATACCCGGGGGAGGAACATGGGAGTCAGACCCCCCCCCCTCCTGCCCCTGGACCTTGGCACATGCTATGCTCTCTGCTGACACAATCCTTCTCCCCTCTTTGCCCAATCAACTCCTCTTCATCCTTTGGATGCTGACATTCAGACACTGTCACTTCCTAAGGGACACCTCTGTTCTCCCGAGAGCGTCCAGACGCACTGACAAACTCCTGCTGCATGTCGGACCCCTCTCCCATGCTCTTACTGCACAGAGTCTCTGCTTGCTGAATCTGTGTACGTTCCTCGCCTGGAACGCTGCAAGAGAGACAAACACACCCGGAGGACTCAGTGCCAAGTACTGTGCCGGGAAAGCAGCAGTGCACATGCATGTCAGGTGACTGAGCGACTGACCCCAAGGTTGCCCCGAAGCCTCTGCTAGCCCTAAAGAACCATGGCTGGAGTCTTTCTCCATCTCTCCTTGGGGGTCTCCTGCCCTCCCAGGACCCCTGCCCACGTGGCCCCTGCTGCTGATAACCCCATGCACCAGAGTCCCTGAGGGAGGGTGTGGGGCCGCCAGGTGAGAATCTAGTCACGCAAGGTATGGGGCTGGGAGCAGGGCTGGCAATCTTACAGACTCCCCTGGAGCGGGAAGGGTCTCAAGACCCACCCGGGAGTCAGAAAATGGAGCAGAGGCTGAGAGGAGGGACCCAGAACCCAGGCATCCTGTCTTGGTGACCAGAGATGATCTTGCAAACTCCATAAAAGCTGAAGCCGGGGCAGCGGCTGCACCACATCCCCAAGCACTGTGGTCTGGAGCCGGGACTCAGCAAGATCAATATCATCCAGGAGGTTTTCTGCTAAACTCCTTCCTGCTGCCAGGCCTCCGGGGGCTGGGGAGGCTTGTGGAGGCGGCCTGAGACCAAGGAAAGAAAAGGCATCACTGCTTCTTAAGGGCTCACTTCCCAGGGGTAACCAGGGCCAGGGTCCGCACCGTGAGCCCTCGGCCTCACACTAACCTCCCAGGAGGTGTGAGCCTGTTTCACAGAGGTGGAAACGGGCCCAAAGAAGGAAAAGAAAACTTCCCAAGCTCCCAATGAGCAGTGCCTGGTCCTGAGATCAACATTTCCCAGAGCACCCCCGATGGTCTTCTCCAGTCAGGGTGCCTGGAAGAGGGGCTCTCCCGGGCTGCACCTGATGGAGGGAGGAGGGGCCTCTGCAGTTACACACCCCCGGGTTTACAGGCACGGACTCTTCACCCTCAAAGCACCCCTCTCTGTTCTCAACAACTCCCCTTGCTGTGACCACTCCATCACCCTCACCTACGAGGAGCATGAGAAATGCTGATGCCTTGTCTACAAGACGCACAGAAGTGGGCCAGCCGGCATCTCACCTTCCCCTCGGCTCCTTCTCTCCCTCCTCCAGCCCGCCGTCCTTCCCCACTGACTCCGACTTGCTCTCGCCCCACACTTGGTGTGCACCAGGCCCCCCATGGGGCTGATCTGCAGAGCTCACAGGGTCTCTGCCCTCCTCGGCCCCTTCACTAATGGAGAGAGGGGGCTCATGGCCAGAGCAGCCCCCCCATCGCTGGCCTGATTCCCCTGGGATGGAGTTGGAGGGACACCAGGATGTTAGTGAGAAGGAAGAAAAGCAATACCTACCTGGACACATGACACAGTTCTCGGCCTCGAGTGTGTGTGTGTGTGTGTGTGTGTGTGTGTGTGTGTTGGAAGCTTCGCCATCTATTGTCGGTGTTTAGAGCTCACATATCGATTCCCTGCTCTGAACCACTTAAAACGGCTCAACACAAGTAGCCATTTTCCCTGACTAGTCAGGAGCTCGTTCTTTAAAAGAGGAAGGCAGAATTTCACTTCCATGCCCACAAAGAAGATCTCCGCACCCCCAGAGTTGGATGCTCCAGGGCCTTCCTTCCCACCCAGCCCGCAGGCCCAGAGGATGGTGGCCCAGAGTCCCGGACTGCTCGCCACTCAGAGACCTCCGTCCCAGGTGCTGGGGTGAGGGCCACCTGGGTGCAGGAGAACAGGCAGGCTTTAGGTTCCCTTTCAGGCCTGGAAAGGCTACAGGCACTCCAGAGGGGACTTCCTCCCACCCCTGTCCTCCGGTCACCCCCCAGCCCTGCCCGCTCCAGGACACCTGTCCGTGTGTGCGTACACCACCGCGTGGGGACAATCCGAAGGAAGTCCTAACGCGGTAGTTCTGGGTCCTGTACCCAAGAGCCCCCTCGAGAGAGACGAAGACAGCCTCAGCGTCCCTGCTGGACCTCAGACTGACTCACAGGGAATCGTACTTTGCAGCCAAGTGTGAGAACCAGCCTCCCAGTCCCAACCCTTCCTCGGGCCCTCCTGCCTGCTCCTCCGCTGCCCCCTGCCCCTTCTGAGCCTGACACTGCTAACAGTCACACACTTCTACAACCCAGGCCCTGGGCTGCAGACTCCAGAACCCTCAGCCGAGGGCCTGAGGCGAGGCACGTGGAGACTGGAAGGAGTGCAGAGAGCTGATGTTCTGGGGGGCACCTGGGCTCTCACCTGGCTGAGACACACCCATCGGCTCCCATGTCCGTCTGGGGGGTCTCACTCAAGTGCAGATTCTGATGTGCAGGGCTCATGTGAGGCCAGAGATTCGAACCAGCTCCTGGTTGATGTCAACACCCACATGGCACAGGCCACACTGTGCAAAAAAGTGAAAAGAACCCTCGGGTTTTTGGTGTACTGAGGTGTGTCATGAAGCCTTCCCAAGGCAGCGCTGGTCCATTTCCTTCTCTCTGGGAGCCAGGAGCAGAGTCAGGCCCCCTCCTTGTGGCCTGGTGCCCTCAAAGCCAGGCCAGATCAGCTCAGCTCAGAGGTCCTGGCTCTGAGACCTCTGTCCTTGCATGTGATACTCCTCCCCTGCCCCAGGCCTGCTTCCCAGAATCACATCACTCCTCTGCTGGGTGGCCTCAGAGGGTGGCCTCTCGCATCACACACCAGGAGCCCAGATCTACTCCCCAAGAGGCCAGCCTGACCATCCAGCCCCCCAACACCCTGCCTGACGGATGCATCACTTTGGTCTCCTGACAGCCCATCTTCATCTGTCTTTCCCTTTTATTTTAATTTTTAGAAGAAGGAAGGTGGCAGGAATGAAGCCAAGTAGGAAGGAAGAGAGAGGAAGAACCATTTTTTATTTATTTAGCTGTTCATTTTGGTTGTTCCCCTGTGGTTCCCGGTCAGAAACACCGGGTTCTTGGGCTGCACGTGGACTGCACCCCAGGTGCGAACTTAATGCCTGAGCCACCAGGGTGCGCATGTCTTCTGCGGCAGCACACCTCGAGTGAGCCAGGAAGGTCGTGGCTGGGAGTCAGCTTGCCTGGGTTCATAGTCGGTCAGCCACACGCCAGCTCTGTGAGTTGGAGCAGTCCCTTAACCGCTGTGACCCTCAGTTCCTTCACCTGTAACGCGAGGACAGGGACAGCTTTTCTCCCACAGGGGAAATGAGTGTGAGAACATCCAGGTGCGTGCTCACGTTGCCAAGTGCCAGATGTCACCCGCTGTGATGAGCACCAGCTCCGCCAGGTGATAGGACAAGGCTCTGCAGCCGCTCACAATCTCCCCGCCCTTTGGCACCAGGGCGAACCACGCCAGCAGTGGGGGGTCGGGGAGAGAGCTGCTGGGACAATGCCTGCAAGTGGCAGGTATGTGGGGCCTGTGACTCTGCGCTGCAGGGGTCTGTGCTCACCATCTGTGAAGCCCACATGGCAGCAGTTCTCAAAGTATAGTCTGGGGACCCTAAGGGCCCCCCAGAACCTTCCAGGGGCCCTGTGAGGTCAAAACCACCAATCTGCATGTCTGTTTCTCTCTCACTTTCTCAAGAGTCCAGGGGCTTTCCGTAGGGACGCGTGTGCTATCCCATCGGGGGACACAGAAGTGGACAGAAGGCTGCTCTCCTCCATGCAGGCAGGGAAGGGAATGTGCGTTTTGAAAATAGACAAAACGATGTCACCCTTCCCCTCCAATCTGAGGGTTAGACAACACCGTTCTGTTTCAAGAGCATGCAATTTATCTTAACAGGCAGTGGGTTTAATGTTGCTATGGAAGTGGATCCTTTTTAAATGATCTCACTTTTAGTTATGTGGTGAGATAGAATCCGTATAAATCAAGCCCTCCGGGGTCCCCAATAGCTTTCCAGAGTGTGAAGGAGCCACAAGGGTCCGCGCACCCTTGCTCAGGTCAGTGCCACTGACGCCCGCTCCCCGCGACGGTCACGCTCAGTGGGGAACTGAAACTGTCATTTAGTATTTGGGGCCCCCTCCCCAGAGAACTGCCCTGTCTGGGCCTCCACAGGCACCTCCCCAAACTTCCACAATCCCAAAGAATTCGCCCGGGAGCTGGTGTCCAGGTGAGGCTCCACGCCATCTCATGGGCGTCCAGAGGTTTTGCCTGACAGCCTCTGCCCTCCTTCCGCTGGCAAAGCTCAGCCTCCAGGATCGAGAAGGCTCCAGAGGCCGTCCTGTGACCGCATCCAGACACGGCGCAGCACACAAGCCAGCCGTGTCTGTCAGAGCTGATGAGCGTCGGCCCGGGCTTTGGTTAAAAATGGTGGGAGAAAGGACACTTCCTACGGGCTGGCCAAGCGGCGAGGATGAAACCTGGTGCCTCCGGGGGCGTGTTCCGGGGGTGCCCCCACATGGGCGGGCATCCCAAGAACTGTGCCAGCTCAGACACGTGACGGAGACACCTCCAGATTCCCCTATGGGGGCCCCTCCATCCAACTATGCCTGGACTTCTTGGTCACCTGGGCCAATCCATCCCCACCCCCACTCACGCCTTTTTTAAACCAGTCGGAACTGAGTTTCTCTTCCAGCTGATAGTCCAGAGGAAACACTCGTGGTCTCCAGAACCAACGCCTGGATGGCAAAGAAGCTGCTGGGAGGAACAGAGCGGAATCCTCTACCCGAGGCACCCCTGGAGCCCAGCACTCACCCCGAGGCCCCTTTCTGCCCCCCGATAACCTGGCAGACCCCTTTCCAGACAACACAGCTCGATCACGGAGTTTTCTTTCACGTTATCATTTATAAAGCCATACAAGGGGTCGCAAAGGAACAGGCAGCTGTACAGGAGCGGACAGGTGGGTGGACAATACATTCGTATCCTGGGCAAGTACATACTCAGGGTTTATACAAGGTGACAAGTTACAGGCACGATGATACAAAACAGAAAGTATATTTCCATCTCTATAAATACACAGCCGGGGAGGAGAGGTGCTGGGCTATGTGCTTTCCTGCAGAGGGCCTGGGAGCAGGGGTGTAAGCACTTTCACAGGTTTGGGACGAAAGTGCAGGAACCCACGCAGAAACACAGGAGCGTCTCTAACTGGTTAACACTGATTCGAAAACACATGTGGGGTGCCCCTCCTCCACAAACTTTGCTGCTGGGGACAGCCCAGCGTGGGACATGAACACAGGCCCCCCAACGTCTTGGACATCTGAGGACAGAGGCGCCCTGCCCCGTGTGGCGCGTCCCCCGTCCCCTGACACTGAGACTGTACCGATGCCCCTGTCCCCAGACCTTCTGCTGGTGGGTGATCTTGATGTTTCATTGTCCATCACCTCCGACCCCACCCCAAGTTCCCTAAAGAGTCAGCCAAATACACAGACACGTACAGCCACACTTGCACACACACGCGCACGCAACGTCCTGTTAACCACTAGTCAGGGGACTCCAGTCTCAGGATGCCGGGCCTGGACCTGGGGAAGATGGCTCTGGCACCTGACCCCAACCTCTCCGAGGACCCAGAGTGTGGGAGATGTCAGGGAAGGAGGCAAACCTCACATGGGGCCTCAGCCCCACAAGTCTCCCCAGGTCCTAAAGCTGAAGAAAGCAATGAAGTGGGGGCCGGGGGTGGACATCCGAGCACAAATGTGGCCTCCACTTAGGAGATTCCCTCTGCACCTTGGGTGGCACAAGGCGCCTGCTCAGTCTCTGCTCAGCCATCAGAGTGGGGCAGGAAGCAGCCTCATCTCTGCCCGCCTAAGAGCCCCTTTATGGAAGGGCCACCCTGTCCTTCTGATGGTCCACCAGGCCCCAGCACCCCTGCCCTGCCAGCATCTGACATACTCAGAGAATCCTCCAAACTCTGATGAGAAGACATCTTATAGTCCACAGCCTCTCAGAGCTGCCATGGGAGAGGCTTGCCTGAGCCTGGGAGGTCAAGGCCTTTCCCCAAACTAGGACAAAACGGATCTGTCTCTAAAAACCTGGTAGATAAGAAGCCAAAACGCCAGGATCTCAGGGCAGAGGCATCCAGTCACTCCGAGGCAGATCCAAACCCCCTTTCTCCCTGCTCCCCTAAGGTTGCCTTTCCGTTGTTCTCACACCCCGTCCCTTCCTCCTGTTCCAGCTGGGAAGAGCCACATGGAATCCATGGGCCACCCTGCTGGATCAGATCTGTCCCTTCCCTGTCCTCTTCCCTCTAGACCCCACACAGGCAGCTAGGGCTGCGGCCCATCCGCCCCAGAGCCAGACTGGACAGCGAGAGGTGGGCTGGGGCTGGGCCACCCTGGGGTCTGCATCGCTACCTCCCAAGCTGACCAGGCCTCTCCCGCTCCTTCTTGCCAACTCCTCCCAGACCCCAACCCACCCACACCACGCCAGACATGGCTCTCCTAGCTGACATTTTCAACAATAAACAACAGCAAAAAGGTTGAGGGAGGAGGAAAGGGACCCACATTTACACAACAATAATAATCATTAATAAAAGTGCTTTCTTTTAAAGGAAATCTTTGGCAAGAATATACTGCAGTGCTCTGTGTGTGTGTGTGTGTGTGTGTGTGTGTGTGTGTGCTCACGCGCGCACAAACACGCATACGGGCGTGTGTGGGCCTGGACCTGACCTGCGAGACACGAAGGGCCTTCTCAACTAGGGTCTGACCCAAGGCTGGGGCCCCTGTGGGCCGGGCCTCCATTCCCAGCGTATATCTGGAAAGGTCAAACCCCAGGAGACAAACCCTTGCAAAGGGACCTGGGGACAGGTCCTTCCCACACAGTCACTGGCTTAGGCCCAGTGGTGTGTGCCGGCCATGCCAGGAGCGAGTAACAGGTGGGCCACGGGAAAGCACGCGTGAAGGGTGGCCCCAGACTCAGGCAGGGCTGGCTGCTGCTTCCCGGGCCTCCAGTGTGGAGGGGAGACTCCCAGCTGTCCAGTCTGGGGGATTATTTACAAATAAAGGGGCGGAGTATCTCCAATCTGGGAACAGAGTTGATATTGTCACGAATGAGGATGGGACAACCCAGGTATCTGGTCTGACTGCTTCAGAAAGAACGGCACTTGGGAGGGACCTAGATCTTCAAGAACCAAGATTTATTTTCAAGTAGCAGGGGGCTGCCACCCACCTTCCTAAAACACCCTCCTTTCCAACTCCCTAAAACACTGTCCCCACACAGACAGCTCTTGGAGGAGGAAAAACACAGAAGACGCACACATCACCCACTTCGGCCACACACACCCACATCCCCTCAGGACACACACTCACTGGGTCCGAGATGAGGAGGCAGATCCCCTCTCATCTCAGGGAGCTGACTGCTGGGACCTCGGGCTCCCCGAAAATCAGGCACCAAATGGATGGAACACAGGCACCCCTGCCTGCTGAGCCCCAGATAGAGTCCAGGGTAGGCCAAGGCCAGGGAAGAAACCCCTGGTTGCATCAAGGGAAACGGCCCTCTAGTTTCAGGCTCTCCTTAGACCTAGAAAAAGGGATGGGAATTGGTTTATGCCCCAGGAGGCAGTAAAGCAATATGGAAAACAATAAATACTTCTGGTCAATTTACCTAGTCTTTTTTTTTTTTTTTTTAAACCTTTTCTTATATTTTATTAGCTTACAGATTCTGTCAGTATGTCTCACATATATATTATATATATTTATATATCACTACAATACCTCTCTAGAGGACCCCACGAGGCTTAAGAGACTGCTCAAGAACAGAGTCCTGGAGAACTTCCCAGTCCAGCAACAGTCCTTGGGTGGTGGTAAGGGTTTGCCCAATTGCCCAAATGGATTCTCAGCCCTCTGGCCTCAATGTAGGCCTTGTGCCTTCTGCTCCATGGGAAGCATGGCTCTGCTGGGGAAACCGAGGCAGAAGGCAGCCGAGCCAGGCTTTGGCATTGTGGGTGGGCCAGGTGGTATGCTGGTGGCATGCCCAGAGTTCTGCATGTTGACCCTGGGCATCCCGGCAAAAGTCAGACCCCGAAACACTTGCAGAAGGGTACAAGAGCTGCAGGTACCCCCGCCCACCCAGCCTCGCCGAGCAGGGCTTTAGGATGGGGACCCCACAGGACAAGAATAGGGCAAGCCAGAGAGCTGGGGCTCCAGCACCCAAAAAGGAATCATGCAGATAAGCGAGTCTGAAATAAGGCTGATGGAAGGCAGGAGACCCAAGAGGGACTGAGAGCTGGGGGCTGGTGGCAGCAGCCTCCCACCTGGCTGCTGTCCACACCTCCCCGGAAGATGCCCCAGGCTCAAAAGTCACCCTTCCTGACAGTTTTCTTCCCTAAAGCGATGGACAGGCATGTCTCCAACTCCTTAAATTAACTCTGGTGGTAACAGACTGGGGGACCGCCAGGCAGGGGGGACAGGGTTTGTCAAGTGGCTGGTGGCACCAGGGCTGAGGGTATGCAGGTGGGAAAAAGAAGTGTGCTCCTGGGAAAGAAGGCTTCTGTCCCCTCCGGCTGCCCTGCCACCCCAAATCTAACCTTCTTTGGACAGAATGCACACATAGGTGCAAGCACCTCGGACACAAACACCTGTCTGTAGTTCTAGCTGAGAGGTGACACAGGTCACGTGAGGCTGCGGGCGCAGACATAGATACATGTTCTACAGGCACGACACAGCCTACACGTCACAGGCAGAGCCAGAGGCCTCGGGGCCTCGAGCCGAGACACCTCCACAAGCAGAAGTTCTGCTCCTGGGTGTCCCAGGAAGGTTCTTTTGGGTTGGTGGCCCACCCTAGTGGTGGCTAGAAAAAGATTCTCTTGACTTGATTGCAAAGCAGCTGGGTTAGAGAGCAGAGATTTTCCATTTCCCACCCAACGAGGGCTCGGCCCCCAGGAGGTGAGTTCTGTCTCCTGGGAGGCGCTCCATCCTCTTGGAGGGAGGAGGGGGCTGGGGACCTGGATGGTTTGGGAGGCTTTGGGGTTTCACAAGCACCCATCTACCCAGGGGATCTGAGTTAGCCCCTTCATCCCTTTCTTTCTTTCTTCCCTCTCTCTGCCCCTCCCCTCTGCAATTCACTTTCCTCGCCCCACGCTGCACTTTCTTCTCTCCTTCTCCAAAATTGGCCCAAAGTCCTCCTTTCTGAATTCAAGAGAGGTCAGGATTCATGGGTCCCCTCCCCGTAAGCCCCCTCCCCACTGCCTGGGCCTGAACCACAGACAACAGACGACGAACGGATGGAAGGGGCTTCATCTCTTCTGGCCAGCACTCAGCATGACCTTGGAGACAAAGTTGACAATGGCAGAGGCAGGTTGGCTGGGGTCCAGCTCAGCGAAGAGGTGGCAGGCGTTGTCGGTGGTGCTGCCCTGCTTCCGGGCCACGAAGCCAAAGAGCCTGTAGGGACAGGAGAGCGGGGCAGGTGTGAGGCAAGGGAGGAGGGACCCCAGATTTTTGCAGGCTGACCCTCCCACACTCCCGGGTCGCCACAGGGATGGGGGTGCAGCGGAAGAGAAAGCCTGTCCCTGTTCCACCCACAAGAAAGCCAAGTCCTGGAGGTGACAGTGTTACTCTGTGTCTGGAAGCAGAAACTGCCTTTTGGGGGGTGTGGGGGTGGGGCATGAGATGAATGACAAGACAGAGCAGTGAGAGGTGAGGCCAAGACCAGGATAAAATGAAGGCGAAGTGAGTTTCTTAGTTCCCTCCAGTCCCAACCCTGCCCAGCTGCTCTCACATACAACACGGGAGCAAAGGAAAAACTGATCTGCCTGTCAGAGGGCTGGTTCTCTCCAGACATCATGAGGATAAGAGCGGGGACACAGAGGACTGGGGTCACCTCCCCCCACACACACACATTTCTTCTGGGCTCCAGAGAATGGGGGAGGGGGACCCACACCTGCTGTCCTCAACCCCCACCGCCCACACCAGGACAGGAGTGACCTGGCATTCTCTCTCTGCAAAGCAGAGTTAAAAATATGGGTGCAGAGAACAGAATGTGAGCTCAGGTCCCCTCCCAGCCGACATGTTGCTAATTAGAGCTAGAGCGAGAACTTGGGACAGCTGGAGATTCCGATGGAAACCCCTCTCCCTGGGCCTGGCCCGTAGTGGCTAAAATTAGTGAAGTTGGGTCCGGCTGCATGTAGACACACACAGACACACGCATACACACAGACACGCACGCACACACATGCCTTCTGACGGTTTTGTTCTCCCCAAGTGTGTTTCTGGGCCAGAGGTCTGGGGTAAGGATCACCTTACCGTGGGGAAGCCTGGGACGTGGGCCCAGAGACCCCTTCCCCACTGCTCCAGAGCGAGGCAGAGGCTGAGTCTCTAGCCCTGGCCCCCGAGCTGCTAGGACGGAGCAGGCCCACGCTGGCCGGTCTCAACAGCACCCACCCACCCTGCCCTGATGTTTACTTCAGCTCCATGGCTTCAGCACCACAACAGCCAAGTCTGCTTCGAGGGAGGATCAAGCAAGAAACCTCAGCCCCCAAGGGCAGGAGAGGTACTTGCGAGATTCTACGGGCACACCCCTCCTGAAATGCGGGGCTGGGCCGCTGCCCTGGGTCTCTGCCCCTCAGACTCAACCTGGGCCAGCAGGCCCACACTGGCAGGAAGCTCAGCAGAAAGAGGCTCTGAATAAGAATGACTTCAGGCCTAGGGACCAGCCCACTCTGTCCCTGTCCCGCTTCCAGCATACGGGGGCAGCAGTGAATGACCAGAACACCCTCAAACATGAAACTCTGGGCTGCCTGGCTGCTGGCAGACACTAGGAGACCCCAATGGCCCTGTGACTCAGGGGAGCCTGAGGTGGGTACAAGGCAAGCTTTGAGGTGGATGGACACCTCTTTACCACGGAGCCCACTGCTCTTTCAGTGGCCTCGGGCCGGATGAGGACCCCCACAATCCCTCAGTCTGAACTCCAGTCAGTTCCATTCAGTCTAGACCAAGGGGGTGCTCCATGCCCCTCCCCACTCTCCTCCTATTCTGCCCTCTCACTTCCTAAGCTGACACCATCCCCTCCCCCGGGACAGACACAGTCCTGGCCTCGGGGGCTCACAGTCCAGCCCCCAGGAGATCATCTGCCCCACTTCCACCTGTCTGGACTGGACCCATCTGGGTGGCCCATGTGAGCGTACCCTCCTGGTGTGTCCCATAGAGGGGTGGTCCTCATTCTGTGAAGTCCACATAAATCCCGGTGTGTATGGCTAGAAGCACACAGGCTCAACCATATCCTATTGACCTACCTAAAATAAATCCCATCAGTGAGGACAAGGGGGTTTCGGAGAAGCCCCGCAGAGCGCACCGTGGAACTACAGCACAGGTGGCAGTCTATTCCTATGCCTTGCTTTGGGGACACTGAGAAACCCGTGACTTCTGCTGATAAGTCACACACATAGTAATTGGGTTTTCCCTCCCGCCCTAAGCTCTCGGTTGTAACCCAAGGTTCCCAGCGTTCCTGGGAACACAGTTTGAAAACTAGTGTCGGCCCTCAACCCCCACCGCCCACACCAGGACAGGAGTGACCTGCTTACATAGGTGCCTTATCCCCTGGGCTGAGCTCCCCAGAGGAATGAAGGAAACACTGAGGGGATGGAAGGGTCCACACAGGGTCCCCCCAGCCTTCTCCATGAGGAGGTCTAGCCCAGACACGAGACAAGGAAATGGGATCGGGGCAGAAAGGATTCTGTAAAAGACCCCAGCCCGCCAGCCATCACTTCTAATAGAACTTGGCTTTCTGTCCAGTTAGACCCACTGGTCCGGCCCTGGTTGTGACTGGGCCAGGTCTGGACACCATGCCCTCAGCCTTGAGGGAGGAGAAAGTGAAAAGACCTGGCTGCTTGGAGGCTTTTCTCCAAAGCTGAGAAATCTGAGCGCAGAGGTCCTTGCTGCCATGAGCCCTCTCCTGGGTGCTGGGTTCTAATCCTGTCCCTGTACCCCCAGCCCCCAGGGGCACTGGGGTGGGGAGGGGGAAGCCACACTTACTTAGCGGGGGAACTTCCTTCCGTCTTCACCCACCTGTGGAGAGAAAACAGCACAGCTGAACCACTACTCCTTCTCCCCCACAGCCCAGGATGGGGCCTCTGAGGATCACAGCTGGGTGTTCAGATAGTGAGAACGCTGCACCACGCCTCCCAAGGAGTTTCCCCCGTGTGGAGAGGAACTGAAGAAGCAGCCCCAGAGACACAGCAGAGGCAGCAGAGGTGGGCTTTTGAGCCCCTGGCTCAAAATGTGTAATGGGGAAACCTCAGAAAGATGCCGACACGATTCTTCCCACCGACACGGGCAGATCTTCGAGTTGAACCACGAACGCACATACACCTGCATCCACAGGTGCACACGCGCGCGCGCGCGCGCACATACACACACACCACTCATTCATCCAAACACTCATTCACACACACACTTCAGTGACTGATTGCTGGCTGGGAAGGAAGGTGTCTGCAAGAGACTTACTTTCTCTCCTGAGGATCCAGGTCACAGAAGGTGACAGTGTTGAGAGGGTAGTGTCTTCTGAAGAAGAGTCTGCAGCACAGACATTGGATAAACAGAGAATGAGTGCGAAGTGACCACACCTCCTCCCCTCCCACTAAAGTCCGACCATCCACTGTGGCTGTCATCTCCCTGAGGAGAAGGGTGACCTAGGTAGCTCACAGTGGGGACATAACAATGTACAGGGACAGATGGATGTGTCAAAGAACAACTCCCAAATGCTAGAGGCAAGGGGAAAAAAGGAAGGAGTTGACATTGACGAATGAGAAGTGGGGGGCCCTCCAGGAGAAAGAAAAGGGTCTGGGGACAGTAAGGGGGGAACCTGAGAGGAAAGGTTCTGCTCTAGAAAAAAGGTACTTTTATCAGTTGCACTGAGTTGTGAATCCCTACAGGCACATTTGCAGGAAGATGGATGGATGGGTGGGGGGACGGATGAATGGATGGGTGGGTGAATGGATATGGATGAATGGATGGGTGGATGGACTGATGGATGGATGAATGGGTGGGTGGATGGATGGGTGGATGGATGGATGGGTGGGTGGATGGATGGATGAGTGGATGGATGAGTGGATGGATTGATGGATGGATGGATGAGTGGGTGGGTGGATGGATGAGTGGATGGATGAGTGGATGGATTGATGGATGGATGGATGAGTGGGTGGGTGGATGGATAGATGGATGGGTGGATAGTTGGATGGATGAATGGGTGTATGGCAGTTGGGTGGATTCATAAATGGGTGAAGGTATAAATGGGCAGGGAAGATATATGGGGGATGAATGGATGCAGAGATAGATGAATCAATTGGTGATCTATGTATGTATATGTGGGTAGACAGACAGATGGATAAACAGATGGACAGATGAGTATAAGAATGAGTCAATCAGTTAAGTTAGGTGAGAGGATAATGAGTGGAAGGATGGATGGATGGATGGATGAGTCAGAGAGATAGAGGATAAATGGGAGAGAGAGAGAGATGGATGGGTAGGTGGTGAGATGGGTACAGGAATAAATCGGCAGGTAAGTAAATAAATACGTAGACAGATAGACAGCCACAGAGGGAAAGCCTACCGTCAAAGCAGTGACAAAGTCTTACTTTCTCTGGTTGTCAGTCAGTGTGATTCCCTGGGCAGAAACTTTGAAGTGAACGATGGTGGCAGCTGGTGTGGGGTCAGCAGCCAGGGTCTCAGACGTGGCTTTGGAGATGGCCTGTGGCCCAGTGAGTGACTCCATGTCCACAGAGTTGATGAAGAGCACATTGCAGGCTGGAAGGAACCCACCCAAAGAGGAGGCATGCGGTTAGGGTTGGAGTGGGAGAGAGAGACACCCCAGCTCCACAATTCAGGGTGAAGGGAACTGGTGGATTCCAGGCCAGCACACAGACATGTCATCTACCAGGGACACTTGGGTCTAGCCTGCACCTGCAGGAGGGGACGGGGCGGGGAGGAGAGGTTTGGGCAGGATCCAGTCTCGGAAGGTCACTCACCGGCCCCTTGCTTCAGCAGGTCAGTGGTGGAGTTGGCAGGCCCGGAGCTCTCTTTGGAGTCATCTGTGGGGTCTGAGACAAAAATTTAATTCAGCTGGTAATTAAAACTCTGGCGCGAGAAAGCAGCACACGTTTGGCTGGGCCTACGGCGAGCTCAGCAAATACTTCATGCAATGGATACTGCTTTTCCTAATAGGCCCTGGCAGTGGGTTCTGCTTTGAATGTTCAGAGGTTAAATATTCAGCGCACTGCTCGAGAGCACGCGAGTCCAGCAGACCACGTTCACGCTGCACTTTCTAAACAGCAATAAACTGGACATGATGGTAACAGCTCCCATTTCACTGGGTTCCTGAGATGTCCCAAGCACAGGGCTAGCCCAGAGCTCAACTGGAGGCAGCTCTCAAGCGGCAATGGGTGGTGTGGTCATTCCGCATCGAGATGTCTGTGTCTGGAATGGCCATATTGACACTGAGACCAGTGCTGCTGATACGGGCATTTCATTTCTGTGTGGTGTGCAGCCTTATTAACATGCAGACTGCCGGGCCCCCTCCCTGAGTGCCTGGCCCGGTGGGACTTGAAGATATTTGCATTTTTAATAAGTTCTCAGGGGTGCTGAGGTATGCTGCTCTGGCTTATAGAATCTAAGTAGCAAACAGGTTTACAATGGCGGAACTACTTTGGTAAATTCCATAGAAATAACTTAAATGCGCATCTAAACAGCATGGTCAATAATGCTATTTCAGTTCTTTTTGACTTGTCAGTTGCATGAATAATGTAAGCAATTGCATCGAATCCACAGAACTTGTCAAGGAATATTGGAAGGTGTGTGTGGACACAACCCCAGGAGTTCCCACAGACTAGAAGCAAGTCCCAGGGGTGCTTCTGACAGCCTCTTAGGGAACAGAGGGGTGGGAAGAAGGCACTGCAGTTCCCTGTTCCCAGGACCCAGGTTCAGGGTCATCTTGTCCTTTAGTATACTTGGGCCCTGGGTCAGAGAAGCCCATGCAATGGAGGATTTGGAGCATCCATCCTCCAAGACTGAGCAAAGCTAACAACTCTTTAGCCGGTTGGGGTCTCACTCAGGCTCTCTCCATATATGTCCTGGGGCTCTTGGGTTCCATTCAAAGTTCTCATAAGCAAAAGGGCCAGCTCTTCCCCGGCATCTCAGGGATGTCTCCCTCAGGGAACACCCTCTCAAACACACAGACTAGATCTCCAGGGACATCTTGGCCTCTTTCCCTTCCTGCACCATGCGGAATCCAGCCACCGCTTCCTCCAAGGGACCCCTGGACTGTGCTTTCTCCTCTCCATTCAGACCAACCTCCAAGACATGGGCGCCCCATGACCTTAATCTACCTGCCTGTCACCTTTCTCTGCATTTCATCTTCTAGACATGGCCCTACCTTGGCGGCCTCCTACATTTGGTTTCTACCCCGGGTGAGGCTTATGCTGAAGATGCAGCATAAATTTCTTCGCGCCTCTGGGGAATTTTCCAGAACAATCTAGTTATGTGTGTCCCCAGAGTTAACTTTTTAAATAAACTTTTCCTTCCTTGATAGAATGTTTTAAAGGAGAGAGACAGAGAGAGAGAGAGAGAGAGAGAGAGAAAGAATGGTTTCGAGTTTCCCAAAATGACCTCCAACCCTGGCCCAGGTTCTGGAACAGCTGGCAGGACTGAGATTCAGGGTGCACTCAGAGAACACAGGGCCTCAGGCTCCTACCTCGGTTTGGAATGAGCAGCTTACAGGGCAAAGCCAGCGGGATCACGGAGTGCTGGTAGACCAGGGCAGAGAGAGAGCCTGCAGGGAGGAAGACAACGGTCACAGCAGACTCACTGGAAGGGGATCCGGGGCACTGAGGAAGCCACCCCGATATCCATAACCTTCTGCTTCTCTTCTCCCTTTCCTCCCCGCCACAAAGCGGGCAGCCACACAGGCTCTTTGGTAGCAAGATCCAAGGGAGAAAGGCCCTTACGACTGAGCCATCACAAGTCTAACTAACAATTTGCATCCGTGTGTTTTGGGTTAGGTCAGACTCCTATCCAGCTCGTTCTCCTCATGTGTAAACTGGGGACAAGGACCACTGTCTGCAAAATTGTCATGAGACAGAAGTCTTATAAGCCCCCTGGACAGTGATGGTGACGTGGACAGTGACTTCCACATTGTAAGCAGTCAGTACGCTGCTGCTTATTATTAACCAGAGGATAAGGATAACACATCTCTGGGAGCAGGACAAACACAGGAAGGAATTCAGCAGAAGTAAGGAGCGTGCGGAGGAAGGGAAACCGCTCCTCATTTCCCCTGCTACAGCTGACCAGGGGACCTGGCAGATCTGCAGCGGGGGAACCTGGGACAAAACTGAGAGTCTGCAGGGAGGGGAGGCAGAGGCAGGGCAGCTGCTCACCAAAGTTGGGCTCGTTTGGGCATCCTTTGAGCTTGACTCCTCTGGGACCCGTCTCTATCAGGAAATGTCTCACCAGTTCATGGGTCATGTCCCCTGGGATGCAGAAAAAGACATGAGGATGGGTCACTGTTTGTGGCATCCTCCCATCACCTCCCAGCACCACATCCTAACTCTCCAGTGCACAGGGCTGCGAGGGGTACTGTCATGGAGATGCTATGGCCAGATCCCCAGAGAGGATGCCCCCCCGAAAGGACACTCAATCCCAGAGTCCCCATAATCATGCTTCCCTCTTCTCTAGCCCCAGCCTCCACCAAGACCCAGACTTGCCCTTCTGAGGGTTGTTACCTAGCAGGCACAGCTCCATGAGATCTGGGGACATGCCCATTCCCACGGCCTCCTGGCACTGCGGGACTGAGGACCCTGCACCCATCACCAAGCCCCATGACACCCCAGCAGGTGGGGCTACCTTTTTTACTCTGTTGCATGATGGTGGGCGGAGGCGAGGACACCTTCATGGCCAGCCCATAGGCCCCTCGGAAGGAGTGGCTGTCTCGGATAATGAAGGCTCCCGGCTCCTGGTCCTTAAGAAGTGCGATGGCTGAGTTGGGGGAGACCAGGAGGGAAGAGACATAAGAAATCAATGCACAAGCTGTACTTCATTCTCACCAGGCCTGTGGAACAGCTTTCTTTCCAAAGGGAGGGGCTGCGCTTCACAGTGAGAGCTTAAACACTGCCACAGAGCCTCTTAAACGAGAACGGGCAAACTCTGTAAATAGGAGGTATTTCAGGTTTCGCAGGCTGCACCAGCTCTATTGCACGACACGACTCTGCCTGGCAGCCTAAAAGCGGCCACAGACGATATGCAAACAAAAGATAAGACTGTGTCCAGTGAAACCGTATTTCCAAAAGACAGTCGTCAGGATTTGACCTGTGGATCATTCACCAACATCCTGTCCTAAATCACAGACTTCAGCAGCAGGCCTCACCCCACCCACGATCCCAACTTTGCTTTGGCTCTGAAACATGCCAGACTCCCCATAGCAGGCCGATGGAGGGCTAAGGGTCCCTTCATCTTGCCTGGCCTCTGCTTTGCCCAGGAGAACAAGGCTTTGCTGATTTGAGGCCCCTTCTAAGGAGCAGGCACAACCATGCCTCCTGATCTCCACAGGTCACCACGGGATGATGCTTCTTGCTGGCAGACATGGATGCAGCCCTGTCTCTGTGACTAGCCCCAAATGCAGGGGACTAGCCTGCCTGGGCTCCCTGCCGGGACAGGGTGAGCAGCAGCCGCCTGCTGTGAGCTCTCATGGGCGGGGGTGCCCAGCACTCACCCTGCTCTCTGGAGATCTCAGGCTTGTACCAGTACTTAGAAGTGTCTTGGACAAACTTCACCTTAGCTCGCGTCTCGGGGCTGTTATCTGAAGGAGAGAACAAGAAAAGAGCTATGGACTGAATTGTATGCCCCCAAAGGGTATATTGGAGTCTGAAGCCCCAGTGGCTGTGAATGTTACCCCACTGGGAAAGGGGGTCTTTGCCGAAATAATCATGCTAAGAGGAAGTCACACTAGGTTGGGGCGGCCCCATCCAACACAACTAATGTCCTTTCAGTAAGAGAGGAAGAGACAGCCATGCGGGGACAGTGTCATGTGAAGATGGGGCGATTCACGTACAAACCAAGGGACCTGGGACTACCAGCCCCCGTGAGGGATCGAAGAAAGGTGGAGTGGGGTCTCCCTTCAACCCTGCAGAAAAAAATAGCCCTGCCAGCACCTTGATTCGGAGCTCAAACTTTCACTAGGAGTGAGGGAATCTCTGCTGTTTTAAGCCACTGTCTCTGGCCCCGTGTAACGACTGCCCTAGAAAACTAACATAGAAATGAGTCTCCTCAAACGTCCGGGGTGATGGGCTCACCCTTCCGTACCCCACTCACCTCGGGGGTCACGGAGCCATGATGGGCCACTATAGCATTCTCACTGACCTCACCCCCTGACCCCCTTTCTCTAGAAGATTCAGACTACACCCTCCTGCAACTTCTCTCGCACAGGCTAAGACCGCCTGCCTTCTAGCCCTCTCTCCACAGGCTCACTTCTCAACTTTATCACAACACCCTGGAGGATGAGGACAGAGGGAGCTTTCTGCCCACCTCTCCCCATCCTCTCTCCTCATGCCTCGTGTAGGAAGCCTGTGCTCTGCATCGCAGGGGTCAAAATCTCACTCCCGAGCCGGGACAAACAGAGGAAGGCTGTTCCCTGCGTCCAGTCCTCTACCCAGACCCTCTTCCGACCAGGAAGGCTCTCCTAGAACATTAGGTTCTGCAAGAAGCTCAGCGTTAGTCTGACCACTTAACGCTGCCAACGAGGAAAATGAGGTTCTGAGAGTGGGAGTGACTGGCTGATGTCACAGAGGACTGACAGAAGACGGCCAGCTCAGTGCTGCGTCCTGCTGTCGGGCAGTCCAAGTGTGCAGCCCTCACTTTCACCTCTTCCTTCATTTATTAGCACCGAAGAAGACAAAAGGGGGTGGGGGCAGAGGAAGAAGGGGTCTTCCGATTCTCCCTGTTTCTTCACTTCCTGCCAAGGGACCAGCACAGTGAAGTTCACACACAGACCAGAGACAGGTTGTGTGTCCTGTGCTCAGTCCATTCCAGCATCTGGGGTCCCTGGAGGACAGCGAGCGGGTAGTCGGCTTACTTTCCTGGCAGCTGTGCACTGGGGAGGGCCCTGGGCTAGGCAGCTGGGCCGCCGGCTTCTGCGAGTGGCCTCGCTCTGCTCTGAAGCCCCAGGCCCCCGGAGCCGGGCCTGGCTGATGAGCTGTCAGAGGCGGCTGCAGTCCCATGTGCCTTCCTGTGTTGACTCCAATGGCTATTTTAAGCGGGGAAGATGGTGGGAAACAGGAAGTCTCCCGACTACTAGAAGTTTTGCATCCTCCAAGCAGAGGGGCTGGGAACCAGATGTCTCTGCTGGGGAGCAGGAAGCAGGGGCGAGTCGCTGGAGGGGTCCTGGTGTGCAGGCTCAGGGCGGGACCTGGGAGTGTCACACCAAGAAGAAGGGCAGCCTGGGCCCACCCCAGGCTGCCTGAAACAGCCTCATCTTCCTCCATGGCCACAGGGCCTGGGCTCCCCCTCCACATGGTCAGACTCCAGGTCTGGCCTCAGAGCTGCAGGTCCACAGAGGTTTGACCTGCGTGTTTAACTGCTGAGTCCTCACACTCGGGGCGAAGATGCCAAGTTCTGAAGATGAGTGAAGAATTCAGTGTGCAAACCTGAGTGGGCTTCAAGGAAGCCAGGTCCTAAGAAATGAGACTCCAGGGAAAATGGCCAGCCCTCGCCTGGGTTGACTTCGTGTCTAGCTGCCAGATCTACGATCAGGAATGTGAGCACCGCCAGGATCAAGAGGTGGGAAACCAAGTGCTGGCCAAAGGCACAGAGGTCTAGGCTGGGAAGGCCCATTTTCAAGGTCATGTTAAGTCAGTACCCTCGAGATATGGAAACATGACAAGACAACTCTGAATGGGACTGGAAGCCTGGCTCTGCCCTTTGGTGCCTGTCCGCCCCCAGACAAACGACTGAAGCTCTAAGTCTCATTTGCTCGTGTGTAAAATGGGGGTAATAATTCTTACTTTGCCAGATGGTCCTAAAGATTCACATCCTTGGCTCAGGGCCCGGACGCGGCATGTGCTCAGCAGTGGCAGGGACTACTTGTTGGTAACAATCATCCTAAGCGTCAGGCCACTTATTATTTTTGTCATCGGCACGCACTTCCTCCTCGCTGTCCCCACAGCTGCCACAACCGCCACACGCTGACTCTGAGGACCACGTCCATTATACAGACAAGGAGACTGAGGCCGGAAGCGAGTGCGCCACCCAGGGCTGTCTGCCGAGGAGACGTAAGAGTGGCCGGGATGGGACCCGTAACTGGAGAAGAGGAAGGAGAGGCCCACCTGGCATGGAGTACTTGGAGAAGTCAGGCAGCGTGTGGGAGAAGGACACAGTGCTACCTCCGCTGGGACTGGACATGCCGCTGGCCACCGGCGAGGAGGACACCTTGCCGTTGATGGTGGCGTAGTTGGGGAGGCTGCCCGCTCGGTCTCCCACAGACATCCTCCGCTTCTCTGGCAAGGCCGGCGTGGGGCTCCCTTGCCGGAAGGCTGCTGAATCCGGCGAGGGAGAGGTGGCGGGGCTGCTGAGGCCGGGGTAGTAGGCAGGGGACACAGGGAAGGAGGGCGTGGCCGGAGCCTGGTAGCCGGAGGCGCTGCTCTGCCGGGACAGCGTGGGTCTGCGGTCCTCAGGGGTGGAGTAGCCTCCGTAGGCCGCGTGCCGGTCCAAGCTAGGGCTGCCGGGAACCACAGATCCGGACCCTCCCAGGTGCCGGCCCAGGCTGGGGCTTCCAGGGCTGGCGATGACATTGCCATGGAGGTTGGAGGTCAGGCTGCCCTGGTGGGCCCCTGGGTGCCGGCCCAGGCTGGGGCTTCCCGGAGTGGTCACCACACTGCCGTGGAGGCCTGAGGCCTGGTGGGCCCCTGGGTGCCGGCCGAGGCTGGGGCTTCCCGGAGTGGTCGCTGCACTGCTCTGGGGGCTGGAGGTCGTGCTTCCATGGAAACCAGTCCCAGGGCCCATCGCCGGGCGGTGGCTCAAACCGGGGCTTCCGGGGGCAGCCATGCTAGGGTTGACAGCCCTCCGGCCAAAGCCAGGACTAGGGGGCGTGTTGGTGCCCACCGTCCGGTGGCGGGCCTGAGGGCTCCCAGGCCCCGTGAGGACACTGGTCACACTGAATGGAGGCCGGGCCTGGCTTTCCGGGGAGCTGAACTGCTGCAGGGAGTAGTCGGGGCTGCTGTAGCTGCTGCCCACCGCTGGGAGCGGAGAAGAGCCCTGGGAGCTTCTCGGGGCCGAAGGGCTGCGCTGGCCCAGGCTGCCGGAGCGGAGCCCAGAATCCAGCAGAGGCTGCGGGGGGGTCCGGGGGCCCTGGTCGCTGCTCGCCCCGGACGGGAAACTCCCCACTGAAGTGCTGGAGAGAGAGGGGGGCAGGGTGAATGTCGGCAGGTGGCATTTCACAAAGGACTTTGGGACACCCCTCTGACACGGCCAGAAGAAGAGACGGAGGTTCAGAGAAATGAAGCAGCGGGCTGACGACCACACCGCTCCTCAGAGGCCAGGGTGGCAACTCGGCCGTGCCTGATGCCACCGCGCACGCCGCCCACCGAACCACGGTCAATGGTCAACCACGGTGAGAGATCTGTCCCATGGAAAGCGAAGTGGCTGTCCTGTCACTCGGCCTCACAGAAACAACACTGGGAGGAGTGCAAACCACCAGGCTTCTGCTCCCGCTGAGAGGCCCACCTGGGCTCGTTTCTCAGGTGCGCTAGCACCGTCCTTCAATGTGGAGGGTTAGTGCTAGGCCCACACGCCCAGCTGGCTCCGCAGAGCAGGGACAAGGAGTCTCAGAGGAGATTTCGGGGCCATGGGAGGTCTGCTTTCCAGACTCTGGCTAGGCCACTCATGAGGTACACTGCCTTAGATGGTAACGCACTCCTGCCACTAGGAGCAGGTGTTTCTAAGAGAGGAAGGAAGGGAGAGGGGGAGAAAGCAGCATTTCAAAGGAAGGAAGGGAGGGAGGATGAAGGGAGGGAAGAAAGAAAGGAGGAAGGAAAGAAAGAGGAAGAGGAGGGAGCAAAGGAAGAAAGGGAAGGGAGGAATAAAGGCAAGGAGGAAGGAAGGGGAAGGAAGGAGGGAGGGAGGAAGGAAAGAAGTGCTTTTATTTATTTTTGGTTGTTTCTCCAGCTCCAGGTCATGAACCCGGACCCTTAGATTTTACATGGTCCATACCCCTGCCTCTGGCCTAGCACCTGAGCCACCAGGGTGCACCACTAGGAGCACTGCAGCGGGGCTGACCAGCCTGGACAGGAAAATCCTCCACGGGCGGTAAGATTAGATGAGTTCAGAGCTTGCTCCCAATTCTGTCTCTGACAAAATTCAGCTGAGAGAGGACTACACCTGGAGGAAGATCCACAATCAGAAGCTCTCTGAAGTCAGGTCTAAGCCCTCCATCCTTGCTGTGCTGCCCTTCCAGAATGCACTTCCCGCTGCCTCACCTTCTGACCTCCTGCTCCTGGCCTGGCCTCCCCGGAATGCCTACAGCCCCCAGAAACCCTCTCCGCCATCTAGTAGAAATCATTACTACATCACTACTAAATCACTGCATCCCCAGGCTGGGCATCCGGCGCTTTCCTTCCTTCTGCTCTGCACTGAACTCCTCCCTGGCGGGGCGGGAGGTGGAAACGGGGCTCTGGAACCAGGCACCCCGTCAGCGTCCAATTCTGCGACTGCTTAGCTGCAGGATCGTGGGCAAGCTATTGGCCTCACCGTGCCTCGGTTTCCTCTTCTGAACAGTATGTACCGCTGGGGATTGCAGCGAGGGTGATAAATAACCAGAGAAAGCACTGAGGCACGCACCCGGTGAAAGGGAGGCTCTCGCTGCGGTCACGGCTGCTGTCGGATTTTACACTCGGGGAAGGACTAAGCCTGGTTCACCTCCTGCCTCAATGGGTCCAGCCCAGCTTGGATGGTGGGATTAAGCCAGTCTGGGAATGACAGTTTGCTCAACCGTGTGCTCCCCAGGATCTGGCTGCAGGGGCTACTCTCAATATGTCCTGATGAGCTGGTTTCCGAGTGACTTCTGCCCATCCAGACCCTGGGCAGACCCAAGAGGCCTCACTCATCCTGCCCCAGGCCGCCACACAGGCTCCCCCCTCCCCGCTTACCTGTCGGCGCTGAGGATGGGGCTGCTGGTGGAGAGGGGGCTGGGGGACACGAAGGAGTTGCCCAGGGTCCCGTTCCTCAGGGGTGTCTCGTGGCCATAGGCCGGGGCGCTGAAGCTCTTGGGCTCAGGGTCCTGAGCTCGGGGCCCCGCCACCGCCGTCCGCACCACTGACTCAACGTAGCTCCGGGGCTCTGGAAGGAGTAAGGGGACAGAGATTAAGCACAAAGCCACGGGGTAGAGTGTGAACCCACCCAATGTGCCTGGTGAACCCACCTCCCCAGAGTCCAGCTGTGGGGACAACCCCAAAACGACAGGCAAGCACATGAAGCCACTGCTCTTGGGGCACCTGCCTACCTGCACCCACCTCTCTTCCCAGCATTGTGGACAAGTGCTGCGCAAATGAACAAGTGAACGTTTTACCACCGCCTCGCTCAGAGAAGCTCCCCACAGAAGGGCCCCAGCTCTGCCTCGGAACACAGCCATCACAGAACCTCCTCCCAGAACTAGGCCACCCATCCAGACCTCTGACCCCTTAAGTTGCTTTTCTTCAATGACCCAGCCTCCCAGGCTGCTAGGCACCCCTCTTCATGGACCCAGAGCACCGTCTGGCCCTACCCACATCCCCGGACAGGACCCGGGGACACAGAGCCTCCCTCCCACGCCCAGATCCAGACACGGGCTTGCTGGCCTAGCCACCGGCCATGCTGGTGGGTCAGGCCCAGCTCCTCACGTGAGACACACCCTCCCACCTGGCCTGACACACTTAGCATTCCTCCTGAGACTGCCTCTGAGGAAGGGCTGTCTGATGGGGAACAAGTGCCAGGAAGGCCATTTTTCAGATGAGGACACCGAGGCCTGCAGAGTGAAGCTGACTGGAGGCACAGCCAGGACCCAGATCTCTGGACCCCCAGCCAGGGTGTGCAGCTACCCCCACAGCCTTGGAGGCCTGAACCAGCATGATGATAAACAAGAGCAGGGCACCCTGGCTTCTCCAAGGACAGCGATGATCCGGGACCAATGATGTTGTTGCCACCGAGACCTGACACGAGCCCCGTCTCCCCAGGAGATGCTCCCACAAGGAGGGCATCACGGGAGCCAGCCCGAGAAGTTGAACCTGAGCAGGCCCGGGGAGCCGGGCCCCTGGAGCCTCGGCGGGGTGGTGGGGGGTGAGGTCCCTCAGCCCCAAGAAAATCTTGCTTGGAGTGGTCACCGGTTGCTCCAGCTCTCACGGGCTCTCCCTGCCCAGCACAGCCTCCGGGCATTCGGCACCCAGGCCCAGAAGCTTCTGTCACAGGGAGAGGACGGGTCTCTGCACGGGACCACTGACAGAGGAGTTCCCAGAGGCCTGCACTGGGCGTCTGTCTCCAACTCCAGCCAGAGGCCGCCACTCTGCCCCCAAGTTTCCACACACAGTTCCCGCCACCTTTGCAGCATGGTGGAAGCGGGTGGGCAGGGCGTCTGCAAAGGAACTGGGTGGGGTGTCTACTCCTCGTACCAGGTGGGGCCAGCCACCTGGGCTCCCAAAGCTGAAACCCACGTGGACAGAAGCAGGAAGGGCCTCTGCAAGAACCCTCACCAGACCAGCGCCCCCCACCGGCCCTCCAGACCTCCCAGCAGAGACCCCGACCGGGGTCAAGGCCCTGGCTTTGTAAAGCACACACTGAGTCTCAGCAGACCAGAGGAGCTCTGTTCTAACTCCTCAGTGCCGTCGCTTCTTGAAAGCCACCGTCCATAACACATAAATGAATGTCTGTGTTACATTAAAGCATCTTTACAAAAGTAAGCACGGGCACATCTGGCCACCGTTTGCTGACACGTGATCGAACCTGTCTCCTCAGCTCAGAGAGGTGGAGCGATTTCCTCCAGAACACACAGCCCGTCAGTGACCAAGGACACTAGCAGGGCGGTCCCCCCTCACAAAACCAGCCAGAGAGGGCCCACGGCCTCCCAGGGACACCCAGCGCTGGCGCCCACCCGAGCTGCAGCACATTGGCCAGCCGAGAGCCAAGTCTCCGGAGCTATTAGAAATGATAAAAACAGCAAACAACTACACAGGAAAGTCGGACTGGGGAATGCAAGTACCTTGCCCTGGTCACACAGTAGCAAGAGTAGAGTCAGCCCAGGAATCCAGGCGGCCAGGCCGAGAGCTGCTCTCCCACCCACGGCACAGATGGCCAGCTGAAAGTTGGGGAGCACCGAGTTTCAGTGGTCTTCAGTCTGTCTGGTGGCCCGGGCTAACCCAGTTTGGCAGAGGAGACATCAGACAGGACTCACATCCACAGAAGGGATAACAGACACCTGAGGTCAGTGTCCTTCCTCTCCTGCCCTTTGCTGTCCTTCCACACTCCCGGCACCCAGTCTGTACCATGCCTAGGAGCATCGCCCACCCCGAGGCTGCCCTGGGCTCCTTGCTGCCTGTATTTCAGCACCCCGTGCAGCGACTGACTGCTCACAGCAGGCCCTCCAAACGTGTCTGTTATGAAACCTAGCAGGTGCATGACCTTTACCCTAACAGGAGCATGACCTCCAACCTCCGCCCACCCCGACAGAGGTGCATCATAACTAAGACCAAGAGAGGCCCACATTTGTTTCGCTCCTTCCCTGGAGCTGTTGCCAACCCCAAACGTTCAAGCTAAAACTTCACAGAAATCTCCCACCTGCCAAGTCCCCTTTACCCGTCCCCAGCCTGCTCTGCAGCCTGAGGCTGGCTGGGTCCAACTGACCACGCAGGTCCCCTTGCCCAGGAGCTCACAATGCCTTTAGCTAAAAGCCAGACGGGGGACAGACAGGAGAGGGGAGGGAGGAAGGTCAAGGTGCCAGTGGCGGTATCCCTCTACCCAAGACCCCAGTTCCAGCTGAGGACCCTCGTCCAACTCTCTCCTTGCTCCTTCAGGCCCAAGTGGGGCTGGCTCACTCCTGGGGAGCTCCCAGGGCTGGCGAGGGAGGGTCTTCACCACCCCTCACTGTGTTAGCAGATTTTCTAAGCAGCCAACTCTCCTGGTTACTCCACCAGAGCAAGACATCTGTTTCCTGCCAGGACCCTGCTGCGTACAGGGGATAAGCAACTCACACCACCCAACCCACCCATTCTTCTCCTTCTACGGGAGTAAAACGCAGGCAAGGAGGGTCACGCCACCCTGTCCAGTCAGGATAGTCAAGCCTAGTACCTGCGGACACGGAGTCCCGTAGGGCCACTAGCTATCAGACAGACATCGGATCCTCACTAAATGCTTCCAGCCCAAACACAGTGACCTAAGCTCAAGACTGGGAGCTGGAGTGAGTGTGCACACGGGCCCTTTCCCCATCAGGTCCTGAGTCACAGATGCCGCAACGGTTCTCAAAGGCTTGGTGTCCGTAACTGGGGGACAGGACCAAGTACCCAGGGAGAAGCAGTAGCTGTCGTCCCACCAAGATAGGAGGAAGGAGCTTTAGGAAGTGACTTGATTCCCTCAGTCTGTTCCAGACTGGTTCAAAAAACAAGTCTTTAGGGCCCGAAGCTCAGGTTTCCCGGCTTCCCAAAGAGACCTCCTGTACTGAAATCACTTCCCTTCTTTGTCTATTCCTCTGCTTTCTCACTCCTCTTCCTCCCCACCTCAGGACAACAGACAACTCGGACCCCTGTTCTTTCACTCACTGAAGGGGTGACCTGGGGCAGGCTGAGGAACCTTTCCGTGACTCGGTTTCCCCATCTGTAAAGTGGGAATGAAAACACCCACCTGTCTGGCCAGGATCAAATGACAAGAGATGGGGAAGTGGCTTCTAATTCTTTCTTGCTGTTTCTCAGTAGCCCCATGGTGCCAGCCAGGTCTGCTCTTCCCCTCCACCCTCTCCACACTGCCTGCTGTTTTCCTCCTCTCCTCCAATCCTAAAGCAGCTTCAAGTGAGGTGGGGCCAGGGAGGTGCTCCAGGGAGAACATTCCAGGAGGCCAAACCCATTCCGAGTGGCTGGTGGTGGCTAAGAGCAGCTGGAGGCACGCGAGCAACTTGGCCCCACCAAGCCCGGGCACTGCCAGCTCTTCCCCACAGTCTGCAGCACATTTCTGCCTCACAGAAAAAGGCTCTGTGCTGGAGAGGAGGGACCCAGTCACTGTAGGGAAAATGAAGATGTGTGGTGGGGGGAGGGATCAAGTAAAGAAACCCCCCCCAATCCCCCAAAAATCTAACTCAAAAGTTCATTTCAAACTTGTATTGAGCCACACGGCCTTCCCAAGCCCGCTCCACACTGGCATCCTCTGCTGACCTAGGTGCCGCAGGCCTGACAGGCCGTCTCACCTGCTCGTCTGCACACCTTCGTGTGTCCCTGACACAGCCCTGCCCAGTGTCACCATCCACCCATCACCCAGCAGCTCAGCGCAGAACAGTCCCCCAAAGGCCACTTCTAGTCCAGTGTCTTCCTACCTGCAAGTCTGTCTGCACCTAGTCACCCAGACAAGCAGAAGCTAACCTGAATGTCCCCAATCCTGCTCCTACAGAAGGAAGTTTCCATTTCTTTCCATTTCACCTCTGGGAAGGTAGTTCTGATACTAACCTCACCTCTTCCTGCCGTAACTTTCTTCCTCGCCTTTTTCATGGAGAAGACTAAGTTCCCAGTCCCCACACCCAGGAAAGCGACGACTGAGGTTGACCTCAGTAAACCAGGTGGGGTAGGGCCAGTCTCCACATGCTGGCCTGGAGCAGGAACTCAATCATGCCCTCGGCCTGACCCCTAGCTGGATAAGTCATTTAACCTCCCTAAATGTCACATCAACAGACAAGATTCCTACCACCTTCCTCTCAGGGACTGTGTGTGATCTCACGTGCCCACCATTCAGAAAGATGAGGTGCCGATGTCACAGGGCCCTACCCCTGCCTGTTAACCCTCACGTTACACCACACTCCCTTTTGCTCCAGCCTCCAGCAACCCTGACTCTCAGCTTCACTCATTTTGCCCGTCTAGGAAAAAGAAACAAACATGCTATTCCCCAGCGCCCCAGGGCCTTTGCACGTGCCCTTTGCCACTACGGGAACACCTTTGTCCCATTGTTTCATTACATTAATGTCACTCACCCTCACATCTTATTTCTGCAGCTGAGGTCAGATTCTTTTTGCTTTCTTCATATTAATTTCATTGTTATTTCTTTTGTTTACAAAGTCATAGTCATTTTAAGATGCTGAACTTACTTCTCAGTCTATGGGTAGGACAACTGCGCTCACCACCAGGATTCTAGTGAACTTCACCACTCCGCGTTTCCTCTCTCCCACCCCCCTATTCCTGCACCCCTGGAAGCCATCATCTTGTGTCTGTGAGTTTTTGTTGGGGTTTAAGGGTCAGATTCTTTGCCCTAAGATCTCACCAGACAGAATCCCTTCCCTTCAGAGCACTTACTTCAATGTGTAATACTGAGAGATTAATTCTGGCTCCAGTTCATACATATACTCCATGAGATTAGGAACCATCTCTCCTTGTGCTTATCCTTATATCTCTGGAAGCCGGCACAGAGCTGGCCACATAGCAGGCACACTAAGTATTTATTGAACAAATGCATCCATGAATCAAAGAATCCTGACTAGAAAAGCCTTTAGCAAAGACCCTGAACACAAGGAACCCCTCAAGTTTCTTTTCCTCACATTGAATCATTGTGTCTCTGATCACTTTCCCTCTCAGGCTTCTTTTTCTGAATTTCCCATCAAGCACCAGCAGAGAAATCCAGCCGAGCCTGAGAAGGTCAGCAAAGAATGCGCTTTAGTCGGACCCAGGAGGCAATGCATGAGTCAGGAAAACTGGAGCTGGCTGCCCACAGCCTTGCTCCCTGGCCTCACCAGCCCGCTCCCCAGGCTGCGACAGCAATTTTGACCCCCACGCTGGAATCCCAGGGCAGTGCCTGGAGGCGGAAGACCAGCAAGTCCCTTCTGCCTCCTGACTGTGGCCTTGGGCAGCCGCCCCCACCTCCTCCCCACAGCAGGGACCTCAGCTCCACATCTGTGAACACAATGGGTGCGGCTGGGTTAAGCCATACAATCCTTCCCCTCCAAACTCTGGGGCCGGACAGATGGAGGGTTAGAGGACTCGGGGCCGGGGTGGGATGGGAGGCAGGGAGAGTCGTTCGTGAGGCTCAGTGGGCCAGTCTCAGCTGCGCTCTGTCCATACGCATACCTCTCTAAAGCGTCAGCCAGGGTGGGAAACATGAGTTAGGGCCTGTCAGCCCATGGGATCATCTTCCCCTCGGGCCCTCCCCTTGGAGAACGTTCGAGGTCCCACTCGTGCTGAAGTCAGCAACCCCGAGGAGGGCTGGGCGCCCGCTGCGTGGGTGAGCATCTGATGCAGAAGGCTGGCTCCAGACGCCGGCGTGTTCCGGACTCTGCCCCAGCTCCACGGCCCTGGCGGACACCAGCAGCCAGCCTCCAACCTGGAGACGAGCCCCGTCCCTGGGAACGAGGCCAGGGAGGAGCGAGGCAGAAGCAGGCTGCGCTCACGGTTCTGGGCTGGCTGCTGGGAGCTGCCTGAAGCAGGTCAGGGCTGTGGGTACAGAGGGGTACAGGCCAGCACCGTAAGTGCAGGGGAGGGTGGGAAGAGAACCAAAGAAAGCCAGAGGGGTCTTGAAGGAAACAGGGCCACCCAGAGCCGGGGCCCAGGCAGAATTCTGAACGGCTAACCTGTCAGATCTGGAAGGAGGTTTGGCACCGCCCCATCTTACCCTTCTCTTGCAGGGGGGACGCCCAGAACCACACACAGGCCGCCCAGGCTGGCACCCTGTTGGTTTCAGCTGCCCTGAGCCCTCATCTGAATTCTTAGTGACTTGAAGGCTTTCGACCAGCTGGAGTCCCCTCTCTGCTTCCCATCCATGCAGAGGAATGCAGAGTTCATCTAAATCAGGGGTAATCTGGGACACAGACGTGCTAACCCCTAAAAGTGTCTGTCAAAATTATGTACATCGCCCTGGTGGAGTAGCGGTTAGGTCAGTCGCCTCCAGATTGAGTGCAATCCATACACCCGAAGGACCTGAGTTCACGTTCCGGGTCGGTGCGGGGGGAACAACCAATGTGAACAACTAAATAAAAAATAAATAAAATAAAATCCTTTTTCCTCTCTCCTGCCTGCCAGCCTGCCTGTTTATTTGCCTTCCTTTTGCGTGCACCTTTCCTGTAAAAGAACATTCTGTGTGTGGCGGCCCGAGGTACTTGAGGGGTGGGTCATAGGTTTTCTGAAATCTCCAAAGACCTGCACAGTCTCAGAAGACAGACTCCCTAACTTCTGCACTTCAGGTAAGGGCTTCAAAGTGGCTGAAAGACAGTAGCTCTGACCCAGGGTGCTGTCACGTGAGGGGACATTGGCAGAGGAATGGGGCTGCTGGTGGAGACGGGGCTGTCACGACTGGGTAAGTCCTGTTAGCACATAGCAGGCAGTGGCCAGGGGTGCTGCTTCACACCCCTCAACACAGGCTGCTCTGACCCCAAATGTCCAGAGTGCCAAGGCTCCGAGCTGCGCGCATGAATGTGCCAGGAAGGGAATGAGCCCCTGTATGGGGGGCATTCCCTCGTCCTCTGAAGAGCTCGCTGACTCCCACCCCCGGCAGGTTGGGGCCATGCGCTGGGGAGGAAGTGACAGGAGGGGCGCTGTCAGCATATCAGCACTGCGCCAAAGCCAGGGCTCCAGCCAGGCCTGCACCCAAGCTCCCAAGCCAGGGCTCAGGCAGCATCCAGGGTGACAGCTCATGACCAGGGAGGGGGGACCCAGAAGCTGTGTGTCTGGTCAGGGGAGGTCCCAACAGAAAAGAGAGCTTCCCCAGAACCGGCCACACCCAGCTCATGGGGAAGGCTGTCCCCAGACCCAGAGGGAGTACCAGGCTGTCAACCACGTACCTTCCGAAAGCTCCGTCCCCTCCGTCCCCTCATCCTCCTCTGAGGGAAGATGAGATGAGAGGTGGGGCGCGAGAAGAGGCAGGAAAGAGAGGCAGGTGAGAAGAGCAAAAAGAAGAGACTGATTAACAGGAGTGCTCTCCTGAGAGAGAACTCGTGGAGAAAAGGGAGTTGAGAAAGATGAGGTGAGGCGAGGCCCCAGGGTGAGGGTGAGGTCTGCCCTGCGCCCCGGGAGCGCAGTGGAAGGGGACCCTGCGCACGGGACTGCTCGGCCCATCTCGGCAGGTGTGTGCCAGGCTGGCGAGAGGCAGCCCACAGCCCGCTTGGTCTCCCAGAGCCGCAGTGTCGGGACCATGCAGACACATCCGGAGTGGGAGGCCGTGCTGGGCCGTGTGTCTGTGTGGGTTACACACCATGCATGTGCCCGCCTACCTGGCTGGATCAGTCTTCTGGCGACTAAGGAAAAGAAGTAAAGTTGGCCCCCAGAACCCAGCCCGGTCCGGAAACCAGAGTCTGAGGAACAAGTTTCTGGGCTCAACCTGCTCAAAATAGCTGCTAGGGCCCGGGGGCCCCCACCTGCTCCTTCCCCGACAGCAAGTGGGGAGCTGGGAAGTGGGAGGCGCGGACCTGGGGTGTGTGTGCACGTGTGCACATGTGTGTCTGCATGTGTGTGAATGCAGTGCTCACGTGTGTCTGCACATGCGTGTGCAGTCTGCGTGTGCGTGTGTGTGGTGTCCACAAGTGCCTGGCAGGATGGGGCAGTCGTGCTTCAGCAGACAGTTGACCTCCTCCAGCAAAACTGAAGCCAGGTCCCCACATCCCCAAGTCATAGGACATCGGGAAGGGCACTGAACCCACAAGTTCATGGACGGGGAAGCTTCAAAGGATCCACCCCCTCAACCTGCCCAGAAGCCCCACCAGGCCTGCCCGTCCCGTGGGCACAAAGTCAGGCAGCCGCCTTGTTTGCAGATGGGTCTCTGGCTTTTTCGGACTGGATCCCAAGGACACCACAGGGGTCCCCCGGCTCCCTTGCAACTGTCACTCACCTCCTGTCGGGTGCAGCACGATGTCCGCGGGGCTGTGGGGTTTCAGGCCCAGAGCAGACAGCGGTGTCTTGGCCAGACCCGGAGGGGAACGCACTGTGCCAGAGAGAAGAAGGGGCACCAGGAGTGAGTCTTGGGGTGGAGGAGGGGAGGGGGAAGGAGTGAGGGCACCCATAAGAATGGTGTGTTGGGGATGGGAGCTACAGAGGAAGCCCCGCTGCGGCCCTGCCGCCTCCCCCTCATAAGGGTAATGGGTAAGGGAGTCAGGAGCGGCCCCTTGTCCGGGGCCTGCCCGCAACCTGCAGAAAACGCTTCCAGCTCCAGACCCTTTGTTTCTCGTCCCTTCACGTCACCATGGCTTCCAGGTGCACGCAGGTTTCTCTGGCTCCCTCTGACTTTCTCTGCTCATCTCTCCCCTCTGCTCTCTACCCCACGTGCGCACGTGTGCGCGCACACACACATACACACACATTGGACTTGGGGAGAACAAATGGAAATGGAGCATGAGGGTAGCACATACTGTGAAGGGCAGTGGGGGGAGATCATGAAGGACACTGTCCACCCTGAGATCCCAGGGCAGCCAGTGCAAGCCCCAGTGTGGGCTCTCTAGCCCCCAGGCCTCTCTCTTTGGAAGAGAGAGAAGATCCATCATCACAATCCTTATCCCACTCCTGGAGCAAAGCTCAGGTCACTCCCAGGCGGCCCGTCTGGGTTGGAAGTGTCACATAACACACAAGGTCAGAAGGGCTGTGGGCTCTCTCCCATCAGCCAAGGACGCAGCCTGACTGCCAGTTGATCCCCAAGGCGGTGGCTATGCCCAGTCACAAGATTTCTCAGGGACAGTTGCCACATGGCCTAACGCACCTCCAAGAAGCAAAGAAATGAGTTGTGTCTCCTGTCGGCTCTCAAGGCCCTGCGGAGGCACAGTCTTTGAGGCCCGCAGCCCACAGGTCAGCAGGGGCCCGAGGCTGCCCACCCCTTGCCAGTGACCCCAACACACTATCTGTGCCAGGGTGCCAGCAGCTTCGGACCATCCTGGCCCAACTCCTCTTCCCAAAAGCTTTCAGCCATTATAGGAAACAAACAAGAACCAGTAGAATCGCTCCGAGCATGCAGGACACAGGCCTCACCTGTGCGCACACAGGTGTGTACACAGGTGCACATGAGACGAGTGAGGGGTCCAGAGGGGTGGCCTGCCGCCCCTGCATTCCACCCTCATCCTGTCCTGAGGTGCCCGATGGACAAATACAACAGAGGGGTGACAGGGGCACAAACATCCAGGCATGGGGTAGGTCTAGGCCTACGTGTCTTTGTCCCTCTCCCTTTCACACCTTACACACCACACTGACACACACACACACGTCTTGTAATACATTTGTCAAGCACTTATTCAGTCTGCCAAACAAATATACTAGATGTGATTCATTATGGAAGAATGAGCCCAGCCTCAGAGACCACTCCACAGAATGACCATGAAGCATCTCCAACCCTCAAGTACGCATGTTGCCTGACAGTGCAGCGAGGGTCCAGGTGGGCCGTGAAAGTGGGGACACAGGAGCTAGAGTGGGTGGGAAGTTTTCTCGACTCTCCTGCCTTATCTCCAGCTCCCTACTGGCCCACGGCACTTGGCCTTGGTGCTGAGTGGGTGGCCCTGCAGCGGGACAAGGCTTTTGCTTCCTGAGAGAAGCATTCTTTACATTTCCCCGCCTCTGTCCTCGCCCAGTCCTGTGCATTGATGAAAGCCTGGACTTACCCTCCCGGAAGCACCCAGGGCTGGCCAAGGGGACAGACAGAAGAATGGGGACAGGCACATGCAGCCAGCCCAGTTCTAGCTCAGCCCAGATGGCTTGCATCCTAAGCAGGGTGATGGCCACGGCTCTGGCTGTTCAGACCCACAGCGAATCAGAGCAGGTGTGCAGGGGGACAGCTAACACCAGAGAGACAGACCCCTGGGAGTCATCAAAGGACACAGCTGTCTCGATCAAACTGCCCTGGGTTGGCGCCGTGCAATATGGCAGCCAGAAGACACACACATGGTGTCGCACACACAGCGTGGCCCGTCTGAACCCCGGACAGGCTGCAAGGGTGAAACACACCGTGGTCATAGCAGTGCTGTGGAAATAATCTCATTATGTTGATTATACATTGAACCGATAACATTTTCGATCAATGGGGTTAAAACGTATTATTTTATAATTAATTTCACCAGCTTCTATTTACATGTTTTTAAATGTACGAATCTCATCAATGTTTTTATCTTGATTTAGCTCATGAAGTGATTAATACTTGGGG
Source organism: Solenodon paradoxus (assembly GCA_004363575.1). Taxonomy (NCBI): domain Eukaryota; kingdom Metazoa; phylum Chordata; class Mammalia; order Eulipotyphla; family Solenodontidae; genus Solenodon; species Solenodon paradoxus. Next base: position 652,307 of record RJWH01000575.1, read on the forward strand.
TTAAATTAAAAATCTTTCAAATTAATTTCTCTCGTTTCCTATGATGTTTTTCAAGGAAGCTTCTAGAAAATGTTAAGTCACACATGTGGCCCATGTTATATTTCCCAAGGACAGTACTGCTCTAGGAGGTGCATGGCTTCTGCTTACAACACCACCCGTGTGCCCAAGATGGCAGCCAGCACACGTTCTGCTGGCTCACGGGCCAGAGCTGGTGCCGCATTCCTCCCCGTCGCAGGACAGTCAGTCGCCAGGAGTGCGCACTGCACCGCCAGGGCCAGCTCCAGCTTCGTGGCCCCGCCCTCCTCCCCTCTCTCTGGAGCAAATGGAGAGTGTGGGCTGGGCCCAGCCAAAACCAGCCCAAAGCAACTCCTGTCTGTTCCTCTTCTGCCTGGAGGGAACCCGAGTGCCTCCTCAACTCCCCTCCATGTCTCTTCTACATAAAAAGGCGCACGCCCCCACTCCTGGGCTCATCAGGTCTTCTCTTCGGGTGGGAACCCCTTTCCCGTTGGGATCTGCCTCCACCAACCACACAGGAGGCGTGGAGGGGCACCAGAATGGGTGAGACAGTATTCTATCAGTCTGAGTATTCTGGGCCTTTCTTTTCTTGGTGGAAATGAAATTGGTTGCCTGAAATGGAAGAGATGCCAGATGCAGGAGAAGTGGGAGTCTAAAGCAAGAAGGTCAAGGGTATCTCAGAGACACACCAGAAGTCTCTAAGAGTCACTTCAGGATGGAGGGCGGTAATAATGCACATGGAGGACGCAAAGACTCTCAACAACCAGTCTCCAGAATCTTGCAGAACAACTAGCCTCCTCACTGTGGGAGCCAGGGGCCCCAAGGCAGTCAGTCAGATGATTCTGACCCCACCTAACTTTGCCAGAACCTCTTCCCACAACCTGGAGTGCTCACACGGGCTAGATGAGATAAAGGACTTGAGGGGACCCAGAAAAGGCAGGCTTACCCCCACTGGGCGGTGGGCTGGTTGGGGAGGGCCCCTCCATCTCCTCGAAGGCCTCCTTATAGCTGTGCAGATGGGGCTGCAGGAGAAGAAGGGGGAGAAACCCACTGTGGCCAAGGTCCCGAGGAAGAGGGGCTCCCAGATCACCAGCCCACAAACCCGCTTGCCAGCTGAACCACCCTCCCCTCCCCAGGTAAACATAGAGGTCAAAGGGAGATCCTGGCTTCCCCTGCCCCAACAACTCCTGGTAGCTGAGTGGAGAGGGACTAACTGCAAAGCCGTGGTCTGGTCTGGTCTGGTCTGGTCTGGTCTGGTCTGGGCAGAATGTGGGAGCATCTGCCTGGAAGTGTTTCAGAACAGGGCCAAAGAGAAGGGTTGGGCCTGGGGGGACTCGGGTCCTCTAGAAGTCAGGAGAGAAAAGATGCTCACGAGTCAATTCTATCCAGAACGACTCGTTAGCCTGGATTTTTCTCAACATAGATGCCTTGCATCAGCATTTGCAACGGGCAGATTTAATGCAGATTCCTGGGCCAGGCCCCCAGCTGAATACTCTGGAATGTATGGAAGTGGACTTGAGAGTCTATATTTTTAACAACCACCCCAGTGACTATTAGGTTCACTGAGGTTTAAGATCTATGACCTCAAACTACTGAAATGTCTCAGAAACATAAATACTTCAGCATGGAAATTGGGTCACCCAAGAAAACTACCTAGAAAGGGCTCAAAGCCACTTCTGTCCATCTACATGATCTGGTTTGGAGTTTAGACACCTTGTCACACCCAGGGTCCTTTCTGCCCTTCTAAGGGGCGCTCTTGGGAGTTCAGAAGGGCATTTCGACCTCGACATTAACATAAGACTGTGGGGGGAAAAGCTATTACAGAAGGCACAGGCTCAGAGTCCATGAACCCGAAAAGAGATGGAGGCTGAGGACCCAGGGAGATAAATGGAGAGTTTGCTGACAGGTCAGAGCCACCAGAGGCCCTCAGGCTTCTGGAAAGTTCCTTTGGGCTCTGCTACCCTGTCTGTGGTCTCAGGACTTACCTCTTTGGGCCGTCCTCCAGGGTTGAGAGCAATGGTGAGAGCCAGCTCTGGGGAGACGCATTGGACAGGGGAGCGAAGGCCGGGGCTGCGGGGGGATGAAGGCTCTGGAGACTGGGTCTCATACTGTCCATCGCTGGCAGTGCGCCTCCGGAGAGGGGCTGGGGGCTCGGCAGGCTGCTTCTCCCGAGCCTGCACCCCTGGGGGGAATGGCGGAGCACAGAGGGAGATGAGTGCACTGTGTGAGAAAGGCTGGAAGAAGCCTCATTCCCTAGACACTCACTGCCTCTTAATTAGCCCAGGGGTCAAGCTGGAGCTGGGCCTGTCTCCCCTCCTGCTCCCCGGCACCCCTCAGCCCACACCCCGGGCTTCTCTGCAGGGCGGGGGATCTGCTTAGGTGGGCCCAGCCGCCTTAGGTCTAGGGTTGGGGCCCAGTGTACAAAGAACTGATACAAGAAACAGATGTCAATTCCTTCCAAGCCCTGGAGGCAGAGAGCCAGGCTTCCAGGCACGTGAGGGTAGGTGGAAGGAGGAGAGACAGTCTCCAAGGCGACTGCATCAACCAACAAGCAACATGGGGCCCTGGGGAAGGACTTTGGAAAGAACGAATAATCATCAGCTTGCAAGCACTACTCCCAAGAAGACACAAAGAAGTGACTAAGTCTTGTTATGGAGTCCCCCGCCCAGCAGGCCCCTGGAGCATTGCTGGCCTTCTCTGGGCTTCCCCAACCTTCATCCGGGGCACCTCTGACACCTCTTACCAACATCCCTATGCTGGTCCCTACTTATACTCACCCCTGTCCTTTTCTTGCCCCAAAGCTGACCTGGCACCCACCCTGGCCTTCCCAGCAAAGCAGCAAAGAGCCTGCAGTTATTCACCCATCTGCTTTCCTGAAAGTCCCTTCCCTTCCCCTCTGAAGCCCTGGAGATGCTGTAACCTCACCCTCCTTCCTTCCCACTCACTCTTCCCACAGCTGGGCTGATGCAGGAACCCATTGCCTCACTGAGCTGGCTCCAGGATCCTAGAAAACAGACTCCCTGGGTTCCAGAAGCCAGATCCAGCCTCAGGCTGGGCTCCCTGTCCCTGTGATCTGGGGGGAGGAGATCCTCAGTCCCCTTCACCACTACCAAAGGCAGGTGAGGGGAGCTGAGGTGCTAGCACCTACCAAGGGTCACGTGAGACTGACTCTGGCCGCACCCGCCTCCACCAGCACCTCCGAGAACACCGTCCCTTGCACATGGGCACACCCTGTGAGCCTCCGGGAATATGCCTGAGCAGCCTCGCGCAGACAGAATCACCACCTACCATCCACAGCGGGGTTTGCTTGCCTCCGGGAGGCCCCCCAGCTCCTGTCTGGCACAGCCACTGAGGCTGGCCTGGAAGCCATCCTGCTTGTCACAAGCAGCTGGCCGTCGGCTGCCGGTCTCGTTCTCAAGCACACGCTCCCACAGCTCCCACACCCTTTGTGCTCAGTGGGCCTGCAGGAGGGCAGCGGAACTGGCAGGGCGCTCACAAATGCAAAAGGTCCTGTCTGGGCTCCTCTTTAGACTCCAACAGCCGACAGTCTGCCGACCATCGCAGCCAAGAAAAGCGAGCGCAGGGCTGGGGCCTTAAACGCAGCTCCCACGCCGCTTTCCCGAGCGCCACGTGAAGGCTGACCGGCAGGACCTCAGAAGCTGGCAGGAGAGAAAGTGCTGCGGGAAGGGCCACTCTAAGATGGACCCCTCCTGGGTCATTCAGGTAGGGTTTCCTCCTGAGCCAGCTCCAGGAGAGCCACACAGAGGGCTCTGCCTCCTTGCCTAGAGGGGCCTTTATTTTCGGGGGTCGCAGAGTCCTCGCCGGGGCTGCCAGGAGCACCGATTTGGAGGAAAGTGGGCCCACAGACCCGCCGGTACTCAGAGAAACAGCCGCCCTGCCACCACGCCTGCCTCTGCCCTCTGGAGCCCCTGAGCCCTTTCCCCTCAAGCCTCCTGGACAGCTCATTCCAGAGCTGCTGCCGGTTTCATTCCTGGCAAAGGCATTAGAGATACACAGACACAGCCATTGATTTTCTAATAATAATTGTGACAAAGGAGGCCCATTCAGGAAAGGCTCTTGGGGTTTGGGACTAAGTTCAGCTCCAAGGTTAAAAGAAACGCATTAGGGCTGGTCTCAGCTCCGGCTCACCCGCCCGCAGCCTCTTTCTGGCAGCTCCCGGGACCTCTGTGGGGGGGTGGCCGGCCTCCTCGCTTGGGGATCTGATGCTGGCCCTTGAAAAGTAGGTCTGTGTCAGCTTGAGGCCTTGAATCGCCCAGAAGGGCAGAAAACATTCTCCCTGGGGTGCCCAGAACCTCCTCTGCATTCAGGCACCCAGAGAGAGGAGCAGACTGCAAGAGGGGGTCTCAAGGCCTTGGCACAGGCAGTCAGACATCTGAGCAGTGAAGGCTCCTTCTCCACCACCGGCCCAGCGCGGGGGAGCATGCTCCTCCGTCCGGAGGCAGGGGCCTGGACAGAATGACTTCCAAAAGGCTAGGGCCTACAGGGCAGAGGGAGAAGACCCCACATTCCACTCCCAGGGAACAGTCCCTCCCCCGCAGAGCGCCCCGCAGCACCAGCGACCAGCCAGGCCCTCTCACGTTCTGTGAACAGTGTCTCACTGTTGTCCCCTTGGCAGGCCCAGATCCCCCGGAGTGCTGGGGAGACATGCTCCCGCTCCTCTTGTCTTCTCTATGGGCGGGGAGCCGGGCATGGCGGAGGGGAGAGAAGAGAGCCCCATTGTTCCTCCGCCAAGCTGGGACGTCCGGATACAAGCTGACAGCCAGTGTCAGAGTGAGAACACCCCTCCCTCACGTCCCAGGGCCTGACCTCAGCCCCAGCACTGTCTCTTGGGCCGTCTCTCCTCTCAGGGGCTGCCTGTGGACACTGCCCCACACGCACACAGGCACACTCGCACAGACACACGCGTGTGTGCACACATATGGCTGTAGCCCCCCAGGGAGGGTGGTGGGGCAGACACCCCAGAACCCCGACAGCCTCTAGCCACCGGAGGAGGCTCATGCAGAAAGGAGGTCACGGAAGGGGGTCTTCCCAGCAAGGCTGGTGAGGGCAGCCTTCGAGGCCCAGGAGAAAGGCTGCAGGGAATCCTAACGGCGGAAAAGGGCCTTTAGGATAAACACAACATCCGGGAGCTCCTTGTCCTCTGAGAGCGGCTCACACACCGTGGACATCAGGTGTCCCCCGCCGCCCTGCAGGATGGCCATGCTCTCAGCCCAGGGCCTCCACATGAGCCCCCGGGGCTGAGGAGCAGGTGCCAGAACAGCCCCATTTCCTGGGGCTCCTCACTCTGCTCCCCAGGATGGTGCTGTGCTTGGGGCAACAGCTAGCTAGCTCCAAGGGCCCCCTGGGCAGGACCTGAGGCAGTGAATCCCCTTCATCTGGGGTCAGCCTTCATCACCTGCCTCCCCTGAAGCCCCAGACAGGCCCCTCTACACCCCCCACAGACCCAGTTCTTCTTTCCAGCCTTCCAATGTCCAAAAGACTGGGGTCCTTGGCTCCGGGAGGCGGGACTGGGTGTCCGACTGCATGCCTGGGACTCTGGAAGCCAGGGGGTTCAGGCGGCCACCTGCTGGGCCAGGGCACCAGAAAGCCACACGGCGATCACATCAGCAGCCTACGGCAAGCCATGCCAGCTCCCTCGGGACAGGGTTCCCCAAGATGGCCTCAAACCCCAAGGCCCAGCTGATTACTGCCCTCCCGACCACAGGGCCGAGAAGAGGGTGGAGAGAGAAGAGAGGTGGCCGACGGGGGGTGGGGGGGCATTCTGCTAGAGCCAGCTCCCCATTTTCCATGGACTGCGAGAAGGAGGCTCCATGAGAATCATCAGATATTGTCACCACCCTCCAAAGCTGTCCTGGCACTGCTCAAGGCCATATGAGGCAAGCGTGAGCACAGGTCTTCTCTGGGCCCGGGCCGCCCCCGAGGCCGGAGGAGAGGCGATCCCTCCCCAGGGCTAATGGCCCATGGACCTGTGTGTCTCAGAGACTGGGGACAAGGCTAGGGGCCCACTTCATCCTTGCTTAGTGCAACACGGCCTTTGATAAGGGGCCACCGCACTGGGGACACCATGCCCAACGTACAAGGCAGGGCTCGGGTCCCCCCATTTCTCAGATGGGGACATCAAGTCCTGAGCCATTAAGAGACTCGCCTAGGGTCACAGGGTGGTCACAGGCAGAGCCAGGACCACGGCCAGGGCTTCTGACTCTTGGTCCTGGGTCCCAGGGTAAGAGGCTCGCCAGTGTGTACTCAAGAGCAGACGCTCAGCAGGGACCAGGGCCCCTTTCGTCTTGTGCCTGGTGGTCCACGCAAAGTACCACCTGGGCCCTGCAGAGGTCAGCCTGGCGCCTGGGTGCTTTGGCCGGGACAGCCGGATTGCTGGGCGCCCTCAGTGAGAGCCCTCATTGCAGAGACCCGTGTGTCCAGGGGAATCCCACCAGTTAGTCTCATCACTGTCCAGCAGGCAAGGCCAAGGCTAGAAGCACTGGGCCGTGTCCACGCAGAAGTGGGGCACTTGCTCATGCAGAAAGGAGGCAGAAGGTGTGGAGGCCATGAAGGGAGAAGTGGGCCAGGAGGCAGGAGAGGCAGTGGGAAAAGAGTGGGGCAAGGAGAAAATGGAAGAGATGGGGTGAAGAGAGGACAGAGAAGCGGGGAGGCGGGTGGGTGGTAGGCAGCAGTGGGGCAGAGATGGGAAAGCAGAGGGGAGATGGTGGGCTACGCCTACTGTCTGGAAGGGTAAGTGAGGAGAGAATTCAGGCAGCAGAACCAACCAGAGAGGGAGGAAGATCGGAACCGGTGGGGAGGAGGGTACCAGGTGCTGACACTCTGCCCGATGCCCTGCAGTCTGGCATTGTATGCTGCCACCCCACCCACCCCGGGGAGCCGGCAGGGAGGGTGTGCAGGAAGGGAGGCGGGGGGGTGCGGGGGGCACCACGCAGGGAAGGCACCACACCCATGGCACAGAGACAGAAGGACACACAGAATGCAAGGGACAAGGCATTAAACAAAACGGAACAAAACAAAAAGAGAAAAATCAAGATTAGTTGGTGTTCTGAGTCTGGGGTCTGGTCACACACTGGAGGAGAAGGGAGGGTGTCAGACAAGGAGAGGGTAGAGCCGGGATCTTGCCAAAGGGTAGGTGGACCTTCTGCCGTCCAGCAGGCAGGGTGCCATGTCTCTCTCTTCTAGCCCCACAGTGGAGCAAACGGGTGCCAGCCTGGCACCAAGAGGTTCACTGGCAGCTTCACCCATCCCAGGACTCTCTTCTCTGGGGTCACCTGGTCGCCGCAGATGCAGCCGTGACCCTGTGAGCCTAAGCTCAAGGGTCCCACTCCCTAGCACTGCACAGTCCTTCTTGCGTCACACCCACCTTTGAAATCCCCTCTTCTGGGAGCCCTCACCCTTTCCTACTCCTGCCCAAAGAAGCTGTTGGGCACCACGGGAAATCCTCACAGTGGACATGTGGACACGCTCTAAGGAGCTACGATGTCATCCTTCCATCCACCCCACCGACTCCCTGCCACCAAAGGAGATGCACAGTAACCAGCATCATCCCATCTTGACTTCCAGGGACCGACATCCTTTGAGCTTTTCTCTGCTTTGTAAATTGCTCCACACCAGTTTTGTGGCTGGTTTCTCTTTGTGTATCCAAGCTCTAAATGTGGGAGCCTCCTGGACACCACCGGTGCCCTCTTTCCTCTATCCCCCCAGGGGATATCATCCATGTCCTTCTCTACGTGACACTCATGTACTGGCAGCTCCATATTCTAACTTCTGACTCTCCCTTTGGATTCCTGCCTCAAAGAGCCAACCATCTTGGATGTTCCATGGGCATCTCAAACCTAGCATGGCTAAATCTCACTTCTGATATTCTCGCTCTCAGCCTGCTAGTCCCACATTCCTAGCCATCTCTGTAAAGAACGACCCCATCCTTTCGTGGCCCCCAGACCTTAGAGTTGTCGTTGGCTTTTCTCTTGGCCCTACAGTCCATGTCTCGTCTGTCTGTCCATCTCAATGGCTCTACCTCCAGAACATGTCTGCCATCTCCCCACTTCTCCCCATCTCCCCAGCCACCATCCTGATCAACGGCACCAGCCTCCACCCTGGTCTCCTTCCTTCCATCCTGGCCACACTAATCCTTTTCAAACAAATTTGCTGAAGTCACTCCTTTGCCCCAGTCCTTCCTAAGGTTTCTTCAGCCACAGAGGAAAAGGCAAGGTTCTTACAATACCTACCAGGTGCATTATAAGCTGCTTCCCATCGCCATCCCTTTCCTGACTCCGTGTCCTGCTCCATTCCCCATATCAGGGCCTTTTCGCTTGCTATTCCATCTGGCACATTCTCTCACTGCCCAGTGATCAGCCCTGATCACCCTGGGTCAGCTGCAGCCACCCGCCCTGGGACTTCATGGCTTTATTTTACCTCTATGATATATATGCTTGTTTACTGTCTATCTCCACCAGGAAGGCAAGGGATTTTACCTCTTCTGCTTGCCACCATTTTCTCAGAAATCTGGACTAGCCCAGATTGGGAGCTCCTGCGGAGTAAAATTTGTGTGGACCCTGAGCTCCCATCCTATATCTCCATAATGAGATGTAAAACCTGGATCTCAATCCAAGCTCCCAAAGCTTAATACCTATATTTACCTCTATCTGTATCCATCCTTTATTCTTATTTCTTAAAGAGCTACCTCAGCTCCTGGTTGTCTAAACGATCTAAATTACCCACCAGGGCTCCTAATCGCTATCATCTCTCACCTCCCTAGAGATCTAGAATATGCTATCAATTTCCTTCTTCCTCTTATTATTATTTCTACTCCCTTCCCTTCGTGTTCAACCTGTCTTCTCTCTAAAAACATTCAAGAAGAGTTCTGAATACTTGTATTTACAAAACCAAATATCTTGCAACCCTCTGTAGATATCATCCTCTCGCCTTTCATCACAAAACAACTCAAAGAACAGTTGACATGCTATCTCCACACCTCTTCAATCCCTCGCTGTCTGGTTTCTGTCACTACCACTCTACTGAAAAGCATCAGAGTCACCTAATTGGCAGGCCCAATGAATTCTTCGCAATCCTCGCCTCCGCATGATCTCTTCAATGTGACATTGCTAAGCCCTCACTCCTCCTTCTGGAAACTCTCTCCTATCTTGACTTCTGTGATGATCCACTGCCCGAGTCCCTTCCTGCTGCCCTGAACATCTGTTCTCACTCCCTGCAGGGACTCCATTTCCTTTGTGGCCATTTCATCCTAAATTCTTTTCTCTCCAAGACTTCTGACATAGACCACTCATGCATGCCCAAAGATTTAACCTTTGTCTTTATAAGGATGGCTCCAAAATCTAGCTCGTTCCACTCTTTCAAGCTCTACTACCAAAAGTTCAACTACCTTTCCTACAGCTCTGCCTGAAGGCTCTCTTGTCACCTCAAATTCAGTGTATCTAACATTGAGGTCATCCTCTTCCATCTAACATCAAACCTGCTCCTCCTGACTAACTATGTTAATGGAAACATTATTCTGTTTCTATTCATGGAGCCTCAGAATCATCGTTGATGTCTACTTCTTCCTCACCCACTACATTGAGTCAAGGTGTCAATGCTCCCACAGCACCCTTGGCATCCATCTCTTCTTTTCATGTCCATGGTCAGCACCCTAACTGAGTCCCCCTCACCCAACCTATCTACTCAGCTCCTAGATTTGCTGGCTTAAAATCTACCATTTTTCACCTTTCCTGCCCAGATGTCCCAGATTCATGCTCCAAAAATACAGCTCTGGTCATGGCCTATTCCCCTAACTAAAACTCAGTGTTGGCTGCTACGAGGAAGATTCAAGCTCCTTAGTCTGGTATTCAAGACCAACCAGAGGCAGGCCTCAGGCCACCTTTGTTGACTCTCTCCAACATATACATTATGCTCTCAATCAATTTATTCTTCAAATATTTCTTATGCTTCCCTCTTCCTTCACTCTGAACCCTCTGTCTAATGATCCCACTCACTTTCAAAACCCTATGCATCTTCCAAGGTTCAGTTCCTTGCCAATTTTTCTGGCTAATAGTGATTGCTCCTATGTCTTCATTCCCACAGAACTTTCTCCACACCTCTCAATTCAAATTACTTAACTTGAAAGTTTGTTTTTTTCCCCTTCCTGAACTCTAGAATCCTTAAGGATAGGATTCACATCTGATTTCTAACATGCAATGAAATCTCTACCTCTAGAGACATCTGAGATCGGTTCAGTAACAGAATCGGGATCACAAGACAACTTGATTGGACTCGCTGACTCTGACTCTTATTTCTTTTCTTGTCTTATTGCACTGGTGGGGACATTCAATACAATGCTAAATGATAGCAGTGATAATGTACTTGGTCCCTGGCATAGCAGGAATGCTTCTATTGCTTCACAAGAGAGTGTGATGTGTGATACATGCTGCTGGTACCAACCCTTTATCAGGTTCAGAAAACCACTCCTACATTCTCTGAGATCGCAGCTTAAATCATATATAAGGAGTGATTGGATCACAATGGAATGAACCAAGGACATAGTACTGAGGGATGGGAACAGTGGGAGAGAAAAACAGAACTGAGGGTGAAATACCAGGAGAAATGGGATCAAGTGCAAGGCCATGAAGAGGTTATCTCTCAGGTCTGAGCTTCCTGGATTATTCATGGTGAAGCTTATGTTCCAGCTTTTTGCATAAGAATGTAGAATGAGCAGAAAGAAGTGATGCTTGAAAGCTATCTTCTCTGGCTCCCAGAATGTTCTACATGTTAATACTGCCTCTGCACCTTTATCTACAGTCGGACTGCAGACACCCTGCAGGGCTACTAAGGCAGCTGTGAAGTAAGACCTGCTGATGCAAGAATTACTGCTCATGACAAGACATGGACCAAGACAGCCCCTTCCTAACCCTGGGAACCAAATATAACTGTCCTGTCTATACAGCCTCATCTCACCCATTCTCATGACTGAGTCACTCACAGTGGGTGGAGGAGAAACTAGCAGGGTTAGGGGATGGAGACACCGTGCCAACAATATCCCCCTCAGACTTTCCGAGAGCCAAGCCTGAGCAGCCACGCAAGACAGAGGTCGGCAGTCAAGACCTCAGAAGCCGGTAGAAGAGAAAATGCTGTGGGGAAGTCCACTCTAAGATGGACATCCTCCTGGGGTCATTCAAGTATGGCTTCCTCCCGAGCCAGCTCCAGGAGAGCCATACAAAGGCGTTCTGGAGGAAGGAAAAAAAATCATTCAGTTCCCCCAGAGCAAAGCCCCTGGATTCTGCTCAGCATTAGACCAGAGTGTCCCTATTCCTCAGTCACCACCCCAACTCATAAAATATTGAGAGCCCCATTCCTCATCCTTCAACAAAACCAGGAGGAAAAGGATCTCTGCTGAGAGAGAAGCCAGAGGGGCCGATCTCAGAGGTCTAGATGTGGGAGAAAGCAGAAGAGCAACGCCACTGGGACCACCGGTGGGGCATTTCACCGCTGGGCTACAGACCTTCTCATCCTGTATTTGATTCTCAAATTAAAGCAATAGCGCACTGCTAGACCCGTTCTGGTGCAACTTCCACGGTCAAATACTGCCAGTGCAGCCCATCACCAACCCTGAGGTGCACTGGGACTGTGCTCTGCTCTGAAGGACAAGACCACAGTGTCCAGGCCTCCACACCCAGGTCCCAGACCAGCCCAGCAGCCAGCTGGCCTGCCCCTCACAGCTTCCCCAAACACTGACCCCTCCCTGCAGCTGGCATGGTGACTCAGCTTCCCCTAAATTTAGAAAAAGGGCAGTCAGTGGCCCAGGCTCCTCTGCTCCAGCCTGAGCTCCCGCCACCCTGTCAGCCAAGGGACTGGCACAAGGCCACCCCAGTCCCCACAGGGGTTTCACCTCCACACAAGCCCACTCCAAAGGGTCCCCCACCTGGTTCGGCTACCCCGCGAGCATCACAGGTTTGGGGTCAGTGAGGAGGAAGGGAGAACTTTGTCCCTCCCCACATGGCCTAGACACTGCGTTTCTTGCCTTTATCTCTCCCATAAGCTTCCTCGGTTGTCCCACGCTCTCTTCTCCAGCCAGAAGGAAAAGTCCACTCTGATAAGAAATGGAACTTTGCTTCTGACACAGAGCGGGTCCTCAGCAAGAACTAACAGGGCAGCTGAACAGAAGGAAGAGACCTGCCCCACAGCAGAGAAATACCCTGAAAGGACCCAGCAGGTTTGAACACTCTGACGGAGCCCAAGACAAGCCCTAACTGTGATCCCTCTGGACGGGCCCAAGGGAGTTCAAGTCTGCAGGAGCCTCCCTCCAGCCTGTCATGCCATCCCCAAGGATCTGACATCTGCGGACAAGAGTGCGCTGTGGGCAAATGCAGAGAGCATCACCTCTCTGCCTAGAAAATCTGCACTCTCCACCCAAAGTCACACCTCCAGGCTGCTTTCCCTGATGACCCAGGGTGAACCCCAAAGTCTGGTGTTGCTTTCCCGGGGCCCTGGGCTTTGCCTCCCTTTCCTGGAGCACACACTGTGCTCTCTTAAAAGACCTGTGTGTCTTCACTAGACTGAAAGCTCTTTCAGGGCAGGGACTGAAAGACATTATCTTTGAATCCCAGTGCCGGGCTTGGAGCCTACAAGCAATGAACACAGGAAAGGAAGACGAGCGTGCGGGCCTGACCGCTTCTTCCCCAGACCGCGCGTGCCTGCTGAGACGGAATGGCTGTGCTCGAAGGACCCTGCGCAGCCAGCAAGACCGAAGAGGGAAGGGGAGGGGGAGGAGGAAGGGGATACTCTGGCCACCGTGGGTGGCCCCTGAGGCTCTTACCTGCTACTCTATGGGCTACCAGCCCCTGCAGGTTCAATGGCTCCTCCTCTGGAGTTCGGGATGGATCTGAAGTCCCCTCCTTCGCGGGGAGCTGTGGCTGAGCAGTGAGGCCAGGGAGAGAGGCCGGGGGCTGCTGAGGCCCTGGAGGGCTATGGGTGGTCGACAGGAAGGCAGATGAGGAGGAGGCTGGACTCTTTGGATGGAAACTCTGGTTCTGATAATCATAAGGTGAGTAGGACCTGCGAGGAGCAGCAGCCTCCAGGGAGGCCCGTGGGGCTGGCTCAGGGGTCCCCAAGGAATGCCCACTGGGGATGTAGCCTGACCTGGACTGGGTCAGTGGGTGGGAGGAGCCGGAGAAGGGCTGGGACAGCGGCGAAGCCCCCGGCCAGGCCCCCGGGACGCTCTGTGACTTGTGCAGCGGGGCCGCGGCCGAGGCCGGCTCCAGATCCAGCATCAGCATGTTGAGTGTCTCGATGGACTGCTCGATCTCCTGCTGGGAGGCGGCCCTGGGGAACTCGGGGAGCCCAGGCACCGCGGTCTCGGCCAACAGCTGGGGGCTGGGCCTTCTGGACCCAAGACTCTCAAAGTGGGCTCTTTCCTGCTGGCGAGGAGGTGGGCGAGGCTGCTGTTGCCAGGAGTTCAGGCCCCTCTGCACGGCCTCCCGGCTGCTTCCCCCCCTGGCGGGAGCTGGGGGCAGCTGAGGCTCGGTTTCCGGAAAGGACTGAGAGCGGAACATCCCGTTGGGGTCATGGCCGTAGTGGGAGGCGGGTGTCGGCTGGGGCCAGCCTGAGCGGGGTCCCTCCCGCTGGTAGCCAGCTAACCCCTCCTGGGCAGAGTAGGAGGGTCGCAGCGGGGCCATGTGGCCAGCAGGGGCAGCCACCGCCCGGCGGGCAGACTCATAGGGGTAGCCCCCGCCGTTGACCATAGGCGCCACGGGGTAGGGCTTGTCCAGGCCATTGGTCAGGGGGGACAGGGCCTCTGGGTAGCCCCCCTCACTAGTGGTGGTGACCCCATCCACGGAGGACAGCGTGCCCATGCTGCCCACACTGTGTCCGTCCTGGTTGGGCAGCTCATCGTCCAGGATGTCTGTCTCCCGCTCAGAGGCCAAGGCCCCACCGTTGACATGCACCTGGGCAGGGACGACATGGGGGCCAGAGGTGGGCATGGCGGGGCCCCCAGCCGGGCGGGCCCGGAGATTCTGTGCATGGTACATGGCGCCCTGCTTCTCCCGCTCTAAGCCGAAGCCACTGAGCAGGCGGTCCAGCTCTTGCTTCTCCTCGGGGCTCAGGGCAGCGGGGGCGCTGGGGGGGCCGGGGGCAGGCTCATCGGTCTTGTCAGTCTTGGTGGAGGCTGTGGAGTTGCCCGAGTCACTGCTCACGGAGAGGGTGTGCTCCACGTGGTTGGGTGTGGCCGATAGGGCAGGACGCGCGGCGTTGACAGCCCCGGTACTGCCATGCAGAGAGTCCTTCTTCCTCACCTTGGCATACAGGCTCCCGTCCAGCGGCCCTTGAGTGTGCCCCACCACCTCTACAGGGAGACAGCAGACAGCGGGTGTCAGTGGGAACACAATTCTCCGAGGAAAGGCGCAAAGAGCTTCTACTCCCCTGGACCCTAGAACTCCTCTCGCCACCAAGATAGCGCTAAGGTGGCAGAAAGGTGAAAAGACAAAAGGCCCCCAACCCCGGGCTTGGGGACAGAGCCCTCCCACACCCAGCTCCAAATCCAGAGATGGGAACAGAGATGGGGCCGCAGACGGGGCAGGTGTCCTGGAGACAAGGAGCCCAGCCCAAGTGCAGGCTGGTCCCTGCTTTCACTCTCCCCCTAAGACCTGAGCAGTGTTGGGCAGCAGGGGTCTCCATGCAAAAGGAGACACATTTCCTTCTGAATGCTGGGGCCCTCTGGCACACGGGTTCCCCTTAAGGACCAAGAATATAGAAGCAGAGGCTTTCATGGGTGTGATGGCTTCATGAGCATTTATGGGTGCCAAAGAGTCGTGCACTGTCTCTACGTCAGCTCGAATTCAATATAAAGGAAAAATGTTCAGAGCATCAGGGAGACGGGTCCCTGATGTCATTTTGTCTGCAGACAGCTCCTGGGACCCGGTGAGCAATACTTTCTCTGAAAGGAAAAAGTGAGCGCTGGGTGGCTGGAGGCCAAAGGGCTGACTCAGGAATGAAGAACTTCCCCGCCCCGAGGAGCTCAGTGATTTCACACCCTGTACAGTCAGCAGCCAGGCTACAACCCTCACTCACACACACGCAAGCACGCAGGCAGGCACACCACGCATACACACGCATGCACGTGCACTTCACTGGGAGGCAGCCCCCCCGGTGGCCAGAAGGCCCCTCCCCAACACTGTACGACTCCAGCCCAGACACCAACAGTCACACACTCCCACGGAAAGCCAGACACAAAGACGTGTAGAGACACTCAGGCCAACTAGAACTCACCCAAATCAAGCCCCTAGACAGGTGGACGCGTGGGCACCCCAGACACTGACCCCAGTCAGAAAGCACGGGCATGGATAGAAGTATGCAAATACTTATAAAAATAGCTCTCGTGCTTTTATGAGCCACATGCTCTGCAGACATTTCATACACACGTGCGCGTGCGAGTTCTATTCCTGCGTCAGGGAGCACCGCGTGCATTTTAGAGACGGACAAGTGAAGGTTCTGGGAGGTGAGGTGGTTTATTTGCAGACCCAGAACACCTGGGAAAGCTGGGATTAAATAAACATCAGGACAAATTAAACTTCATTCCGGTCACACAAAAGTCAAATAAAAACGCATCGAAGCGTAATTAAAGACCACGCCATGTGCGTCCCCCAGCAGTCTCTGCAGTCTCCCACGCATACACACACCAATAGAATTACATGCAGACAGGGCAGGAAGACACGCCCCCCCTCCCCCCCCCAAGTAAATACTTCAATGTAAACCCACAAACATTTCAGAAAACACGAGTTCCTACCATGCCCAGGGATCGGCCCTTGGGCCAGGAGAGGCAGCCTCTAGAAATAAACAGAGAAACCCATGGCCAAAAACAATGACCAGATAACCATGAAACAGGACATCCTGATGAGCATCCACACACACACACCACAGGCCCACCAGATGGTGTCACCGGACGCAAGCACAGAGAGCAGGTACATCTTCCACCGCCCAGGGGTCTGGGGGTCCTGCACACTCACTTCACTCTCCAGAACCACCTCTCTGGCCCCAGTTTTTCTGGGGGTCTCTGGGACCTCAGGTGGCAGCAGGACTCAAGTGACACTGGACAAGTGTTGCCACAGCCCAGGGCTCGCAGGCATGGACGGAGCGGGTCTGAATTGGAAAGAGGTGCTCTGGCTGAGCTAGGTCTGAATCTCCCACAGGTGCCCTTGTGCCTGGTCCTGAAAGGCTAATAAAGTCGAGCTGAAGCATGACTACCTGTCCCAGTCTGCCTGCCATCCTAAAGGGGTCCAGCTGTTGGATGACAGAGACTGCCCCTCCTGGCGTGTCCCTCCAAGGGACTGGGCTCCTGGTGCACACCCAAGAGACCACGCTGGATGGGGAGTCTCATCCGCTCAGCTTTCTGGGGGTGGTTCCTGAGCGGATGGGCCGCTCTGACCAGCTCATGGGAGTCTTCCCTTTTCAGTACCTGAAAAGCGACTGACCCTGGAGGATAAGGGACCTGGGCCCTGGCCCCCTGCTGCTGCCCCCACCATGAGATGCCAAGGAACTCATGGGCCAGTGATCTCTCCCATCCCCAGGCCCCAGATCCATACTCCATTGCTCTGGGAGATGGAGGGGCCCGCTGTACCCAACAGCACCCCGTTTACACATAGAAGGCTGGACAACCACTGGGTGAGAATCTGAGGCCTCTCCCATACCGAGCGGAAGCAGACCCTCTCCAGCATGTTGCTAAGGTTCCTGAATGGACTGTCTGGCAGGAGAGCTGAGGGCATCCCCTGAGGCCAGCCAGGAGAACGCACACCGATGACCACCATCTGATCTCTTGGCCTTGCTGACCAGGCCGCACTCTTCATCGACTTGGAAAATGTCAATGTTAAATGGATTCTGCCATGCAACTGACCCCCAAGTGGCCTACTGTTCGCAGCAACATCAGGAATAGAAACAGCCAGGCCACTGAGGCTTAGTGGGAAAATCGAAGTGTAAACTGGGTAATTAAATCCCCTTGATGCGATACAAATAGAAATGTCTATTCCTATCCTCCAGGATCGGGCTGGTGGCTCCTGGCTGTCCAGGGCTCACCACAGAATCCAGGCCACTCTGTACCCTCATGGGTCACCTGCCTTTTGAAGGGAGAAACTGAGAACACCATCCCGGGTCTGCCCAGCACCCAGGAGGGCTGTGCTGAAATCCCAGCATACTGGCATGGGGAATGGGGCCCAGACCTACTCTTCCATCAGCGATGAAGGAAAGAGGCCTGCCCCGCCCTGGTACACGCAGGCTCGTCATTCCCTCCACTTCCACCCCGGCCTCAGTAAGAGCTATTTACCAGGACCACAAGAAGCCGGAACTCAGTGTCGATTTCAATCTATTAAGTCAGGAAGGTCAAAAGAGAGGCGGGCAGAGCACAAAGGGAAAGAAAGTGGACAGGAGAGGGGGCTTGAGGGTGGGGGCACCAGATGCAGGGGTGCGGTCTGGTCAGGGAAGGCCATCCCAGATGCAGGAGCAGACGGTCCAATGGGAGGGCGCGTGGGCTGGAGGGAGAACCCAGCCTGCCTGCGACCTGGGTACTGGCAGGGGGATGATGTAGAAGAAAACACCACCAGGGAACCGCAAGTGACAGCATTCCAGGGGGCGAGCTCCAGGCTAGCCTGGACATCCGCCCCAGTGGGCCTGTTGCTCAGGAGAAGTTGAGAAGTCTCTCAAGGCCTCACCCGTGTTGTCTAAACATGGCTCCTCGCTCTTCCCAGCTGCTCCAAGCCCTGGACTCCACCCTTGACACAAAGCTTGATTGCAACCAGGGGCCCTTCTTCTACTGCGGCCCTCATCCAGGTGTCCAAGTCATGCTTCTGGAAAGCCCTGAGGAAAACCCCTAGCTGACCGGGACATGGATGTGCTTCCCAGGCCCTTGAGTGAGCCGCAGAGGGGCGTGTGATTCTACAACACAGGGGAGATCAGTGTGCAGAAGAGGGAAGGAAAGAAATACAGACTGCTAAGGCGACACGGGAGTGGGGAGTTGTTTCCCCTGTTGATAAGCATCTCCTCTGGAGGTTATTAAAAATGGAGGTTTGGGGGGGTCCTACCCCCAAAGATTTTCACCACAGGCCTGGGGCGGTGCCAAGAACCAGCACTTTCATTCTCCAAGGGTTCCGGCGGACCCCTCGGTGGACACTGTCTTGACTCTGACCCAGGTGGTCAGCACTTCCAGCTCTGAGATTGAGGACGCTTGCTTCCCTTGCTGACATCAAGGGGAGAGATTTTGCTCATTGAAATGTCCGGAGAGAGGGCCCCACCATGAAAATTAAGAGGGGCCGGCCTCCTTGACTACAGGAAAGAAGTCTTCCTGGGTGGTGACTCAATGAGGACAGACCCCTCCCTGTCCAACTGGCAGGCCTGCTTTGAATAGTGAATGATTTATTAAGGTGTTCAGGATGGGGCCCTTCAGGATAAAATGCCCTTGGGGGCCATGTCCAGCAGAATCACAATTCATTACAATACATTACCCAGAGCAGTGATGACCAACCAACGTGGAGGAAAATCGATGCCAGCAGAAGGAGGCATCATGCCCACCCTGAGCACAGGAAGCTGGGAGGCACACTGGGGTCCCTGCAGGCCGGGAGGAGCTCAGCTCCACAAACTCAGGAGCAGGCCATCAGAGGCCTAGGGCCACTGGGAGGTCGCTAAGCTTTGACCAGAACTGAGCCTTGGTCAAAAAGCAGCCAGGAGAGCAAAGATGTGTTAATCCTTTAACCACAGGCTTCCCATGGGGGAGGCAAGCTGGGGCTGGGCTGTCAGGGGCCACATGCTGCAGCCATGGAGGTGGGTCCCTGGGAGGCCACAGGGATGTGGCTCTGGAAAGGAGACTGAGGGAGGCGCCCCTTCCCTAAACACCCTTACACCAGACACATCCATCACTCGGAAGGGTGGTCCTCATCTAAATGGCTACTTTCAGCTTTCATCAACCACTGAACCACATGGAGCCTGGCCGCCAAGTCCAGCAGGTGAAGATTCAAATGCTTACTTGTAGATTTTCTGAGTAATAAGATTCAGGAGCTAAGTACCTTGAGCTAGGCCTGGCACATCCAGACGCTCTATATTCTTCTCTCTCCATTTCAGTAGCTCTCGTCACCCACAGAGTAGATAGCCCAACACCGCCGCCCCCCTCCCCCGCCCCCCGACTGGACATGCCAGAGCTTTTATCATCTGGTCCTTTATCTGCCTTCTGAAGCTTCACCTGCACTGCTCCTGATACCCCCGAACCCCCATTCTAATCTTACTAAGTGCGTGAGCTTTCCTGCCCTGTCTCGCATATGCTGTTCCCTCTTCGGAAATGCCCTTCCTCACCCAACCGCCCTGGCTTAGCTGGAACTTCTCTGAGAAGCCTCCCTTGACCCACCCCCTTTCCTACCTCCCCTCTGGACACAGACAGACTCTTCCACGGTCCCACTGTCCTTTGCAGACATTTACTGCCATATCGGTCACACACTGGACAGTCATTCTTAATGATGCCCATGCTTGCCTTCCCCGCTGAGTGCTCCTGGAGGGCAGGCCTGTGCTCCTCTCCCTGGTGCCCGATTCCCAGGCAGGATCCCTTGCGTGGTCCACGTGAAGCTGTCTCTTCAGTGTGAACCTGCCTCATGCTGCAGGAGGCCCTACAGTGCCTGGCACACATGAGGTGTCCCATAAAGGTTTCTTGCCCGACATTCATAAGCCCTGTCAGACACTGGAACACCCTTCTTCCACTATCACCCAAAGACGTGCAAAATAGGGGCTCATAGTAGACCCTAAGCTTCTTCCAAAGGGAAGAGAAAAGAGACCTATTGCGACCAAAGTATCTGAAGCTGGTATTCTATCCAGTAGCGCAGGCTGAGCAGAGGAGGTTTCAGCCAAACTCTACCCTGTGATGCTCCCAGAGGCCCCCAGTCACACTCCACTCCAGTGAACATTAACCTTCATAGGCCAAGGACCCATGGAGGCAGGTGGTGAAAGCCTCATTTCCCCCCAAAATGTACAAACACAAATTTTGCACCTAATTTCAGGAGGTCAAGACACACCCCCAAAGTCTCTCTATGAATCTTCAATTAAGATATCCGCATCGAACAGATGGGGTGCCGCTTCTAGCTCTCTGTCGCCCTGGATGTCTGTGAAGAATGCCAAGCTCCATCCAAGAGAAACAGGACACATAGAAAGAACCTTCCAGCTAGAAGAGCCTGAGAAGGGGCTCAACCTGGGGCAGCCCACTGAGTTAACCTGCCTGGGGGAGAAGAGGGGCATGGTGAGGGCCATGGGGAATCTGTCCCACGGCTGACGAGGGTCTTCCGGAGACACCCCAGCAGTGACAGCAGGGACCAGCTGTAGCCCAGTCTGCGACAGTCCTGGCCCCAACCCGTACCAACTTCCCACCCCACAGCCAGATGGGAACTAAAGCGGCCCTTTGCTCATCGGCTAGCAGAGAACTCTGGAACTTCTCTAAATGGCAGTGGGCTTCCTCGAGGTTCTGAAGGTGAGCAGAAAGAGTGGAAGGGGCGTCACACAGAGGGAAGAGCCTGGGAGGCCCAGGGCCTCGGTTTCATTGTGGGAGGCATCCACACCGCCCTGATGGGCCTCAGATGGGTCCAGTTTGGAGAGCCACACCTGTCTTCCTTCCTCTGTAATGGCACTCAGAGGGAACCCACTAAACACTCAGAGTGGAGACAAGACTCTTCTCAGACAACAATGCTGTCTTTTCACAGCTGACTCTGTCCCCTGTACCAGTGACCTCACCAGTCTCGCCTACAAACCTGTCTCTGTGGACCCAGCAAAGGCAGGTGACAAGTGCCCCGCCCTGGCCACTTCCGCTGTTCTTCCAGGGCCAAAGATGAGGAGACTTGAGGCCCCGCATCCAAAAGGAGGCCCAGACTAAACACCAGCCTGTGGACCTCAGAGATGGACAGGTGCCGGCCATGTCAATCCCAAGGACCCATGTTCGAGACCCAAGGTTGGGGAGGAACAAAAGGTAGAGAAAGTCAGCATTCACACTGAAATCAAAAAGAGAGCCCCTCCTCTGGCTCCTGCCTCGCGGGACCCTCAGAAGTAGGAGCACTAGACCCAAGATGGACAGAGAAGTCAGCTGAGAAAAGGGAGCTCTGCGAAAGTCCCAGGTCTTTTTTGAGCTGCAGGGCCTTAGGGCATCAGTTAATCCACTGCGCACTGCTCATTTTCCAGGGCAGTGATGCTCAGCTGCCCGGGGGACCACCCAAGGCTGGGCTTGGTGCTCCAAGTTCAGTGCTCTTCCCTGGGGGCACTTCAAGGTGAAGATGGCTGGGGGGGCCCGGGGGCGGGGCTCTCCAATTCTGGCTACGCACCAAGAGCACCTCACAGGAGAATATCCGGGGCTCCCATCAAGTGACGATGACAGATGTGTCCCCAGGCCCTCTTCAGAAGGACCTTGGGCACTACACAGATACCATCTTGCTTGAATTCCTCAGAGACAGGGAGTAGGGGCAGAAACCTGATTGTGACCTTTATTTCAGACCCAAGGGACCAGAGCCTGGAGGGTGATGACCTGCCTAGTGACCCACAGCCCAAGTCGGGAGACCAGTGCGAACTTGCTGGGCGGCCTGCCGACTGCAGCCGGCCTCAGCTCCCACGCTGGGCACAGGGACCAGAGCCGGCCCCCACTGCCCACCCACCCGCCGCCATGGGGCACCCGTGCGCACAGGGACGCTCGGGACGGTAAAAATAGCTCCTGAGCCCACAACAACTGAAGACCTTCTCTGCCAAGCCAGGGCGTCTGCTGGACGCTCAGAAATCCCTGGTCAGGGGGCCGGTCGAGTTGCCAAGAGTCCTACCACGGCTGGGAG
The DNA here is from genome assembly GCA_004363575.1 of Solenodon paradoxus. Classification (NCBI taxonomy): domain Eukaryota; kingdom Metazoa; phylum Chordata; class Mammalia; order Eulipotyphla; family Solenodontidae; genus Solenodon; species Solenodon paradoxus. Next base: position 674,158 of record RJWH01000575.1, read on the forward strand.
AAAGCCATGAATGGGAGCCCGCAGGAGCCTGACTGGGGCACAGAGCTCAGACCACAGAAGCGGGTCGCCCCGCACAAATGCTCCACTGGGGGTGCTCCTGGGGCCCTGCACACCTCCACCCCACTCCCTCTGCCCGTATCATTGTCATCCACCATGAACCTTTACTCCGAAAGCACAAGGCCAGCTCAGACACCTGCCCCCCACAAAACTCAGCCACCCCTCAGCCCTGTGGTCCGACTGTGCAGTAAGTCCCGGGGAGACAGCAGGTCTCCCAGGCCAGCTCCAATGCCCCTCCCCGGACCAAGGCCATGGCAGACCCTGGCCCCCAGCACAAAAGCACCCCACGCTCTCCCCAGGGCCAGCAGAGAACCACACAAGGACACACCAACAAAACAAAGCCCAGCAGACACTCACCCTCCGGACAGAGAGGGAGAAAGGCAAAGAACCGGACTGATTTGATCTCCGCTGCTCCTGCCTCAAGTTTCCAATAACTCCTACATGGCTGCAGCTCCCCACCGGTCTGGGTCTGTCAGGGGTGGGAGGAGCAGAGGCCCGCCTGCCGGGCACACACCACGCCCTCTCTCTGCAAGCTCGCTCTCCCTCCTCTGGGCTCCCTCTGCCTCCCTCTGGCTTGTAGGAAGTCAGTGGATCAAACTCTGTCTGTAATTTCAGCCAGCTGGGTCCCCAGGGCTTCACTTATCATCCTGTAGTTATGCAGCTCTTGGATGACATCACAGTGGCTTCCCAAGCCCTCCACACTGTGAGAGAGAAGAGGCCAGCTCGGCCCCAACCCCAACCAGTCCCAGTCCAGCTCAGCCTGGTTCCAGTGCAGCTCGGCCCAGTTCCAACCCCAGCTCAGCCCAGGCCCAGTGACAGAGTCAACCCCATCCAGTCCCAGTTCAGCCTCAGAACCACCCAAACTCACCACCCGTCCCAAACCCATCCTGGCTCCAATACCCAGAGAAGTGAGAAGAGAAAACCAGAGAGCCAAGTGCAGGATGCCAGGGAGAGAGGGAAGAGCAAGGGTTCCTATGAGGGTACCGAGATTTATTTCCCCAAATTTTTCCACATTTTTTTCCATTCTCAGCAAACGAAAGGCAGAACAGATGACAACAATTTTCCAGCTGCTGAACAATAAGGTGGAAATCTTTCTTTTCCTCTCTCCCCAGTTCCCCCCGCCCCCACACCCCCAGCCCCTGCGGGCAGAGCCCAGGAGCCAGGACACTTCCTTGCCATAGAAAAGGGAAAAAGCCCAGAAGCCCCTCTGCTTCCCAGAGGAGGCCATGGAGCTGAAACGGCAGACTGGGGTGTCACCTGGGCAGGCCTCAGGCACCGGGACAAGAGCACCAATGAGAGGGTGTGGATGCAAAGCCCTGGACTGTGGCCTAGCAACTTTGACAGCCAGTGAGCCTGACTCTGGAAGGCCAGTGAGCGCTCAGCCTGAGATTCTGGTCCACCAGGTCACCCGAGATGCCTCCCAACCGCCTGATGGGAACCTCGATGCTGCCACGAAGTCCCCCTACACCCGGGCATGCCCTAAAAACATGCTGTAAGTCCCTGATGACAGTGGGACACCAAGTCCCAATGCTTTTCTGCACAACTGGATGCCCCCCGTCAATGTCCCAAGCTGGTCGGAGATGGTCCAGGGTTTACAGCCAGACCAGTGGGGGTTCAGTGATGGGAATCTCCTTGCAAAGGAGTGTGCACCCCCAAAGTGCCTCTGTAGCCCCACCCCTGGCGTCCAGGTCTTACCAGCCTGGTTTGGCACTGCAGGCCCGGGAGGAAGGGTCAGCCGGGTCAACTGCCTCTGCGGCCTCTGCACTGACACCTCATCCCTCACGCCCTCCCCACATCAGCATTACTCTCTGGCTGCTTACTTCTGAGGGCAAAGAAGGCACATGGTACCTAGTGCCCGGTATGCTGGTCTCAGCCTTATCATAACCGCACCTCCTCTGATGTGATGGGGGAACCCCAGCCCTGCGCCAGAGACTTCACGAAACCATTAGGGGCAGCGAGGCGGGGCCGTGCCTCCGAGTCACCGGGCACAGGAGGACCCCCGACGGCCCCAGGGCAGGGCTCTTTAACAGTGTGCACAGGCCTTTGCAACCGTTGTCCTGCCGTATAGAGCTTTCTAGAACCAGTCAACATCAGGCACTTGAAAAGGTCAAGGTCACCTAGTTCATCCACTTGTTTCCACCCCACTCCCCCCAGAGCAGCATTTGTCTAGAATTTACTTGCACAGAATCTGCATGTTTGTCTCTATACCAATACTATTCCACCAATATTACAACTTTGTAAGTTTCTAAAATAAACTTAATTTCAGCTAGCTCTAAGCATCAATGTCTGTGACATCACAGACCAGGCGTGCAAGTGTGTGCTTTTGTTTTTCCTAACACGCACCAGCTAAGATCATTTCACGCCTAATGACCAGATAGACACCACCATCGCTGCTCGTCTGCTCCCCTCCCTCCGTCCCTAACCCAGCCCCTCTGTGACCCTCCTTCTCATGGAGCCCAAACGTAGCCCACCCAACGCTTACATGTCAGGACACGGCACAGGCCTGCCCATGCTCTGCTCAAAAATCATGGCGTCGAATGTCCAGCAAAGCAAAGAGAATCATGAAATGGCAGGGACTGAGGGTGTGACATTCAATGAACAAATACAGCGATTGTCCCAGCACTGACGGCTGCTAAGACCACGCCAGCACCTCCCTAACTCCAGAGCTGGCAGCAGCACCAAGGCCCAAGAGGAGGGAGGGATGGGCAAGACTTCGGCTCCTTCACAGGGAAGGGCTGTCCTGGGATTGGGCTAAGGTCAGGGCTGGCAGATCCAATTTGAAAAAAGATACACTCCGTTTTACTAAATAACAGGATAACCCTCTCCCCTCTCCCGCTCCCTCTCCCTCTCCCTCTCTCTCAACAACTATAGAAAACAGCTAGGCCAAAATTCTTTCTGGACAGGGGAATGGTTTAGGCAAAGCTTGAGAAGTAAAAATACTGTTCAGTCTTCAAAGGCAGCCAGGTACCCCCTGCAGCCCCCTGAGAGCCCTGAGCAAGGTGGTTTCAAGAAACAAAAGATCCAGAGGCAGGGGGATGGACATGGTGACCTTCTGGAGCTCCTCAAATGCCCAGCAATCTTTGAGACCCCAGATGCCACACGAAACCCAGCTGTGGGCAGTCAGCTCATGTGGATTCCTAGTCACGGCAGTTAACCCAGAGGCTGTCGGAGATCGTCACGCCCGGGCCACCCACTGGGATTTGGTCCAAAGGACTCCAAGAGAAAGAGTGCCCCACCATCACAAATGGTCTGCGCTGGAGCAGAGACCCCCACTCACAGCCCCTGGCTCCAGAAGAACGTCTCCCCAGTGCCAGGTCAGATGTCCCGAGTTGGTGCCCCAAAGGGTACGGGAACTCCATCATCTAAGAACTTCAAACATCTTCAGTCCTACACATGCAAATAAAGTGGACTCACCAAGGGTAAGTCTACAGTTAAGAATGGCTTCCCAAAAGCAGGAAAATGCTCTGTCCACTGCAGGACCTCCTTCTGGACCCCCAGCAGACCTACAGCTGGGGGCTGGCAGGAGAGGACCTGTCAATCACTCAGAGGGGTTTTTCCAGGGAGGAAGGCAGCCCATCCTCCAGCTCCTTCGCCCCTGCCTGTCCCATTCTTTCTTTCACTGGTAGGGGTGCCAGCATCATCCCAGACCTGGCTTTTTACTCTTCCTTTTAAGGAACAAAATGGCTGAGAGCTTTGGTTTCTAAGCAGCTCAATCCTAAAACCAAGCAGGAAGCAGAAAAGAGTATCCCCCGCACAGTGGAGAGTGAAGGTCCCAGAGACAAGGGTTGAGGGGACAGCTTGGACCAGTGCTTCTCACCCAAGGCGATGTGCCCCCTGGGAACATGCAACAATGTGGGGAAATATTTTGGTCACATCTAGAAGATGTTATTGGTGTCTAAGGGGTAGAGACGTCATTAAACATCCTACAAGGCGTAGGCGGCCTCCACAGACCATTATCCCTCCAAATGTCAGCAGAGCCACAGACCGAGCCAGACTGCAGACAGAGGAGCGAGGCCGAGAGACAGAGAGAGACGCAGAGCCGCAGTCCAGCCCCAGCCGGACCACTAATTCACCATTGACCTCGGACAAGTCATTTTGTTTTCCAGGGGCTCAGCTTCCAAATGAAAACGAAGAACAAGATGAGTTTTTGAACTAAAATGTCTAAGCAGAAACACAAGAGGAGAAAGGCCTGGGTGTCCCCAAGTGTCAAGGGGCCAAAGGTCTGCAGGGCGAAGTGGGGACAATGGGAGAGGCCCACAGCCTGGGCTGGAAAGCTGTCCAGAGATTGCAGGACCTCGTCTCTGCCCTCCAGCCCGCGGAGAGGAAAGGCAGGCTGACCCGAGTCAGGGCTGCAGGGCCGGCTCTGGGACCCCGCATGGCCCCCGGCTTCCAGGGTCCCCACACTCCACCATCAGCACCACCAGCAAAGGAAGCAGGGCCAGACTCAGGAGTGTGTTCCCAGAGGGCAGGGCGAGAACCTGAGCATCACAACACTAGTCAGAAGGGGAACTGCCGACTTCCAGGCAGGGTCCAAGTACGACAAGGTCAGAGAATATCCACTCTCGGCCCTCCTGCCTCCCTGACCCCTTATAGCTGAGCGAGAACCCAGCTCAGTAGCTGTCCTCACCTGGGGAGAATGGAGGGAGAAGGGCGAGAGGGGCCGCAGGGCTTGGGGAGTCAGGAGGAAGGAGAGAGTACCCCAGAGAGGGGTAGGAGGGCAAGCCCAGCCTGTGCCTGAGGTCTCGTTTGTTCCACAGGCGCCTGTCATGGTAATTATCTTCATGCCCATCTTCCTGACAGAAACTGAGGTTTCGAGGGGACGGCCTGCCCAAGATTCCATGGCCAGCCTGAACCTGAGGTCAAGGTCTTTCTACTTCCCAGATAGGAAGATGGAGCAAAGACCAAGGAGGGGCGTGGAGCTTGGAGAAGCCACAGGAAGAAGGGACGGAATGATAGGTCAGTGCTGGGTGCGCCCTGGTGGTTTGGTCTGTCACCTCTGGCCAGGCAGATTTCACAGGCATCCCAAGGCCCCAAGTTTGAGTCCCAGGGCCAGGGAGGACAAATAAATAAAACAAAATAAAATAAAATGCCTCTTCCTCCTCTCTCCTCCTGCCTGCCTGCTCCCCTTCATTCCTGCCTGCACCTCTCCTTTAAAAAAAAGCTCAAGGCCGGTTTAGAACGCTTGCCCGCACACCACCGTCAAAGTGAGTGCTGTCCCCATCAAAGTGGTCTCCTGGGCATTGTATGCATCATACTAATCATGATTCCAGAGTTCAAAACCCTTCTGGGAATTGGAAATAACCTCCGAGTTGATTTACAATTTGCACAGTAGGAAGCCGTGTCTGCATTCAGGGTTGATAACCCGTTCTTGACTCAAAACAGGCCCAAGAAGCACCAGACTGAATTCCTGGTTACCAGACTGGCCGCGCAGTTCTGCATCACCGCTCCCAGCACTGCTGTGGGGGGCAGGGCGGGCGGAGGCCACTGAATCTGTGCACGAGGGTGGCTGCATGCACGCACGGCGTCTGTGTGGTCCTGTGCACGAGTAGGAGAAGGTGTGGGTGGGTCTCTGCCACCTTCCCCAAAGGAGCCATCACATGAGTGTAGACAGGCTCATGTGGGTATGTCTCTGGGGGTCTCCGGGAAACCCGTACCACAGCCGCGCGGGTGAGCAGGTGGGCACCAGAAGCAGGAAGTCCCAGCTGCACAGGGCCAAGCTGGAAGTGCCTCTCCTGACCCACAGAGGTGACAGCAGCAGGAGACACAGGCCTGGATGGGAGTAGGACCCCAGACACCACCTCAACCCCTCTCAATCCCGTGTCCCAAGACGGGTGCCAGCCTGGTTCCCAAGCAAAGGTTCTCACGGGGTGGGGCGCGGGGGCGGCGGGGTGCAGGGAGGCAGGCAGGAAGGAGGAGAGATCCGAGAAGCTTTGAGCTTTCATATCAAAATCTGATCTCACTGCCCCTAGAGAAGGAAGACAGCAAACATCAAAGAACACTTGGCTGCTGACAATTTTTTTAAGCAATCAAAGCAGCACGAGGCGAAGTCTGCAATGAGCAGCCAGGGCATCGACCAGCCGTTAAGAATATAAAGTCAGGGTCGGGGTGGGTCTCTGCCACCTTCCTCTGCCTGCCCCCATCCAGCAGCAACCCTGTGCTGCTCCCCAGAACAAGAGAACCCCACCCACAGCCCCAATAAACTCCAACAGGGTTGGCGGGGCCCGGGGCAAGAGGGTGGAAAACAGTCTAAAAGCTCTGCCATCAGGGCCACCAGCCCCCGAGTCCCTCCTGAGAGGAAGTACTGCTGTAGCAGACAAAGAACTCGGGACAAGACTCCGAGCCCCGACTGCCCACAGAATCCGCCTGGCCCTTATCCGGTCCCCCTAGAAGTCGCCTGGTTCTCCCACACCCATGCACAGCAGACATTCTCCCACTTAGATGAGGATGTAGGGTGGAAGGATTCATTCAACCTCAAGACAATCCAGTTCTGCCATCTCTTTCCCTTTCTCAAATCTCTCTAAATCCAGAAAGTGCTCCTGGACGCCTGAACTCCAGCCCTCCTGCTGCAGTTAAAGCCCCTCTGCCTTCATCTCCCTCATGGCTGCTGCCGATAAAGGGATGGAGACGTGCTGTCTGGTAGCAATAGCATGAGACCAGGACTCCAGGAGCCAGGCTTTTAGGGGATGATGTTAGATGGGCTCAGTTTACCCCTCTGCGCAATGGGTGAGTATAACCCCAAGGACTCCTGAATCCCTGGCCAGCTCTAGATACTCAAGGATCCAATTCAGCAAAGATGCTCAGCTGGGCACTGCTTGAAGCCCAGAGCCCGCAGGCCCAGTTCTCTCCTGCTGGGTCCTGCCTGGTGGTTCTAGGCTCCAAACTCATCCAAGGCTATTTCTGCAGCAGCCACAGGGCTCCTGTGGGCTAAAATTGATATGGTGACTTACAGAAGTCTGAAAATACATGCCAGGCCGCAGAGGTTCCAAGGGCTGTGCAGGGCAATCAAGAGGCTGACTTATTTTCATCAGTGACACGCCGAAACCCAGTCCCTGGAGGGGGCTGGCCTAGCAGATGGCGGCAGGGAACTCTGCCCGGGGCAGAATTAACTGGATCATAGATTCCAGGTCGCACCATGGCGGCTGCTTTGGGGGGTGAGGGAGGAGGCCGGGTTGGCCAGCTCAGCCAATGTAACTCCCGTTCCCTGGATTTAACCTGTCTGTGCTAAACTTAACCTGTTTCCTCATCTGTGAATGAGAAACAACAAGAAAAAAAAACAAAAAAAAACCCAAGAACGTTGCAAGGCCTAAAGGAAATAATAGGCACCTAATTGTATCTCTCACGTGGAGAGTGCATACAAAAAGGAGAAGATTCTTCTCCTGGTCCAGTTCCTGGATGCGAATATCAATTAGTACCATCCTTCTAGGAGTCCAATCTGGGACGTCCCGAATTACATACGCGGAGTCTTCAATCCCTCAATCCCATAGCTAGAAAGCAACCCCATAGATGGACTTGCATGGAATGGTGTATGTGCAAGGTTAGCACCGGAGAGATTTTAAAAACAGCAAAAGATTGGAAGGAGTTAAAGGGCCACATTGCTGAAACACAGTTAAATAAAATACTAGTTAAATAACACATGCACATACATCTGGTAGAACATTACACAGCTGAAGAACGAGAAGGTTCTTTATGTGCTAAAAAAGGCTACCGTGTACCTTGGGAGGGTCCCCATGATATATATTCTGAGAAGATGAAGTTCAGGGTACAATCCTGATGACCACTCCCTCTGACCTCACCGCTCATTGCAGCCTCCACGGCCGTCACCTGGCCCCTTCACTGCTCCCCAACATCTCAGGTGGGCTCCTGCCTCAGGATCTTTGCACTGGCTGTTCCTGTTGCTGGATGCTCAGATATCTCCTGAGCTGCTTCCCCGCCTCCTTTAGTTCTTTGCTCACACATCACCTCCTCGAGGAGGCGGACGCTGACACCCTTGTTTAAATCTCAACTCACCATTAGACCTTCCTACTCAGTTCTGTTTTTTCCCAGAGTAATTAACACTTTTTAACATGCTCTGTCGTCTACTTATCTATGTCTTTTTAACCCTTGTTATTGTCCATCTGTGCCCACAAGGACAAGGGCCTTCATTTCGCTCATGGCTATATCCTCAGATCTCAACCAGCACAGGGGCAGAACTTCATCAACCTGAGTGACAGTGAGTGGGCTGTGAACAGCTCAAGGCAAAGAACACAGCTGATATCCTTTTTCAACTCCTTCAATAGAGCCAGTTCAAGGGCAGGCCTGTAATCACATCATTCTCACTCTCCTGCATTCTGATTTGTGTCTCAAACAGAAGAGAAAAGTCACTGTCATGCTGCTCCTGCCATCACCATCACCCACTGATGACTGGTGCCAGGCAGACAGGACCTGGAAGGTCAAGACCCTGGCGAGACCCAGGGAGCTAGGCTGTCTGCCCAAAGGGCTGTGTGTGCTCCGCAAACCCCAGTCCTGAGCAGGAGAGGCTCACACCTGGGAACAGAGCCTGGCCGTCGGACGCCACCAGAGAAAGGCTCATGGTCTAGCTGGTTTAATGTGTAGGAAGAACACTGGACTTACAGCCAGAGGCTCAAGTTCAAAGTCCAGCTCGAAACTGGAAGAGTTGAAAGGTGAACTGACTTCCACTCAAGGAAGCACTTCCTACAGTACCGCCCAAGGTCAGGCAGTGTTACCAGTAGCAGCTGGCACTGACTGATGACTCACTGTGTGGCCGGCAAGGCGCTCAGCACCCAAAAAGGCTCTTATTTAATTCTCTGTCTTCTAGAAGAGGTGCAATCCTTGCCCCCATTTTACAGATAGGAACAGTGAGGCTCAGAAAGGCTAAATGAATTGTCTGAGATCAACAGGAGGCAAGAGACAGAGCTGGGACTTGACGCCAGCAGACTGAGCCCCAAGTCCATGCTCCAATCGCCACGGAGTCTCTACCATCTCCCAAGGACACGGATTTGTCCCTTCTCCATCCACTCTAAGACATGGCCCTTCTTAACTTTAATGGAGGCTGCCTATTACTGGAGGCCTATTTGTTCCACATCTCTGGCAGGATTCTAGAAGGTCTCTTGCTAGTGAGAGGGATGAACCAACCAGGAGCAGCTAGGAAAGCAGAGGGAGGAGAATCGTGCCGGGAAGGAGTACTGATTATTCTCCAGAACCCTGTGCCATAGAGACCCATTTCTCTAAATGGGCTCAGAGCAGTTCACTGGAAAGAAAGCAGGGGCTGGGCCCAAGAAGGAGGGGCTCTGTTGCCTGCAGAAAAGTATACCAGCAGGCAGGCAGGAGACAGACCAGCTCCAGGGAGGCCGACGGAGACAGGAAAGACTGGGAATCTGTGAAGGGGTATAAAGGGGTGCAACTCAGCCAAAGAACAAACCAGTGTCAGGGAGCACCCGTGAGCCAGTCCCAGGCCAACTTCCCTGGACAGGAGCAGGAAGGCAAGGATGTAGCCCCTGAGGGCAGGGAGAAGGGCCCAGGGCTTGAATAGATCCAGCAAGGAAAAGTCTAGAAGACTCCAGAAAGACAATCCTCACTACTGAGGTGGGCTGAAGGGTGAGGACGGAGGGCTTGCAGCCGGAGAGAAATGCTGTCCTGGAAACCACACATCTCCCCCGCAGAGCTGGGGCAGAAAGCCCAGGGTCAGGTTAGAGGCTGCACAGGCCCAGCGTCGCCAACGCAAAGTGGTGTGAACTGTCCTCTCTCGAGCTCCTGGTGTGCTCTCCCCTAGGGTACCCCAAGAGGGTGGTTCCCTCAGCGCTCCCTTCACCTTCTGCAGCGCTCCCACCATCACCAGCCTGCACCTCACTATGAGTGCCCCCGCCACCCCAGGACTGAGCTGTCCTGCCAGGGCAGAGTCAGACTGGACTGCTTCTCTTCCCTCCACTTTCCAGCAATGTTCTTATGCCGGTTTTTGGTTTGAAAGTCAATTTTGTTTTCAGTGCCACCTACCCCACCTCCAGGCCTGGACAGAGGCGGCCTTCTGCAAAGCCACTCGCCTCTGATTGCCACCTGCCCCAAAAGTTCCTTCTCTCCCAAGAAGTCTGGGTCCTTGATTGAGACCCCCCAACACCATCCACTGGGCTGTGAGTGGGAGTGGATGACACTGTCTGATGCCCCCGGGCCCCTTCCCCGCCTGATCTCCAGGCAAATCCAGGACACTACCTCCATTGACTTCCGGGGCCAACACAGGGCCTGCCACCCCCACAGGTGATGGATCTGTAAGTACTTGGGGAAAGTAAAGAAAGGGAGGGGGAGGGGATGATGCGTAAAAGGCAGATTTTGTTGGTTAAGAAGAAATATTGGATTAATGGAAGCTTGAATTTCTCTTCTTGGACACAGTTCCAGTCGGTGTCTCGGGGTCTGGACAGGTCCAGCTACTGAGCACTTGTCTGCAGGTCTGGCGGGAGGGGAAGGAGGGAGGGTGGTTGAGGAGACTGTGCTCCCCTTTTCCTGCCTTGAGCTTGATACCTGAGCTCACCAGGAGGGCAGCCAGTGCTGCCCAAGGCTGCTGGCCAAGAGCTCTGCCTCTGCTCCGAGTGTGGCTCTGGCCTGCCAACCTCCACCTGATGGAAGCGATTACAGAAGACCAAAGGCACATTCACTCAGGCGGGTATTGGCTTACTGAACGTTCCACGGGCAGACACTGCTCCCCGAGCCTGCCAGCTGCCTTGCAGAGCAGGGCCAGCTAAGGGTCCCAGGGCTTTGGGACAAGCCCCGCCCCGCCTGACAAGGAACAGCGCTAAGCAGGTGGCAGGCAGATAACGGGGTCACTGGTGTCATCTTAATCCACAAGGTCAAGGCGAACTTGCGCTTGAATTCTCAGCACTAATTGTTCCAGGAGGTCTGGAGAAGACTCCCCTTTGGGGAAAATGAAGGAACCACATACTCCTCAGAGGTTACTCCAGGCGCGCTCTGGTAGAAAAGCCATGTCCGCAGCCTCCAGCTGAGCACAGTCCATATACCCTCTAAGGACCCAGGTTCGCATCCCAGGGCTGGAGATCAACCAAGATGAACAACTAAATAAAAAGATAAAACAGATGCTTCTTCCTCCTGTCTCTTCCTGCCTGCCTGCCTACTCGTCTTCGTTCCTGTCTGCACCTTTCCTTTAATGATTTAAAATTAAAGAAAGAAAGAAGAAGCTATTCCAGGCATGCTCTGATGACTCAGGCATGAAGGCATCTGAGACCGTGACATAGTCCAAGCACATCCCAAGGTCCTGTGTTCACAGCCTGGGGCTGGGGAACAACCACCGTGAACAACGAAATAAATAAACGAATACTTCTTTCTCCTCTCCTTGCCTGCCCACCCTCTTGCCTTCATTCCTACCTGCTTCCTTCCTCTGAGAAACAAAGGAAAACAAGCCATTCCATGCCCGCCCCTCTTTCCACCTGTCACCATCCCTGTGCAGACCACCCCACAAGGAGACCACCACCTCACAGCTGAGCCACTGTCTCACCATCGGGCGGTTCTACCAGGTTTCTAGCTCAAACCTGCCTGCTGCAGGCTAAGCTATTTGTCCTTTACTCCCTCACAGAACAGGGACAGCAACTTTCAGCCACAGCTTTGCGGGTCCGCCCTCTAAGTCACACACCAGAAAGGCTGCCCTGTCCAGCAGCAGTTAGACTCACCCCACAAAAACCAGCCTGAACCCCAAGCTCTCAACACCCATGCTTAGAAGATGACCCGCTAAGATGCCTTCTCTGCTCAGAGACGAGGGGCGTATCTGTCACCTGGATCCTTGGACTCTTCTCATGGATTATGCCACCCGCAGCCCGGTGCTCCTCTCCCTTACTGGCGTCCCCCCAACTTCACCCAAAAGTTCTGAAGGCAAGAATGCTGACCCAACAGGTGTGTCCAGGGCAAACAGCCTCCATGGTGCACAGGCATCCTTCCAGGGTAGGTCGGTGGCTATTTGCTTAACGGCCTCCCCCACCAACCCAGAGGGGCCACCTCTGCTACCGTCCTCATCCTGCCTGGCCAGGGGAGGTAAAGGGACCCAGGCAGCTGGAAGGCCAGGTCCAGGTGCTCCTGTGCTGTTGTGTCATCCAGGGGCCTGAAACCTCCCTCTGTGTCCCAGGGCAGGTGCGCTGGGCAGGTGCGCCAGGCCAGACACCCGTTCCAGGCCTGGAAAGAGATCACATCAAGCAGTCTAAAGCATTTCAGGTTACAGATGAATCATCTTTTAGCTCAAGATCATAAAATGATAGGATGCAGACTTTGGCTCCAACCCCCATGCTGGCATCGTGCTTTCTGACTTGAGCAAGGTCCTAGCCTCTCTGTTACCGTCTCAGTTTTCTCAGCTGTGACAGGAATGCTCGCTGCGTGCAGGCATGAATGTGGTAGTGTTAGGGTCTCAGTGTGACAGCAGACCCCAGGAAAATGATGCCATGTCCCAAAAGCCAGGCAGGAGATCACCCCACAGGGCTTGCAGGAAGAGATGATGGACATCAAGAAAGTGAAAAGAGAAAACACAGAATGGGAGAAAAGATCTGCCAATCATGTCTCTGATAAGGGACCTGCTTCCAGAATATATAAAGAACTCTTACAGCTCGAAGGCCGAAACCCCAGCTTTTAAGATGTACATTGGAGGCAAATAGACATTTCTTTAAAGAAACAGAACGGCAAATTAACACAGGAAAAGATGTTCACTAATTATCAGGGAAACGCAAATCAAAACCACAGTGAGAGCTCACTTCATACCCACTGACATGGCTAGACTCGCCACAGATGACCACAGTGCCGGTAAGGATGTGGAGAGATTGCAGTCCCCAGGCCCTGGTTTGCAGGAACATGAAGAGATGTAGCCAGTTTGGAAAAGAGTTCCCAAATGACTGAACATGAGTTACCCTATGACCCAGGGAGAGGGAAGGAAGAAG